>CM060900.1:355976131-356183631 GCA_030762935.1 Hymenopus coronatus
CTATTTTGTTCCCAAGCACCCAATTAGGCATCCATTATCTCTTCCAGCACACATATAATTTAGATGTCTGAAGAACATACGGTTAAGCTTAAGGTTATTGTTTTACGTATTATGACGTGAGTTGTGGAGTAACTCTAATAGTTTCAAAACGAAGAAGAGCGATAAAGTAAGGTCTGTAATCGCCCTCGCATCACTGTCATCATTAACAACAAATGATCATAAACAAAATGCTTTGCGTTAGTGTCTTCCACTTATCTCCCATCAGCATTAAAATATTCAGACATGCATACATCCGGACACCTGTCCATTTGTTGCACACCTGGTAACACCTATAACCTCGCGGGTCTCTGGGAGTGAGTGTTCTACAATTGTAAATATATTATTCTTTCTAGGTCCGATAACCAGTCTCCTATCCGCTAGTTTGTAAGAAGGTTATCATAAATGCACAGCCGAGACTTATACATTAATTATTAGCTGGTGGAAGTTCGTTTTATTCCAGAAAGAGCAACTCCTACAATTGCTGGTCACCCCTCAACATGCGTCCAGATAGCAATGAGCTCACTGGTTTAAACCTTTGTTAAATTTTGCTCTCCATGAGAATGAATTCAATAAGCATTAAATATATCATTTAAAAAGTACATTACCTTCCTCCGTATAATCAAAATTCCACAGTTATCATGTTCGTTTTAAGGGAATGCCCTGCAGATTTTGTTTCCCATAACAATTCACAAACAATCCACAATTATTAAAAAATAAATAACAAAATGCAATTTAGCCCCGTCTTCTTTTACACTAACGGTGTTTTAAGGTACACTTACACGTTGAAAATTGTAATTTTTGCATAATGTTCAACCTTTTTCATTTTGATAGACATCATATAATTGCACAAACTCTCTACTTTTCAAAAATATTAGTTTATATGACATTTCTCACTAGAAGTGGATTTATTTACCATAGCGCATGGTTGAAATTTCATTTCTATGTTTCTGCGAGCTAAAGTATTCAAAATATGTACCCTTTTAAACCACAAAATAGTACTGTTAGCTATAGAAATCATTCATAGATAATATTGAAGCGTGTTAGATAAGGTTTGATGTGAATCAACATTTATGGATTTAACTCAACTTAGAAAAACTTTGTGGTCGTTTTAACTCAAAATCTAATGGATAAAGATGCTTGTTCTGAATTTAAAAATTCACAACTTTTTGGGCAGCCGGTTTATTTGATATTTCTAAGGTTCACCTCATTAGACGTGATCAAATCTTTCTACGGTTACCAAAAAGTGTTTTACATTTCGGTACTGTAATCTCGTTTAGTTTACCATGCCAAGCAACAAAGAAATACTTTTTAAAAGATGGGACTAAAAATATAGGTTTTTCGTCCCATGTATATGCCTTAAGCACACTCAAGACAAGGTGTTGCACCCGAAAGTTGTATAAATAAAGCTTCTGAATTGTAAACAAAAGTTCGCGAAAGCGTTAACAACTGAAACTTCAGGAATTTTCCTAAGATTTATAAATGATATATGTCCAATAAGCTGGCTTCTGGTCCAGTAAACACTATAGACGAATTTATTACATAACGGTGAAATCTGCCGGTTTGTTGCCGCAGCGCACATTTAATTTGCTAAGCTGATGCAGCATAAACATTCTGAAAGGACTGGTCCACGTACCTTTCATACCCCCACGCAATCTTTTATTAAACAAATAATAAGTTGCCAAATACTGTGGATATCAACAGGTATTTCTTTGACTCGGTGTATAAGATATAGTTTGTGCCTCGTAATATGCCTTGCAATTCAAAACATCAATTCCTTAAATGCCCTCTTATTGTGAACTTAAATATTTGTTTCAATGCAAATAAACTTAATGAAATAATGTATTACATCTTCTTATAATAGAATGTGAATGGATTCCATTATCAATATCAATACATACAGTTCTTTATTAATAAATATGACGCAACTGCCATTTTCATTCATAAAAACACATTTAAAACATATCCACGTTATTTCTGTAAATGCTTAAAAGAAAAATATAAACAAATATGCACATTCCACTGCTCTTTTGTTATATGAGTTAAGAGACGCTGCAAGTGAAATTTCAAATTTCTATACTTTTATACGAATTTTTCTGAAAATGTTCCTGTGATTGCATCACTCTTATGTTAATCTAAACACCTAGTTTCATTAAAATTGATAAATACTTTGCAAGATATTTCATTAATGGCATTATGTAAATATACTGCATAATCAACATGTTGCCGCCTCAGTTTGATAAAACTGGCTGGCATATTTTATATTGGAGCTTTGAACCGTTTTATGTAGCAATATTTCAATAGTTTTGATTGCTGAATTCTGATAATTTATTTAAAAATTACAAATGTTAATCATTGAACGGGTTTCATTAAAATATCGTTTATTCATTTACATACAAAACAAAATATAGGTATATCTTAAAAATTCTGAGAATATCCTCTGGAACCTCTCCATTATGGATACCTTTTGTGTAACTGTTAAACCGCTAGCATATACAAAAGCTTACTACACAAATACTGTAGATCTTGTTAAAACGACAATGTATGTCATATGCATTATTTTTTCGGGACTTAAACTAACTAGTAAGACCATTTCTGTTAATGTGTATCTTGATTATCTTGAAGTGGATAGAAGTTTTCATAAGAATAGCTTGTTACAGAATAGGTAGAGAAAGTCATGTGAATGGAACACATCAGATGTTTCCTTTAGTATTACGAGTTAAAGGTAGTACAACAAAGATTTTGTCACATGGCAAAATGGATTTATTTTTCTTTTAGTTTTATCTTCAATACTTTGGTAGTATTGTGGTAATATTCCTGCCTCTATTAGTTCCTTGCCTTTGTCCTCAAGATCACTAATGTTAAATTGTCTCTAAAGGATAGTACGAGGGTTAAATTGTCTCTAAAGGATAGTACGAGGGCAGAACTTATGTTTTGAACCTTGGCGACACTGATTGTTGTAGTGCCATCTGGAGTTTCCCCTGGAAAGTTTGACATTGTTGACTTTAACCTATTTCAGATATTTAGTAAGAGCGTTATTTGTGTTATTTACACTGACTTTAAAATTGAATCTCACCGAAAAGCTGGAATTAAGTCGTGAAAATATTCGTGCGGCAATTTATTATGACTTTCGAAGAGAATTATCAAAACAAGAGAGCATTGGTCAACGTAATACTACATTTGGCGATGAAACCCCGCCCTTTGTCACTGTGAAACGCTGGTATAAGGAGTTTAGCGGTGGCCACATTTCGCTGACTGACGAAATTCGGGAAGGTTGTCCAAAATCAGTTGCTGTGCCAGAAAACATTAATTGTGTGCAAAAATTGATAGCGCAAAATCCACATGCCACATACTAAGAGATAGAGGCAACCCTAGGCACTACTTCCACCAACCTATATAAAAGATTGCATGATCATTTACCTGTGAAAAAGGTTTGGTGTCGTTGGATCCCACATGATTTGACACAATCTCAAAAGGGTGCTCGTGTCGAATGGTGCACACAAATGCCCAGGAAATATAATGCTGTGGTTTCAAAGGCGTATATAAGATTGTAACAGGTGACGACTCGTGGATCTATGCATATGAGCCGGAAAGTAAACACAGTACAAAAACCATGTTTTGAGGATGTTCAAACAGATTGGAAAAAATGCTGTGACAAACGTTTCGAACGCGTGCAGAAATGTATTGGTCATAAAGGAGAATATTTTGAGAATCAATAAAACAATTTTCAAATAACATTACTCTTTTTTATTATTTGGCTCAAAATATACACATTGCCGCTCGTATTAGCAGCGTATGCATCCCATCTTATTTTGCTAGTCGTTTCCTTCATTCACTATCTATTATTTTTAAATTGTATTTTTGAACCATAAACAAGTAACTAAATGAGGCTCTTTAATGGGGTTTCAGAAGATAGGGAATTGCTTAATGTAGCTAACCATGTGCAGCATGTGGCGTGTTTACGAAACACTGCTAATTTAGGCGACTTAGTGCTTCCAAACCTAAAGCCTATTCCGCCTTAAGTTGATCCTCGCCAAAACAAAACCCAGGCGACCAGTGCACCATCATAATGTAACCTTCCGCCAATCGCGCCAGAAATGCTGTCATATTTCCACGACCACCCGGCGCTTACACATAGCATATTGTAATGTAAAACGAACAGAGCCCTTATTCCCGCAACTTAAACGGTGAGTATAATGGTGATTATATTGATAGTCATAATAAAATAAATAGATACATATGTAATACTTAACTCTAAAAAACACGAGCGAAAAAATAAATATCATGTATGCGATAACTTGCATTAATTCGCTCTTTGGAAGCGACCCTATTCCCTCCCAATCAGAATCGTCGTCTGATTTCCTCTCAAAGGTTGTTAAACAGGTTATCAATAATGGTGTCACTTACACTAACCATCTCCCAAAACAACGCTTCTTCTTTTGTTAGATGTTTGTTAGATGTAGCACTTTGTTAACTGTTGGCAGCTCATTTTAAAAAAAAGATATTGTGCACTACTACGCGAATTGCACTCTTCACAAACTCATCACATTCTTGCATCGTATATATCACGTGCTCCACCCCCCGGATGCAACCACTTTTTCCATTTAAGATTTTTCTTTATGAGCAGTGTTTATATTTGTTGCCTAAACACCGGTGAACTTAGATGTTAATTTCATCACTTCTTTCACGGGAAGTGTTAGATATTTCTCTCAAAACTTACCATACATTTTCAAAAGTATAGCTGTTTCACTACTAATCCACGGTTTAACAGCCTTATGCTCTATGTAACTCGAAAATAGCATGAGAAAACTCACGGTAGCGACCCTCCTCCATGATTCTAAACAGTAGCGACCGTTACTGTGTAAACAATATTGCGGAAAGCAGATGACTCATCCGAATAGCATGTTGAGACATATAGCTCTGATTAATGGTACAAATCAGCGTCTATTTAACTCTTTGGCATTTATATAGAATATTGTTCAATTCAAGAATAAATTTGTTCTGTAATTTAGATTGTTGGCTGGGATTACATTCTTGCGCGCACAGCTACAGTGTTGTACCGCGGTGTACTGATCACGCAGCTTTTTCCTGGCTGACTGCTTATCAATGCTGATCACGCGAGTTTTGTTGACGTACCATAAGTGCGTTAAAAACTATATTTTCATATTACATAGCATCTGAGTAACATCTACACCTTGGCTCGTTATACTTTTGAAACATTTGTTTACTTTATCCACAAATAAAGTAAACAAAAAAATTAAAACACGAAATTCATAGGTTTAACTACTACATCGTCCCATATCGTTTTAATCTTAGACTCAACTACATAATCTAATATAGATAACTGTATCAGCGTATACACAGATGTGTGCATGTGTGTGTGTTACGGAGGGGTATTCTGCGTCAAACCCCTGGAGGAGAAAATGAGGTGAATGTAATTTCAAAGGGTGGCCGAAATCCGGACAGGAAGAGAGACGCCCTGGAGGGTCCCTAATAGTTCACTTCATAGTTCTTCATCTCGACGCGAGGAGCGCCTGGAGCCTGTGGCTCATTCTCGGATAGACACCTGAGTCCGCAAACAACCACTAACACTATCCCACTGCTGAGAGCTGTATTTCCCAAGGGCAGAAAGAATGGCGCCTATCTCGCAGTCCTCGTCGACACTTAGCAACCCTTTCCCATAACCTAACTAAACTGTAAACGAAATCCTTTAAACATGTATAATAAACATACTATTGGATATACCTTCGAGGGAGACATCATATTATGTTATGCAATCTATCTATAATTCTGTATGATATGTTTACCAACATGGTAAGTATTATCATCATCATTAATCTTATCATTACTAACATCATCATCTACATCTGCCCTCACAGTATCCTCAGCAGCCATGAGTTCGAAAACCTCCAGTATCAATTGGACGCCCGGAAACTGCACATCGTTTCTAGTGTCCCACTAATTCACTCGGGACTACACTCTGATTCAGAAGGGTTAATTCTAGTCGGAGAATACACATATACAAATGTGAGATTTGCATTGGTTAAGCAAACATTTAATTGGGTCAATGTACAGTACATTGCACGAAAACGTACCGATGCGAGGGACAGCTGTTTAGGTTGCTACTGCCACGCTCCTAGCTCATACTGGTCAGCTATAGCAAGGCGTGATTGGTAACATGTGCTTGCCCTTTGTTTCGCGATGATAGAAGCAAACCAGAGGTCCAGAACGCATGAAACATGCAATTCTTATCTGACTTTGGTGAAATCATCGCCGGTCGTTGAGGAAAGAAGTCAAAACACATTACCAATCCCTTTCGAATAAGAAAAATCACTAACTTTGCATGTTTTTCGGAAGAAGGAGATGAGGTATGAAGCAAATGTATCGGATTTATTATATGTGTATTAACTTATACTTCACATTAATTATATATTTACAATCATGCGACTTGATTAAAAATTAAGTAACTGAAAATTAAAGCACAATATACCTACACAAAATATACTGCGCATACAAAAGCCAAAAGCATATTTTCGTTAAGTATACGAATATAAGGAGGAAAACACAAGCACGATCATGAAACAAATCTGAAGCTGACAATCGTTCCTCTCAAGTTACATTTTTTTCTTACCCTTCCCTTTGCGGTAATAACCTTGTTCACGCCCTTTGTCATTGCTTGCTGTAGAACTTGAGCGCAAACCAATAGAATATTTACAAACTTTGGAATGGTGTGGAATACAAATGGTGAACATTTTCCGCCAACATTAAATAAAGAAACATACCAAAAAACACTAAGAGTAACATCATATTTCCGTGCACCATCCAATACTTTTCAAATGGTGTACAGAAATCAAATTTAGTAAAATGTAAGGGTATCATTATTTTTTAACGAGGCCTTCGTAGTTTCGCCTTTTTTCCCTCTCTTTACTACTCTCCAATATGTAAGCGGCATTCTTGCTATTCGTTGCGATAGGCAAGACAGAGTGATAAATTAATAACCAATGATATGTCGGAATAAGGGGAACCTCTGATTACTTCTTCTGATGGCTCACTAAGCCATTACTCATTAAGCTACAACTGTTACTTTTTTCACGCCACGTGATCAGATTATTGATCTATGACATACTGGTAACACAGTTCGACGAATTTTAGAGCCTGTTTAGTTTCCCAGAAATGTAATTAATCAGAAACACGGAGTCGTATAACTCAATAAATACTGCTTATATCATACAACATTTACAACATTTTCCATTATAGGCATTAAGAATTTGGAGATGAATCTAAAGAAAACGAAGACGTGTCTTTCTCCCAGACCAGATGAGCCTACGCTTAACCCCCACCTTTTCTTGGCCATCCCTCTAGCTATATATTCCAAGTTTCAGCAGTCTATTTTTTTCTTTTTCTACAAATATAGACCTTCAGGAGCGACTTAATTTGCTATCAGGGGAGAATGGCTTAGAGAAAACACAAACACCCATGTTTAAGGCAGTACTCGAATCCGCGATCCCGTGCGCCACGAAACACCAAAGCTAGAAACTTCAGCTGATACGGCCATGGAGACTAGCTAGCTGTTCGTTTGTCAGTAGTGATGCCTCAGTCTGTAAGAAACTGAAAGCTGCTCCCAAACGATGTGTTTTACTAAATTCGTTGTTCGTACAATGATTCTGCAATCTTGTATGGCCGGAGGGTTACAACAGCATACTGCTACCAGGGATTGCTGACCGCTACCTGTATTTGATGGCAAATAGAAATATCCGTTCTCTTCCTAAGTGTTACTTTGATATGTACCTATATTCTATTAGAAACGAATGTAATCGACCATGATTTGATGTAGCTGAACATATAAAAACTGGTAAAACTAGTTAAGAATTATTAGAAACCCTGCACATTTATGTCCATCAGTAAATGAAAGTTAAGTATATGTCTACTCCTCAGTGCCACTGAAATGGGAAAGGCATTTCCGAAACAACATACAGAATATTTGCCAACACCGTATGATTTGATTACCGCTCAATGTTTATTTTGCATTCGGCTGATTTCACATCAAAACTTCTCTGACGTCCTACATTTCTTTGCTGTTTAGTATAGATAAATCTCTGTATGTGTGTGTGTGTAAGTGTGTCCAAAAGCTGATTGACAAACGTATGCATAAAATGATGAAAGGAACTAAATCAGCGAACGAAATTTCTCGAAGGAAATGAAATTTCTTTGTTAAATATGTGCATTTCCTATATGATCATAATCTTGCAGAAAATGAAGTGCAGCTTCATGTGATCTAAAGCCAGGTAGAGGATTTTGCTGTGCAATTTACAACATGATATGGCTTAGAATTTGAAGCGAACTAAGTAGAAAATCATACAAAATAAATATGAGACGCATAAAACAACAACAATAATACCTAATAACAATGATAAACAATATAGTTTGTATTTATGCATGGATAGATGTGAGTAACAAATAGTTCTTTCTCCAAGTGTAAATGATTATTACTCAGGTTATCGCTCTGCTTTAACTACATACATAGTATGAATTACAAATGTTGTCAATATTTGAAGCTTTGTAGTATTTTCTTGGAGGTAGCGTGGCGGAAGGAAAAGAAAGGGAAACAGGAAATAAGATACAAGCAACTTTGCTTGTGTATAATCTACGATTTTAGAAGCTCACTGCCACTCAAGGATCAACATTACCCTCTGATAGGTTTTCATTAATGTTTTCTATGTTTCAGTTAAACGGTTACATAAAAAATTCCCTTCTCTTTTATTAAATAGACTTTTGTCATGAAATAATAGCCTTCTGGATCCTTAATTCACGGCCAAGTAATACCACTATATCGTTACAAAGTATAATCTGGGTTACACTGAACATTATTAGAGGTTAATGCATTGAGGCTGAAAGGCGAATAGATTGTCCACCTTTAAACTGCTAAAGAGATATACAAAATGAACCCCCGCCGACAAAAATAGTATCGAAATTCTACATTCACAAGACTTCCTCTGCACACTATCGTTTATTTTATATACCTTCTACAGAGTCTTCTTTCCTATATAAAACTAAACGCAACTCCGTGGCGCAACAACCCGAAGTCGGACCACGGCCCATTACAGGCGTCTTGAGTGGGTTACAATACTGCAGAGGGGGACTGGTTAGTATTCCGAATCCCTCCCGAGTGGTTAATGCAGCCCACGCTCCCTAGAGTCGCTACTTTTCCTTCAAGCAGCTCAATTGCCCTCTGCCAAGGACTTAACGAGGCTCAGTTTACTCACCAGGTCTTTCAGCGGGAGAACATTCCACGTCGATACCGGGAATCGAGCCCAGGCTACGCCCTTGGTTAGCTGCTGTGCTTCCATTGCGCTAAGGAGACGACCAATTTTTCTACTTCAATTTAAAGGAACTAAAATGTTACAGAAAAATTCTCATTCCTGATTTCTATGCAGATACAAAGCTGATGGCGGACTTAAAATCCCATACTCTCTCAATGACATTGCAAGAAGGAATTGAAGAGTGTGGCCTTTGAAAAATTGAAACTAATAATCACCGATATGTCGGAAATGTTTTATGCCACATAAATGTCAATGGGATACATTGTTTATATCATGGATGTGTTTATTATGTATGTGACGGGATTTGTCTATTCATTTTGACGTACTCGTTATTTAAAGTTGTATAAAAACACTTCCAAATGATGGGGACTTCGCAGAAAATTAAGGACATGTGTCATTTTATTTTTCATAGATTATTTTAAATATATATGTTAATAAACATCTTTTGAACCGTTTTTATTAAACAAAGCACAAAGAAAACATTTTCATACAGACGGTTTTTATGGTTAGAAGTATTTTCTCATAAAGGTTCTAGTCTAAAACATAAGTATGAAGTTTGCTAAGTATCCAACTTTTCCTTTTTAATCTATACTGTTCACAGGCGCGCGCGCAAATACACACACACGCGCGCGCGCGGATCTTATTCTAAGTTTGGATGTGTTATTTTCACATGACTTTCATTATTCACTTTCTATAAACTATTCTTAGAAAAACGTATTCGTCTTAATCAAGAAAAACTTTCATTGCACATATACGCATTACGTTACTAAAGATTTCAGTAGGTTAAAGTGATAGTCAAATTTTTAAAGTGAAAGTTGCTGGTGTTGTATTTGAAATTCCATGCTCATTAACTGACATGAGTGGGGAGAATAAAGCAAGAGCGACTTACGACTTGAAACAGTAAGTATTACCATTGGAAAATGTAAACCTATAAAAAAAATGTCTAGGAAAGTACAAAAGTATAGATCTACAATCAGAAATATTAATTTGACACAAAATGCGCATACTAACATATCTATACTTTCTGTGTATAATATCATTTCCATTTCCCACTGTTTACCAGTTGTATAAAACCCATTCAGAATGAAGAAGGTTTCACAGGTTGCGCCCATAAAATTCAAGATATGCAATTTATTTGTCATGAAAATATTTAAATATGCGGTGTTTCAATTAAAATCGTTGGACTTTTTGTTTCAAAAAATAAAACTTAATTTTCTATGCACTAAGTTTGGATTGTGGGGTTTTCTTAGAAAATATTCTTGCTAAAGAATGCTGAAGTTAAATACCAACTTAGGTATTAACTAACTCTCCTTTTAGAGACAGCCGTTTATGTACACACACACACACATACACACACACACACACACACACACACACAAACACGTATGTGCGCGCATAGCTCTTTCTAATGTTTCACGTGTTACATCCATATAACTCAATGCAGCCATTGTCATTTAGCTGTATAAAACTTTTAGAGAAAATTCTTCCAAGAGGTTATTTTTCCATTACTAGGTGTCCGTCAGGATAAACTTTTGTAAAAATAGCTTGATTCATTACACAGTTCGCTGTACGTGCAAAGAGCGTCAAAGAAAATCCCACTGCACCTCGCGTCTACGTCACATTATTTATCGTTGTACGTGATCTTGTGAATCCATGATTAATTGCTTTATGCCACAGTGCAAGGGTGTGCCACTCTTGCAATAAAGCTACACTAATAGCCACAACAAGGGTTACAAAATAGCGTAGAAACGAAATGTTCACACTGTCAATCGTATTGGCTAAAATAGAAAGAGATAGAGTGAGTGCATTCAGCTTGTCATACGGACCTCTTATTATAGTTGGTAGACATAACTTATCGGCTACTGCACGACACGCCACAGAAGACCCCAGGTAACGATACAAAATCCGTAAGATTTTCTTTGGCGCTGAGTGTACAAAGGAATCGAGGAAGCTGAATCAACAATAGTCAGATATGT
This sequence comes from Hymenopus coronatus, assembly GCA_030762935.1. Classification (NCBI taxonomy): domain Eukaryota; kingdom Metazoa; phylum Arthropoda; class Insecta; order Mantodea; family Hymenopodidae; genus Hymenopus; species Hymenopus coronatus. The sequence goes on from CM060900.1 coordinate 355,987,464, forward strand.
AAAGGTGGATAGCACTAATATAGCCTTAAGTTTCTATAATCTTTCCATAACATAGTGAGAAACAACTGAATGGCAAGATAACTTAAAAATAATATGTTTTGAAAATTTAAACCAACAATACCGGGTATCTCGGAACAGCTTGATGACACAATAAATTTATTAAAAATAAACTCTATGATTCAAAGTGGTCTAAATTTTTCAGGCAGCACGCTTTTCTATCTCTTAACGTATATAATTTATTCAGAACTATTTAAAATTCTTTTCGAAAGAAGAGACGTTCACAGACTATTCCCAGAAAATTCAAGGAGCATATCTAATTTTGTATTGCTAACAAACATCTTAAACATATTGTGTTTTTCAAAATCGTAGAGGCCTTTGAGAAGAATACACTTAAACATTCTCCATGTAAAGAGTAGATTGGTTTCGTGTTTTCTTGAAAATATTTATGCTTCATCCTTGGAATATGCTGAGCTTAAATGCCAAGTTTGGTAAATATCCATTTTGCTTTTCATTTTTGAGTTATGCTGTTCACAAACGCAAACCTACACATAAACACACAAGCTTATACAATACGAGAGCACACTCTCAGATGTGAGCCGTTTTTTTAATTTTTTTTCTTGGTTTGGGGGCCTCAAAATATCTATATAGAATGTTTGAAAAGAATACAATATCATCTCTACATGTTTGGTATGCGTTAGAGAAACTAATACTACGACATGTTTACGGAGGGAAACCTAGCATCCCAGCCCTCGATTTGACCTTTTGTGCACCCGAGAGGAACTGAGGTGGAGGCTCCGCAGGAAACGTAATGGGGCACAGAGCAGCTCGGAACAGTCGACAGAGATGCGTAGAGTTCTTACATAAATCTAGGCTTTATCATACGGTCGCAGGAGGGTCGCTCCGAAGTGTTCCTCTAAGCCACTGTACGGATTCTTAGATATTTACCTTTAGTGGGACCGGAGAAATCTCAGCCCAGCAGTGGAGGGCCGAAGGCTGCCATCTGTCACGGTCCAAAATAAGTTCCAATGTGTAGGCCTCTGCACAATCTGTCCATCAAGGACCGTCACTCAGTCCCGGAGTTGCCTTGAAACACGAAAAAAGGAAATGGAATAAGAGGAAATGGGGAAGAGAGGGAATCTATGGTAGTATATACCACCCCTGTGTACGCCTTGCTTACCCGGCACAACCACGAAAAACCCATGGTAACAGCGAGTAGCCGTAGAAAATCGAACGCGGGGCCTTCCGAATGCGAGTCTCATAGCTTATCTCGGAACCATCTCGCTTGGTTAACTAATACCTAGCAGCGCTACTCTAATTCAACGCATTTATCTAAAATTGTAGCATTAAAAGGCTACTCACCATAACTGTTGCGCATGTTTCTTCTTGATCTCCAGATATTACGACGCTGAGTTTGGCAGCAGCAGAGTGAACTGCGCATGTTCGTTGCCAACCACCTCCTTTAATTTAGAGTGGGTTTCAGCTAGACGACGCTATTCTTGTACATATTTATCCATATGTCTTGACAGAAATCCTGCGCGGTCGGATGAATATGAAATGTGAAGAGATAATGTAACTCTCGCCTAAGATTACGAGAGAGAACTACGGTACACCGGCTTATTCAGTAGCTCTGCACTTGTTTATTTGCTGGCAAAACATGCCACTGACCTGTCCTCCCTTCCAGTATGGAGTTAAACCGATATCATACACACACATCTATCTCCATCTCTCATGATAAATTAATATACCTGTACACAACATTATCTGCTAAATATTGAGTCAGGTATTACTGATCAGGCAGTGGCGGTCGTATTAGTAGGTGACGGATATTTCGCATCATGGAAACTTCAGGAACATTAAAGTAAAGTTAGCATTATTCTAGCCATGCTGGATCGCAAAGTAGTAGAAAGGAACATTCATTTCCGTACAAATCTGTGTACACATACTGGGTGTTTGAGTGAGATCGTTTGTATTTAAATTCCCTTTGCTGTAGTATTTCTCGCAATGAATTGGCTTTGGTTATATTTCATCAATAGTAATTTTGGTATATTCTATATTTGTATGTATTACTTGACTCAAATACATTTAAGGAGTCAGCATTTAAAGTAAAGCATCACAAAATCAGAATGGGTAACGTCAATAGCTGTGCTGATGCATTAATTTTCTCGTTTTTTCACTTGGTTCATAATGAACTAGAACCAACGTATATACAGGTATACTATCTTAGAATTAGTCTGTGAAAGTCACATTTTATTGAGGTGACCCTAACCTAATTATTTAAATTAGGAATTTTTTATTTCGTGAATGTACAGGGTACATTGCTTGTGTTTATATTGTCATTATAATTAATTTCACTGAACATTTAAATTAATGTAATTTTCTGTTTACTGGTTTGAGTATTTTGCAATCATATTGTAAACAATTTTAAAAGGGAGGAAAAATTCTCAGTTAATTTATTGTTTCGTCTTTGTATTTTCAATAATAATCTGGTTAATTATTTTTAATCCACTTATATAATATTGTATGTGTGTATATACAGGGTGTATATAAATGAATATCGGTGCTTTAACTCTTTATAATATTTATTACATTCAACTTACAGTTATGAATGATATGTCAAATGAAAAACCAACTCAAACAGTTTTACCAAGAAGCTTATAAATGTTCAATGTGACTATCCTTTGTCACACGGCACACATCAAGTCTATAGCCGAGTTCTTCCCAAACGTTGATAAGGGTGTATTCAGTAATTGTAGCAATAGCTGCTTCAATCCGGTTTCTTAATTCAGGGAGGTCAGCTGGTAGCGGAGGCACGTACACACGATCCTTGATGAAGCCCCAAAGGTAAAAATCGCATGGCGCAATCGTCATGAAACAACATGTCGTTTGCGAATTTGGCACGTAATCCGTGGTCTGTCGGCTTTAGAGTCTGTAATAACTGTAAACGGTAAGGACGTAGCTGTAGGCGTTTTCTTACAACTTTCCAAACAGACGACACAGGAACTTGTAATTCACGACTAGCCTTCCGGAATGATTTCTTTGGGCTAGGAGTGAACGACTCTCTCACTCGCTCAACAGTCTCTTCGCTTACTCCTGGTCGTCCCGTGCTCTTCCCTTTACAAAGGCAGCCGGTATCTTCAAACTGATTATACCATCTACGAATGTTTTTATCACTAGGAGGATCACAACCGAACTTACTACGGAACGCACGTTGCACAGTAACTACAGATTCGGTCTTTGCAAACTGCAAAACACAAAACGCTTTCTGTTTACTACTCGCCATCTTTGCTACTACCGCTATCTATCGGATTGCGGCAGAAACATTTCACGCACATGCACACTTGTGCCAACAAACAAAACTGTTTGAGCCGCTTTTTCATTTGACATATCATTTGTAACTGTAAGTTGAATGTAATAAATATTATAAAGAGTCAAAACCCCGATATTCATATAAATACGCCCTGTATATATATATATATATATATATATATATATATATATATATATCAAAAGTTATTCTGCAGAAAAGTATCACTGCACTTCCGAGTATCTTTCACATACCACTCACGCCTTTCCTCAATAGCCTCACTTCCACTAGGAAGAGTAGAAGAGAAAACACAGTAAACTACCCAGTAGCAGATGTATAGGTAACATCTTAAATAGAAGGAATAAGTAAAATATTCCAAATATTAAATGGTTTCTAATGCAATCTGTGACAGTGCTGCTCCACTAAAGCTAGTTACAGAATATATGCCGGTCTCTTGAGTAGGTTGTGGAGCAAAAATGTGCGTTCCTATTCCTAAGCACACATTATAATGCATCCATCCAGTTGTCAATATTCGATAAGTCACGAAGCCTAACTGACAATATTTGCCACCATAAAACTTGCAGGAAGAAAAGGAATGTCAAACATTGTCATTGGAGGATTTTTACTGACCGCTTCATTGATATGTAAATTAATATATCGGACTCTTCTCAGTTGAAATGAGGAAAAGCTTGAGGGTACGAAGTGCAATTTCTTTTATACTCTTTAATAAATTAATAAGAAATGCCATGACTAGCGTACATCAAGCAAATGACTAGTTTAGTATTATTTAGCGATGTAAGGTAAAACTTAAAAGAATGCACCTAATGTGAAAAGTTTGGCAATCCACCTTGAAAATGAACAGAGCTTTTGTCATTCACCTTTATATCAGACCTCACACGTTTGTTATGAATACGGAAGATAGAAATATCAGGATCTACCTCAGGTGGCCATAGCATCCTTAGACAATGCAAATTTGGTCCTATTTGTTACTAACTGCAGCCATCACTGTAGCATCACTAATCCCTGGTAGTGGTGGCTGCTGACCGTGGCCTCCACAACAGTTCCATATTCTCCCTGTCAGTGATGGTTACTGACCATGGCCCTCACAGCATCTCCATGTAATCCCAGTTTGTGGTCGTTACCGACCTTGGAATCCACAGCATCTCTACGTAATCCCTGTTTGTGATGGCTACTGACCTTGCCCTTCAAACATATCTGTATACTCCCTGTTAGTGTTCATTACTGACAATGGCTTTCACTACTTCGCCATGTTGTCCCAGTTTCTGGTGCTTACTGCCCTTGATCTACACATCTCCATGTAATTCCAGTTAGTGGTACTTACTGCACTTGATCTACACAAGATCTCCATTTAATCCCAGCTAGTGGTGCTTACTGCCCTTGATCTACACAACACCTGCAAGTAATCCCAGTTAGTGGTGCTTACTGCCATTGATCTAAACAACACCTGCATGTTATCCCAGCTAGTGGTGCTTACTGCCCTTGATCTACACAACACCTGCAAGTAATCCCAGTTAGTGGTGCTTACTGCCATTGATCTAAACAACACCTGCATGTTATCCCAGTTAGTGGTGCTTACTGCCCTTGATCTACACCTCTTCGTACAATCCCAGTTAGTGGTGTTTACTGCCCTTGATCTACACAACACCTGCAAGTAATCCCAGTTAGTGGTGCTTACTGCCATTGATCTAAACAACACCTGCATGTTATCCCAGTTAGTGGTGCTTACTGCCCTTGATCTACACCTCTTCGTACAATCCCAGTTAGTGGTGTTTACTGCCCTTGATCTACACAACATCTCCATGTAAACCCATTTCTTGGTGGTTCCTGTCCTTGGTTTACACAATATCGAAATGTAAACCCATTTCTTAGTGGTTCCTGTCCTTGACCTTCACAACATCTCTATCTAATCCCGGTTCGTAGTAGTTACTTACATTAGCCTCCACAACATCACCATATAATCCCTGTTCATGATGGCTAGTGATACTGCCCTTCAAACATCTTTTTATAACCCCTGTTAGTGATGGTTATGGACCTTCATAACATCTACAAGCAATCCCATTTCATGGTAGTTATTGCCCTCCTCCACAACATCTATAATAATCCTTGATCCCTTCAAACATCTTCATATAATCCTTGCTATTGGTGGTTACTCTCGCTGGCCTTCATAATACCTCCGTAAAGCCCCTGTTAATACTGGTTACTAACCTGGGCCATAACACCAGTTCCTGGAGGTTGCTGGCCTTGCCTCAGCAAAATTCCATGTAATCTCCCTTTGCGGTGGTTACTAACCTTAACCTCCACAATATCTCCAAGTAGTCACAATTTTGAACGATTACTGGTCGTGGTATCCACAATACAACTGTATAATAATATATTTTTGTGGTTGCTGACCTTAGTCTCCACAATATTGCCATATAATCCCTTTTTATGTTGCTGACCCCTATAATCCCTTTTTGTGAGTTCTGACCCCGGTCTCCACAACATCGCCATATAGTCTCTTTTTGTGGATGCTGACCTCCATATAATATTGTTTTGTGTTTGCTGGCCATGGCCTCTACAACAGCTTCCTATAATATCTTTTTGCGGTTATCGGTCGTGTCCACAACTCCATTCAATCTTTTTTTGTAGTTGCTGGCCTTGGTCTTCACAACATCATAATATAATCTCTTTTTGTGATTCCTGGCCACGGTCTCCAAACATTTCCATTTAAACTCCTTTTGTGGTTGCTGGCCATGGTATCCTCAACACATTCGTACAACTTCTGAGCTAGTGGATGATAACCTCGCCTCCACTTTAACTTTATAGTAGCCCGTTTGTGTTGTTTACTTACCTTTCCTTCCACAACACCGTTGCCCTCCGTGGTGCAGTGCTTACCACGCCCAGTATAGAATGGGACGTTGAGAACCGCAGTAGATAAAAAGTGTCCATAAATAAAACTCCATTTCAGCTTTTTTCACAACTCCCCTCCATATAGTCTCTATCCGTGCTGGCTACTGACCTTGACCTGCACAATGTCTCCATGCAATAGTCGCTTGTGATGGTTACTGGGCTTGCTTTCCACAATAATTCCCTATAATTTGTGGTGATTGCTGGCGGTTTTTTTGGTTGTGTTTAACGCCCGCTTTTACAACTTATGGAATCGCAGGCGATTACACTGGTGATAGATGGAATGAAGATGGAGCACCGGTGGAATGCGATGGCGGGGGAAACCGGAGAACCCGCAGAAAACTCGCCCCTGCGCCGCTCTACATATCTCACAGGCGGTCGCTTGGGACCGAACCCGGCCGTCTAGGTGACAGGCGAATGGTGTAACTAATTGCTGGCGGTGGCCTCCAAAACACCTCCATATAGACTCGTTCGTAGTGGCTCTGGCGTTGCCTCTAAGATAGCGCCGTGTAATCCCTCTTTCTGGTGGTTGTTGACTTTGGCCTCTACAACATTTGCATATCATCTCTTTTTGTTGGGGTTGTTGATTTTCGCCACCTTTGATTGGCTTTGATTCCACAATAACTCCATATACCTCTCTTTGTGGCTTGCTGACTTTGGCCTCTAAAACATCTCCATATAATTCCATTTATGGTGGTTCCCGAACTGGGCCTTCATAGCATCTCCATAAAATCTCTGTCAGTGGTGGTTCTGACCTCATCTCCACAACTCCTTCAGCCATATTTGTGGTGATTACTGACCTAGGCTTGCCCTTTTCCATATAATCTATGTTAATAGTAGTTGATGACCACGACCTACACATCTTCATGTAATCTCTATCTATGATAGTTGCTGGCCCTGTCTCCACAACAAATTGAGTTTACCACATTTGTGGTTCTTGCTAGCCATAGCATACATTTCCGTATAATCTACACATGTTTGTGGCGATTGATGACTATGATTTACACAACAGCTTCAGATGTGGTTGCTAACCTGCATCCTTAATATATCAATATAATCCATGAGTGGTGACAACTGACCTGCTTACACAACACCTCTATACGATCCATGTCTCTGGTGGTTGGTGACCTGCCTCCACAATATCTCAATATAATACATGTTTGTTGTGGCTGCTGATTTGCCTCCGCAACATCTCAATATAACCCATGTTTGTGGTGATTGCTGGCCTGCCTCCACAACATCTCAATATAACCCATGTTTGTAGTGATTGCTTGCCTGCCTCCACAGCATCTCAACATAATCCATGTTTGTGGTGATTGCTGGTCTGCCTCCACAACATCTCAATATAGCCCATGTTTGTGATGGCTGCTGACCTGCCTCCACATCAACTCAATATAACCCATGTTTTTGGCGATTTCTGGCCTGCCTCCACAATATCTCAATATAACGAATGTTTGTGGTGATTGTCGGCCTGCCTCCATGACATCTCAATATAACCCATGTTTGTGGTGTCTGCTGACCTGCCTTCACAACATCTCAATATAACCCATGTTTGTGGTGATTGCTGACCTGCTTCCACAACATCTCTGTATAATCCACATATGTGGTGGTTGCTGACCTGCCTCCACAATATCTCTATATTATAATCCATGTCTGTGGTGTTTGCTGACCTGCCTCCACAACATCTCTCTATAATTCATATCTGTGGTGGCCACAAAACTCCTCTGTGTCTCTGCCTATAGTGGTGCTGGTTTTGTCTCCAAAACATCACCATGTGATCCATGTTTTACAGAGATTGTTGACCTTGGCTTCTACATTTCCTTGTAATCTATTATTGTAGTGGTCGCTGACCTGTCTCCATAACATCTCTATGCAAGTTATGTATTTGGTTATTGCTCACTTAGACCTTCACTGCATCTGCATATAATTTCCGTCCATCGTGGTTGCTGGCCCTCCAATCACCATAGCTCCATGTTCACCTTGTTTGTAGCTATTGCTACAATTTTCTTCGACTACACCTCAGTATAGTCCCTGTTTGTGCTGTTTGCTGGCGAGAACTTCGCGATACATTCCTACCTTAATTCCTGCCCGAGTTCGTTGCTTCTTGTGGCATATGTAGCTTCATATAATGTCTTTCCACACTGATTATTGGCTAGGCCTCCAAGAGAGCTTCATTTAGTTATTTAGTCACATTCTTTATGTAATGCACTACAGGATGCCCAAATCTGCCATGGTCGTGGACGTTGTGGCTACCGCAACAACCACATATAATTCCTGTTCATGACATCTTCATGGCTAGTTTGGGATGGAGAGTTCTTGTTGAACATCTTCGTGTTGCAGCCTTACAAGATGCTGAGCTTGAAAACCAACTTTGACGTTTAATACATGTTTTGTTTTTAATAATGCTATTCTCAGATAAACACAGATAGACACAGATCAATAGTGAGACAGATGCACCTACCTACCCTCCCACCCCCTACAAACAGCCACGGACCTTTGTCCAAAAGTGCAGTTTTTTATTTTTGGTGTCCTCAAACCGCGTATTTGCTGTGAAAGCTCGTTTTCGCATTTTAGGATGGAACGCAACATTTGCTCCACTTACTGTACGTAGAAGAGAAAGTAGTAGATGAATATTTTTATGTTACGTATAAATTAGGACCGGCGGACGCGCCGCAACGGCAGAGTTAGCTACAGTTTGAAAGTCTACCACCAGATGTCAGTATTTGTGATGAAATCAATTGATATTCTTCCCAAAATAAGCACTTGTAATATACAAAGGCGAGACGCAGCACCAAGCGCGAGGTCGCAGTGAATGCTACTTTTGGCCCGTTGACCGTTTTCTTTATGTGATTACTTTTAAAATGCACTTATGGTAAATTTAATAATATCATTACAATATGCTACATTTTTTTTTATGTAGTTTGGAAATAGAAACCGGTCCGTTTACTGAAACCAAGCTGTTATCGCATATCAATGTTGCACGGAGTAATACTAAAGGGTGTTTCCCAGAGCAGATCCAGGTGTGGCATCGTTTCCCTCGCTTGTGTCCACGCTTTCTCATATGTTTAAATTGTTTTGCTGGTTTTCACATGCAAGAACATCATTTTGCTTGCAAAGGTTACTTAATTACTTGCTTTGTTATATGTGTTTTACTCAATTCTTTTCGACTTGAAAGGAACCATTGTCACTTTCATGAAACACATAGCTGGATTTTTATTGAAAGTAGATCGAAAATAAAAGAACCGGTGCCTCGGCATTTTCTCCCGCAGACGCAAGTTCCATAAGAAAAAGTTAGTTACAGGTAAAATGAATCACTTATAATAATAATTAATTCCTTACATATGTTTTGGTGTTTTAAAAGCATTCAACGAGAGAACTTACAATAAAAACGATCAAATTTTAACCTTTCGTTTTCTTACCTTCCTTCCTCTCATTCTGTTTCCTTCCTTCTTTCCTTCTTGCCTTCTTTCCCACTTTCCTCTCTTCTTTCTTTCTTTCTTCTTTCTTTGTTGGAGGCACGCAGAACTGGGAAACGAACGAAAGATATCTATGGCCAATATTTTCTTCGTTTTTGGTTATAGCATTATTCTTTATTGAACAGGCAGAAGTAGCTTCGGGGTGGGTGAAGTTCATTTTCAGTGCCAAGCGTAGTACCAGGCAGCTGATTGTTGAGCGGTAGATAGAGCTTAAGTTGGTTGTTTCAGCTTAAAACTATATTTTTCCCGACGAATAGAGAATATGTGGGAGAGAAAATCGAGAAACGTATATTTTTAATTTAGATGTATTTTCTCTATAAATGTGGACTTGTTAGTACTTTTAATATATAAAACTAAAAGTTGTGAAAGTGTTTCATGAGAAGCTTACCATTACCACCTGAATACAACTGAAAACAGTACAATGTATGTCCTCCTTCGAGAGTGACAAACCGCATCTAGCATGGTGTCTTATAGTCTTTGAAATTATTCTTTTTTCAAATTAATGTCATCTCAATATACTTGGCCGAGTACTACTAACCAACTGGAAGCAGTAAAAAAGATGATGATTAACAATATTATTATTATTATCATATATAATAATTATAATAATAACAATAACAATAATAACAATAATAGTAATAATAATAGCAACAATAATAATAATACTAATAATAATAGTAATAATAATAGTAACAATAATAATAATAGTAATAATAATAGTAACAATAATAATAATAGTAATAATAGTAACAATAATAATAACAATAATAACAATAATAATAGTAATAAAGGGGGAAGCTTTTATTAGGTAGGCGGATGTCGTGGTGCGCCAGAAAGAATATACGCGGAAAGATGACCACAGGAAATATGGAACACCTTACTCTTGGACCTGAACGTATTTTTATAGCCCACTGTTGTTTTTAAACCATAATAAACTGTAGTACTATTTCGTCTCACTCCCTGGTGTGCTGCTTAGCGTTGCTGGCTGACATGCAATGCAGGGTATTCAGCTTCAATTCCATGGGTGTTTTCTGCAACACAGAATTACTCCATGGCATGTAGGCGCTAGGTATTTATCTAAAATATGTTTTTTATCTTTGTAGAGGGGTTTCATCGGACCGATCTTCCAACCAGGATCATCTAAGTTGAGCTCATTCATTAAAACATTTTCCTTCCAGCAAGAAACAGTGAGTGCGACTAGCACTAGCTGCAATGCATGTGTTCCTCGTACCAGGCGGTCGGGCGTTCTGAGTAATACGACTTCTCTGTCTCCATTCTTGTTAGAATGAATATTTTAGTTATTTTATTTTTTTATTTTGCATCATGAGTTAAGTGTGTTTTTGAAGTGGCTCACGGATTAAAGCAATATTGTAAGTTTTACGCTGTTTAATAAAGATGGGAAAGTCCTCAGTTAAAGAAGTCAGTTGTCACACTTGTCGCTGAAGATCTGGAACCGCTTCGAGCAATATCGGTTTACTTTTCATGTTAGTTTGTTCTGTTATCACACGACCTCAGTGAAAATTATATGTTGAATGCAATAATTGACACCAATGTTATGAAAACAAAATATAAATAGGAACTGGATTAGAATTTCAGTAAATATTAGTACCATCCGAGAGGATCGTATATGTGTTGGTATGTCTTATAACATTATTTTTATATTCACTTAAACTTAGTTATATACACTGCTTTTCGCAGCAGTTCATTAGCCTCATAGTTCAATTAAAACTTAAATAAGTATTTTCGGAATGAATGACTCAAAGTTTTAGCATTACACAATTTCAGTTTACACACTGGAATAAGAGGGATTGTCAAACGCGCCCACTTTTGTACTAATATTAAGGCACCAAAAACTACTTGTTTGCTCTCACTAGGTCTGATATACACTTGAACACTTTGGTTCAAACAGGCCATCGCTGACGCTCAAACTTCACGCCGGTAATTCTGATAGAACTGTGTTAACAGGCTTTCACTGTTTTAATATATAAATCGCTGTATTAGTTAATCCAAGCTGTATATTAGACTGAACTTTGTCCGGGATGTTTTTAAAATATTGCACAATTTTTGTGTTTTTTCTGCCCCAAGTTTTCGTTTTTCATCAATATCTTTGTCGAGATTCCTCAATTACTGCTTCTTGTTTAATGTTCTTCTGAAGCTCTTCTATAATCATGTTATTTTCAGTATGTTCTATGTCACTGTGTTCTGCACTCCTGTTTAATTTTGCATGACAGCCGTGTTTGATCACGAATATTAAGTGTTATGGCAGAATTAGAGAAAATGCAAGTGTAATCATGAATGTATATTTTACATTCAGCACATACATCACAACCCAACTGTAGTTGAACGTCAGCCTTATTTCTTAGATTTCACTGCTTCTCAACAACTGCATTTACCGCATATCCTCATCAAACTCAACCTTTACAATACAGAGCTTCAGCTATTCTGTGTTGCAAACGAAAGACCACAATTTTACTACAAAATCTGATTTATTTGCTCATGTAAACTAACCTCCCATATCCGTCATAAATATCACCAGTGCATACAAAGCAACAGCAAGTCATTTTGGGTTCTTTGCATTCATTCAATGTGTTTTGCTTTACCGTGCATACGCTCCATAAGCGTATTGACATTAAGGCCTGAATGTAAACGGTAGCAAAACGCCCAGCTCTCTGCAGAGTCTTTATATTCTTTTTCAACATACAAATAACTGTAACTCCAGTGAGCATCCACACCAGAGCGTAGGTTTTCCTGTTCAAAACGCGTAAATGGCTACTACGAAACACAGTGCGAAGACAGGCTTTCCCGACTTTCACCGTAATCGACCGTAGGGCTCTTCTGCAGAAAATTCAAAGTTAAAGACACGTTTGTGAACACGTCATAGAAAAATTTGACCGAAAATCAGCAAGGAGGATTCCCTTTATGTATAGGTATACGGATTAATTTTCGTTCTAATACATATCACTTATAATACTATTTTTCCTATATAGAGTTGTTAAGCAGCCGCGCGGTAGCAAAACTATAGATATATTAAGGGGACTTATGTATAACGTTCTAATCTTTTAACACTTTATATAAAATGCTTAATATAAATTACCTGAACTGAAGAATTTAAAAATGAATTTTATGTTCACGAATTAGGGTACAATAAGGAAAATTAAAATTATACTTTGCTATTACTTTAAAAGTTTTAGTAAGGGGGCTGCAATCGCCAATATCCTTCCTAGCTACTCCTCTAATATCGTCACAGTCCATCACTGCTGGCCACCCCCTAAAAAGTCCTATCGCACGCCACTGCATTTAGTTTCTAATTAGACAAGTTTTATATTAACTTTCTTCAAGCCATTATATATACCTGTGAAGTAACTAAACGAAACATATTATTAAGTGAGTTAATTGTTCAAAAGTTGCTTTCTTGAGAGAACTTCGGGGAACAAGGAGAAAAGAGGCTAGCTGTACACATCCGGAGACTTTGCAGTACCGGTGTTACCCTCTATAGGCATATGAATTTGCACAGAAATGAAGTTCAAACACAGTTTTTCTCCCAACAAAATAATATATGGCCCAGATTCCCTCAATTCCGTTTTGATAATATATGGAAAGCTTTCTTAGCGACAGAGAGCATTTTCACTGTAAGAACACTGTATGAACACAGAAGAATCTGTCACCCTGTTCTTCGGTTCATTAAACTGGATGGTGATTGGTTTCCAATGCTCCCCATATGGTCATTGACCTTCGGAGCTTGTCGCATTCCATCAAGCAATGACGGACCCATTTTTAGGTGGAGGTGCCCAACGGGCAAAGTCCGTTGCTTCCGATGGTAGGCTGATGATGAAAATGAGAAAGCTTTGATAGGGCCCGCTTAAAATTACCACCACAAAGCCGGGAGTCGAATCACGGACCCTGAGCACGAAAGCCGCGAATAAAACCACTGAGCTACCCCGGCGTCCTACTAAAATTGACAGAAAAAAGCTGTGTATGAGGTTAAGAAACACTGACAGCATGGAAGAGAGTAGAGATCAGCTGCACAACAAGACGCGCAACCTCATTGCAATGAAAAGCACTAAAGATGTGCAGAAAGTAGACAGCTCTGAAAAGGAACAAAAACAAAAAACGAACAACTAAAATACGAGAGTTTAATTGCCTGGTGGTTTGCTCTAGTAGTGATTTTGAAAAGCACCAACAAGAAATCCCAGTTCGAAGATGGTTTTCCTCCAGGGTCAGAAGTCTTAATGAGCCCCAAATGTAGTTACATCAATAATGCCTCCTTCTGGGTTGGTATAAAAATCTTTACTGGCTCCAACCCATACTCGGAACCAATTTGTTGATTCTAGATGTACTTGACAACCGTACCAACTCTCTGGCATTACTGGTTCTGCAGAGGAAACGGTCGTTTGGCACCACATTCAGCACATGCAATTGGACTCTAAACTGCACATTTTTGTACCATTGAAGAGGTATTTTCATGTGGGTACTGATATCTGGAATAGGACACATCCCAATAGAAAGCTAACAAACGGGACCTTAGACCAGTGAAGTCTGAGTGAATGCAGCCTATTGGCAATGCCACGAATGGATTCAAAACAAAGGGGCTATTTCCATTTGATGTAAATGCAGTTAATTATCATTTGTTCTTAATTTCCGAGAGCTTCATACTATAAATGTATTTCATGTACCAACTCCAGAACCGATGAGAATGATTCCACTAAGCCTTTTAATTCAATGACCAGAGGAACTACGTCAAAATTCCCAAATAATGAGAATTCTTTGCCATAGCTCCCAGAATTCAGCAGGACCTTAGAAACCCCAAATTTTCAAACAATGAGAAATGCTCTCAAAAAAGTCTCAAATTCGAACACGCCAGAAACTCACTAACACCTTCATGGAGTAAGTTCTAATAATGTTCTTGAAACGTAAACAGAAAACAAGTCAGCTTAAGTGCTAACAGCACCAGGGAATATAGAAAAGGAACAACTTCCTCAATTTGAGATAGAGAACGGTAAGTGTGCTCCTACTGAATGCAACATAAATAAAGAATGTGAGTTTTGCGAGAAAAGAAGTGAGGAAAGTGACGTCAAAGCAGCAGCATTAAATGTTTGGAACCATTTTGCTGCAAAGAACAAAATTGACTGCATTCAGTGTAAGATTGAAATGCTTCCTGCATGAGAAATGTATAATTTATGCTGAATTTTAATGACGAACTCCAACAACATTGTAACCTTGAAAAGTTTGCATTGCGTGTTGAATGTATGTTTAATCACATCTAATAGTAGGCAAGCTGTATGCTAAATATTTGTACATCTTTTCGAAACTAAATTTTCTTAAAGTACTTTTTGTATTAATAATTTATCAGTTTTACCTTATTGCGTCAACACTTCCGGTGTGCCGCATATCAGCCACCCTCGTGGCAACTCTCCCGTTATACATGGTTTTCTCGTATTTAGTTTATAAGGGCATCTAAATGAGTTTTATACTGTAATGTTATAATTGTGAAATAATAAAACTATAGAAAATATTGTTCTATTTATGCAAAAAGTTGTAACTTCCCATTCCATATTAAAAAAAAACAAAGGAAAGAAAAAATCCTTTAATTTCAAACTAAAACGCGTCATCCGGACTTGTCCTTTTTATGAGGACAGCTGTGAACAATCTGGCCTGCACAGCTATAACCTATATTCCTAGTATAGATTCAAGAGAAGTTACACCTTTTTCTGTCTTCTCTTTATGTAGTCAGTAAATAGCTGTTTATGTTACATTTCGTACTAGCTCTAACATCTCATTTTGAATATATTAATACTTAATTCCCTTCGGTTGCACAGAATAATTATAATGGGTAGTAACTCAAAATAATCTTATGCAAAGATAGATAATGAAGGTTTTTAAATCTTGTCCAGTTTTTCTTGCTCCTTTGTTCGATATGTAAAAAGTTATTGTTTTAGATTTTCTGCAGATAGCTTTTTTTTGGGGGGGGTAGGTCATATCGAAATAGATTCCATGAAATGAGACTCAAATGAGACCGGAGTTCATGGAGCTTAAATTTACTGGGCATTCGTATTCACAGGATAAGGGAAACCCAGGAAAACCTTATCCTAATTCGACCCTAAAATGTGAGAGGCAGACAATTATTCCCACATATTTAGATTCATTTCACAACTGCAATGAAATTGGTAATAAATATCTAATGCTTTGAAGTCCATGAATCAACCTGCTGAAACTCTACATAAGAGAGTTTTGTTACTTTGCACGTTGTTTAAAACTTTAAGCAATTAAGCCGCATTATTAAACTCAACATTTCGTGATTCATATTTTTAACCCAAATGTTACTCCACTGTCATGTCTCCCAAGGGTTGAGCTGACGAACTAATAAAGAAAGAAAAGAAACACACACACACACACACACACACACACACACACACACACATATATATATATATATATGCCAACTTTCTAGTTCTTAAAAATGAAACAAGAAGCACCCCTATTTTGCTGTCTTTTAGCTCGAAGTCTTTTCCATTATGTCTGCGACTGCTCCTCTATATTTATTGTTCGAAAAGATTTCCAACAATTTCTTTTGCAGAAATAGTTTCAGCTTTAGCATAATCCTTCATGCAGCAGTATATAACCATTACACACATTTTAAATGAATATGTTATGACTTTATGAGTATATCTGTTCATAAGTTTCAGCTTATTACATATTTGAGTAGCGCTTTTCACTATTTCTCGTTTGACTACACACAACCTGAATCTACGATGAATATTTATTGCTTTTATTTGTTTATTTTTAAGCTTTCCGTTCTTTAACCTGTTTGATCATATCGAATGATGAATGAAACCGGTGGAGTGATGGTCTAATGATCTCGAAGCTTAAAGTTATTCCACATTCGTCTTCTCAGGGTAAGGGAAAATCCCGAGAGAAATCTTATTCGGGTAACTTATCCTAAGCGAGATGGGAATTGGTGAGCTCTTGAGTGTGAGGCATACCCGCTACCGTGGTGGTTGACCTATTATGAGTATATTAGCAATGTAATGGCAGTCCTGCCGCAGACGAAGACGCTAAAGCACTAACCAATGTGAATTCAGATTTTGTTAGTTCAGTACATTATTCAAAACCTTTGATTTTAGAAGCGTGCTCATCATTTTTAACGGTTAAAATGAAACCTTTTGTAGACCACTATACCCTTTAAAAGTAATTCGTTACTGAGGTATTAAACGCAGAAGTTGTGAGGTCAGTTTTGCATTTTTGTTTTCATGTGTTGAAAGCTATGTTTTATCACCACTTCTAATGTAGAAAATAAAATACTGCAAATAAAACTGAGTGGAAACTACGACTTTAATGAGTGGATAAAAATAAACCATTATTTTTATAATGGCTATAATCACTATCGGATTGTCTCCTTAGCGGGGTGGTTACGAGGCTGCTTATCAAGCGGGAGGCCTGGGTTCGATTCCCGGTACTGGCGTGGGGATTTTCTCTCGTTGGGAGAGCTGGTCCGGAGTGCACTCAGCCTCGTGGTGCACCCAGCGGCTCCAGGCTACGTAGACCGCATTAACCGGCAGGAAGGGATTCGGGGCGTCCCATCCTCCAGTGTTGCACTGTAATGAGCAAAGATGGGGACGCAGGGGTCGGGCGGTAAGCCTGGGTCAAGGACTTCGGGCTTTTGTGCCACGGCTTTTTTTATAATCACTATCGTCAACCACTGTAACTTAGACATTTCCGTAATGTATTGAAGTTTTTTAACACAGATAATTTGCCCTGTCTTCAGAGATTAATATGTATTTGTGTATATAGCACTTGAGCTTTGATTTTATTTGACTTTGTGTAGATAATTCAAAATCTGCACAGGGATATCTTAAAGTATTGGGGGATCAAGTGAGTTTCAAAATTTGAGTGCCGGAAATAATTTACGTTCTTACTTTGCATTTATTTTTTACCGTTGGTAAATTCATAATATTATATTTTACTTAAATAGGACCAAAACAACCATTAAAAATGCTGTCGCCATGAGGAAAACAGAAAAAAAAGGCGCAACCCACAAGGGGCCATTTTCACATTAATGTTTGAGATACAGCTAGGATTTTTTAGTATAAATAGATCGAAAATAAAAATAACTCTGTCTCAGCTTTCTCTTCCATAGTTACACAAAACCAAAGTTATTCTCAAATTAGAGTAACCTTGTACATATTGATGTTTAATTATTATTAAAGGAAATAGCTTACCTAAATGTGCATTTTTTTCTGTTCAGTGTTTATCTATGAGGCACCCGTCACTGGAAAACAATTAAACGTAATTTTGGGCAATGTTGCCTTCATGACATGAAATATTGACTGTGTTATCTTTGATACTGTCTTGCACACAGGACCTTGTAGCCTCGGTGAGGGCAAAGTTCATTATAATTAGCAGTGCTTCACACACTACAAGACGACAGATCGTTGGGCGGAAGACGGACCAAAAACAACTTAGAACTCCACGGTTTATTCGTGTGTTTATTTGTTGTGGTTAGTGATGCAATTGCAATGAAAGCTGAGGCACGGGTGTTTATTTTTCGAGGTATTTTCAGTATAAACCTTTTAAGCTCAATCTACACATCAATGTGACAATGGCCCCATGTCAGTATATTCAAAATTTTGTTAGAAAGTACGCTTTCCGATAAAGGCGCAGAATTCCAAATATGAATCCAATGCAATAACTGAAATTGTAGGTGGCCAAAGCTTCATGCTAAGAATTTTTTTTTTTATATATAAAATACAGTACCCTACTATAATTTACCTTTTTCTTGTTTTACCTTGTTTTTCTGTATTATTACTGGATTGCTGTTTTTTTTTTTTACTGTTACAACACACACATAAACACAAACATATAACACCCATGCCCAAGGCGGGACTGGAACCCACGATCCCCAGCGCTACGAAGCACCAAAGCGGGACGCCTTGGCGAGCGCGGCCATGGGGACCGGCAAGAATTGGGGGCACCAAATTCCCTTCAATTCCCCGACCAGGCACTCCTGTGGAGTGATTACTGGAGACAAAAAGTGTGACCAAGATTCCACTCTGAGCCTTGCAGCACCTGCGCAAGGGAAAATTAGTAAGATGTGTGTAGTTTGCTGTTCCTTTAAGATTTCACGGGGAAGCTTGTGGGCGCATATTTACCAATCAATAAAATTCAATGCTTTATTTTATACTGTAAACTTTAAATAACGTATAATACAGTCTTCACTCATATTGCTAATGTTTGGTAAAAGTAGATAGTTTTTCAAGTCTAATGCCTAAATTGTTCAGTGCGGCTGTTGTCAAACAGGAAAATATAAGGTTTATTTTCGACACATAAACTTATTGAAAGATACTGAAGTTTATACTTATATTTAGAAGTGAATAATACCGGGCTGTATACAAGTTTAACATAAAGCATTATAGAAAACTACAAATTTATGGCAATGTCCCTATATTGTGATAAGGTGAATATGGGAAATCCGGTAAATAGGCATCACAATCAACTCCTATAAGCACCATTACCTTAGGACGATAGTTGTTATTTGATAATTTTTGCATGCCCTTGCATGTTCATTCGTGTACTTACTCTACGCTGTAGCATAATGCAACCTTTTCCGACCTTCCCATGACAGCAATTCAGTCACGAATTCTCGACATTTGTTTCATCTCCTCAGTTCAGATGTAACAAACGTCGATCTTCACGTTTAACGACCTGCTTCAGAAATACTAAGCATAAAATAATTGCCAAAGCATTAATAACAGTCACAACGCAACTGAATCTCTTTATTTAAATATGGTAACACACAAAAATAATGTAAACAAGGAACTAAAATAAAACAAATATATTCGAATATGGCAATAGGCTGTACTAATGCAACACTACCGAACAGTAATGAGAAAAAAATATATTTGAATGTGATGATGAGAAAAAACAGGTGGGAAACTAGTGAACATCAACGAAATAATGCGTATTTTAATATGTTTATCGGCTAAGTAGCATTAGAGCTAAAAAATCCGCGAGATATAGCATGTTTACATTTGGTGATTGGCGAAGTTGGTGTAAAGCTGCTGATCTGCAATTAGGGCTAAATTATTTGAATATGACGATGGGTAAATTTGGTTCAAAGCTACTGAGCTGCAATAAGATGTAAAGTATTTGGATATGGCGATGGGCAAAACTAAAGTGAAATTAGAGAAATGCAGTTATACGTAACGTAGGTACTTGAATGTGGCAATTGCTCAGCTGATACCAAAGAATGTCAAAATGGTGGCACATTTCGGTTTATAAAGATGTTTATAGACATTGTGAATTAGTTTATTTACAAAACTACGATAAAAGGTTAAAAGAAAAAGAAAACTTAATGAAATATCCAGGATAATTAAAATAAGAGAGAAAACTAAAAATAATAATCAAAAGCAATATGGAGGAATACTAACATGAGCATATGTACTGTTAAGAAGTAAAATTGCACAAATTGGAAACACATTGTTTACAGATTTATATCCAGAATTAAGAGTAAAATGTTCAAAAATTCAAGGAAATGATTTCTCCAGTCTCGAAGGAGCAAATGCTAAAGTCACTTCTGGTGTGTATGTTTATTTTTCCTTCATGAATCGTATGTTTCATCTATGCTGGTCATTTCTTTTGAGAATAAATAATGTTTATTTTTTCTGCATATTAAAGAACCAATTTCTCAGACCATTGGTTCTAAAATTCGAGTGACGTTGGCATAATATTGCTTCACAACACGCGGGGCAGTTGTATTTGCAATATGGACCCTGCCATCTCAAATAATACATTTTGATGTATTTTTTATGCGATGTCAACGATTGTGACCGACATAATAATAGCGTATCGCACTTTTGCTCTGCCATGATATGTTTGACAGTTTTAATTCTATTTGATCCCGCTGTCAGTAAGTTAAGCTGCGTTCGGTATTGACAGATGAAGAACGTCATATGGAATTAAAACTCCTCTAGCTTTAAAATGAGCTGACGCATCGAGATACATCCAGAGAACAGAAACCCTTTTCCCTTGTTACCCTATCGGTGTCCCACTGTGTGTTAAAAATGTGGCAAGTCTAACTGATCACCTCCAACTCAAGTAAAATACTGCTTTCTTTCCTTTACCTTCTCGGATACATGTTACACAGACTGATTTTCCTGTATTTGAAGCAACAATAGTTTAGTAGGATCTGCTTCTTCACTTCTTACTCAGAACATTAACTGATTAGATACCGAATTAATGGAAACAGCAAATAAATTAATGACTTTAAAATTGTCTCTAATTAAATATAATATCTAATTGTATAAAGCCATAAAGTGTTAGCTATAATAATCTACTTTGGAACTATTTGTTTATATTCTTTTTATTCATTGTTTATAAACTAAGGTAATCTGATTCGTAGTTGGACTATTTGTTCATATACTTACTCATTGTTAATTTCAATATTTTTGTAATATTATTTTGTTACATATATTTTACTCTGCTACCGCGTACTCTGTGGTGTAGTAGTTACCATGATAGTCTCCAAAACCCAAGATTGCAAGTTCGAACCTGGCGGAAAAAATCGGACGCTAAAGTCCTTAGCGTTGCTTCCTTCGGAAGGGAAGTAAAATCGGTGGTGCTGTGTAATATTTATTTGCAGGTAAATGAATCCCGTACCTTGAAAGAAGAAGGTTACTGGGGAAAAGTTTCCGCTATTTCGAGTCCCCAGGTCGAGTCCCCTACAGTGCCATCTGTGGGCGACGAGCTAATCCCTCGTCACCATGGTCTAATCCTATCATGGAAACATCGTAACGATGCCCTTTGCTCAACTTAATAGATACAAGAATACTGACTAACCCTGTAATATCAACTTGCTGTGAATTAAATACATACATATTAATAGAGCGTCTCTCTCAGGCTCTTGGCCTATTTCCCAACATTCTCCTTTTTTCTTTGCGCAACAAATATATAATAGTTTGAAAGCCGGTAATAAAACGACTTTTCTTGAGCGTTAATGACTAAAACTTAAGAAGACCTTTATAATAGTACCCACACTTGGTTCAGTTCTATATGCTAACTAGACAAACGAAACTACCTCTACTCTGAGGTAAATGAGATTTGCTGCTAAATAAGACCCTCGAAAGCTTGATTGAGCTTCTAAAATTTATAAGATAAGAAATATAACTCAATAATAAGCTAAATATTTGGATATTTTAACTTTTTGCCAATTTAAATCTTCTGTTTAAAGTGAAGAAACATAGAAGAACATAGTCTAGAATTTAAGAGATTAACATCATTTATTTATGCGCACGAAGTCAAAACAACAAAATATATATATAATTTACAGTGTATTTATGTGTATCACTAGAATACGTAATGTAATTTTCACATTGTTTAATACCTGTTCTGCAAGTCTGATATCCGCTACACGATTATTACTTGGTTTCTGACTGTCCATGTGGCGAAAGTAGCATTGTTTCAACGGTAAATTTTAACCTGTTCAGTTTAACTCGTTTGTTCAGATAAAAGAAGGATTTACTACGTACTATTAAATGCAGGATTCAGGAGTTGCTACATCTCATAGATCTATAGCAAATATTTCGAAAGTGTAAACCAATAAGTCACTGAAGGTTGGTGGTAACGATAACTTTAAAGAAATATAAATACAATTGTCGTAATTAATACAAATGGTTAGGTCAAATATTTTTGAATAGCAGTTAAGAAAAGAGGTGCTGTCACGCATGAAGTTTGACAACTTGAAACTCTATGCCTACGGGAGGTTATTGCAGCTCAACTCTGAATCAGAGTACATACACGCATTTAAACACAAAATTCTGAGCAAAGCTGAAGGGGAAGCATGGTAGCCAGTTCGTCAATGAGTAAAGGTCACGCCACAATTCATTTCTCATCCTTCGATTCAGCCGCTTGCTGCACCGTATGGATGTTGAGGATAGAATCCTGTGAGTCACGTGTTACTCTCTGTCTCTTTGGCAGGCACCCAAGCTGGAACAGTCTGGCCTACGGTATTATGCCGGTCACTCCGAAACCCAAAATCAGTGTGAGAATGAACATTTCTATTTGCTGAATTTGCACATGTGTTTTCCCCTGAAAAACTTGTCTCCAGTCTGGCTGTAACCCTCGCGGCCCAGAAATGGCAAGTCTTTCAAGTCCATATTACACACAGATACAAGAAAGTCAATGAGCTAATACAGGTTATCAGGTGGTGAGCTTTTTTCAATATGAAAATAATACTTTTATTTGACGTAATAAAACAAAAAACTGATGTGTTCCATTCACATGACTTTTTCTGACTATTTTACAACAAATTATTCCTACAAAAGCCTATTCTTCTCTCTACTTCATGCTAATCCAGATAAACATTACCAGAAATTGTTTTAATACTTAGTTCCTTCTAAGTAGAAGGGAAATAAGGAAATAAATTAGGCTGAAGTGATAGTAAAATCTTAAAAAAAAAAACTGGTTGCTGTGTGATGACATTGTAAATTCCCTTCTCTTTGAATGACCAGGATGAAAAGCTAATGAGATATGAAACGAATGAGGACTTTCCGTTTGAAAGAATCTTTTCTAAAATTGAAACAAATAACAAGGAATATCTCGGAAATTGAGAACTCTACAAAATATGTATAACTGTAGCACAAATTGCTTTAACGAAATCCAATTTTTGTGTAGTAAGTTTTTGTCTTCTACGGTTAACCAATTCTACAAAAGTCATCCAGAATGAAAAGGCATTTAAAGACATTCTAAGAAACTTGAAGATGAACATTTCATTTATGAAAATATCTTAAAACATCCATTTGGACATATTTTTGAGAAAATAAAAAAATCGGAAAATTCTCCGAATCTTCGTGTGGCATCTTTGGAAGATGCTGAACTTAAGCGTAAAGTTTGGTATTAAACCGAGTTTTCGTTTTTGAGCTATCCTGTTCAAAGTCACGCGTGCGCGCACGCACCTCTTTGTAAAAACCCTTATTCTATTTATTTTGATTCAGGGGACCTCAAAACATATATTTCTGGTGAAATTTTGACACAGATTTTTGAGTGGTATATAATACCTTCTCTACCTACTATGTACGTAGTACGTGAGAAGAAAGTAAAAAAGCAAACAAACAAACAAATTCTGATGTGTTCTATCCACATGACTTTTTCTACTGTTTTGTGAATATACCATTCTTACAAAGGATTATACAGAAATAATAATTATTATTTTATCTACATCATCCTTATTGAGATAAGAATTAGCAGAAATTGCCGTATTACTTGGTTGCTTCCATGCAGAGGGGAAATAAGGGAATGCAGTAAACTAAAACAATAGTCAAATCTTTTTAAAGGTGGTTGCTACGTGAACAATTGAAGCGCGGTTCGCTTTGCATGGCCAGCAGTAAAACATAAGAGTAATGAATCGAAAAGTGACTTCCCATTTGAGAAAAGTACGAAGATTAAAACTGAAACCAGTAAAAAGTAATACCTCGGAAACGGCCAACTCTACAAAAAATTTGAAATTAATTCTGTGTTTTAACGAGATATGCATTTTTTGTGCAGTCAGTTTTGTCCATCTCTTGCGGTTTACCAGTTAGGCAAAATTTAGCAAAAATCATCCAGAATGAAGGAGCTATTCCCATAAAAATCAAGATATAGCTTTACAAAAAAATGTTCCAGGTAAATGGTGCTATGTTGTGGAGGATTTTCTTGAAAATTTTCGTGTCGCATCTCTGGAAGATACTTAACTTAAATACCAAGTTTGAGCTATGCTATTCACAGACACAGACACACGCGCGCGCAGACCTTTTTCTAAAACTGCTTTTCTTGGACTCATGGGACCGGAAATTACATATTTCTGGTGAAGTTTCGATATCGAAGTTTTGGATGGAATAAAATACCTATCTTCTCCACCTACTATGCGCATAGTGCGTGTGGAGAAAATTAAAAATGAAATTATCTTGTGGTATTTATATACTGGAAGTCCTTTGCTACTTTAAACTAGCTAGGAAGAGCCCAAGGGTCGGCATTGGCACTTCGGGAATTTAGCACAGCTTTATTTAATCATAAACTACGTACAGCATTGTGCTGCAAATAATAAGACACAAACAGTTTCAACAATGTCATTGTCTACTGTTGCAATAAAGTTTTTGGGGTGTGATGAGTTGCAAATGCTGTGAAAACCTAAATATATATTAGATAATTTATTCAAGTTCCTACACACCATATTGGCGCGCATTGGGCCATCATTGCAGTGGTTTCTTGATTAAGGAGTTTTCAGTTCAGGAATTCGCCACTATGTGGACATGGTGACAAGGGATGAACTTATCACCCATAGATGGCACTACTTTTGGATATTAAACATGGCACATTTACACCAAGGTATGTGCAAATGAACATTACACCAGATCAACGGCTTTACCTCCCTTCCGAAGGAAGCCATGCTAAGGATTTTTACGTCCTAAACAATGCCTCATCCTCCGCCGGGTTTTTAACCAGCTAACTTGGCTACTAGCATGGTAGACACTACACCACGGAAAGGGGCTACTTACTACATCATTAAAAGTAGCAATCGCTGATGTAGATATAAGCCCAGTCCAACCCAAATGAAATTCTTTCTTAGTGAGCAGTTTCATTTGTAAATCGTGAGCTCGTTCTGTTAAGCCCGACAGCTAATGCGATTTATGGACTCTTGTAAACCAAAAAACTTGTCGTATATCACCCGCATCAAAGAGAAAACTAGACATTTTGGAATACTTTTATTGCACAATACAGGTTTACAAAATAAAGAAAAGAATTTGCATGCACTATGGTAGAGCTATTGCAAAGAAAGAAACTTAAAGTATTAAAATATTTATTTGTTTACAACATAAAGTTGAAAAACCTTCTCTGCCTATTCTGCAACAAATTATTCTTACAAAGCTTATTATTCTATCTATTTCGCACTAATTCAGATTGACATGAGCAGAAAGTGTCTTATTATGTATTTCCTTGTAGGTACAACGGAGGTAATGGAATGTATTGGACTAAGGCGATAGTCATATCATTCAAAAGATTGCCTCCATTTGATGGCATTTACAGTCAGTTTATTATTTTTTTAAAGTTTAACGTCCTTAAATCCGGTAGGTCACATGGGCGAATTGTTGACTGAAATGTGCGAACTGATGCTTAAATAGAGCTTAGATCTACCTGACATCCTTCTTCTGGAAAACTACGTAAAAACCTTCAGCGGATAATTCACCGTAGTGAAGAATCGAACTCGAGACCTCCTGAATGTGAGACAGACAAGCTAGCACCACATAACAGAGGCGGCCAACTCTGTTCTCTTTGCATGACTAGGAGTGAAAGCAAAAGAAAAACCAATGCCTCCAATTTTTTTAAAAAAAAAACTTTAGGTATTGGAACATTTAAATCAATAACGAGGAATGCTTCGGAAATGATTAACACCACAAAAAATTTATTTGAGTTAAATATTATGTACTTTGACGAGATCTGCTTTTTTGGTGTAGTAAAATTTTGACTTTCTCTTACGGTTTACCAGTTAGTCAAAAGTATTTTAAATTAATAGGAAAATTCAAAACATACGTTTCATTTGCTAAAAAATATATTAAACATGTGGTATTTTAATCAAAATCGTTAGAGACATCTTTGTAAAGCTCTATTTTTTCGAAAATTGTTCAATGTAAAGGGTAGTTTGAGGGAGATTTTCTTGGAAATCTTCGTGTCACATCCATGCAAGATGAACTGAAATTCAAAATTTGGTGTTTGAAGGTCTTTTCGTTTTTGAGTTATGCTGTTCACAAACATACTGACACACACACAAATAAGAACCTTTTGGTTTTAAAAAAACCTATTTTTGGATTCCGAGGAAACCAAAACGTGTATTTCCACTGAAATGTTGGGTGGAATGCAATACCTTCCCTACCTAGTATGTACGTGCTTCAAATGAAAGAAACGATTGCAGTGCATTTCATTTGTGAAAAGGTACTGAAGTTATCAATATCTAATTGAATGTTCTTTGATTCTGAGTCTTACTGCTGAGATGTGTTGTGGTAAGAGGCGAGGTCTCCTCTCTTCAGGCTTCATGTGGGTATCGATTCTCCCAAATGTTAAGGAGGAGACTGGACATTCTTGCGCTTTTCATGATGATGGCCCTGATGTTATTGAAAGTCACTCCAGATTTCTCCACAACACAATGGTTACCAAACTTTCTCAGGTGCTCCTACCCCGATTTTAAAATCTCAATAATCCCTATTAACCCTCCCGATTTTAGAAGTGCTTTGTCTCATTCACGCTTATATTAGTGAATCATTTAGAATGGATTAGAGGCTTTTAAAATCCATACTGGTTCAACAAATCGTTTAAACAAAAGCTACTGCAGAGCCGAAAATACAATAATATACTATACATTTCTATAAAATCTGTACTTGAGTTTCCAATTGCTGGTTTTAGTTAAGTAGGCAACAACATTACTCCCATCACGTTAAGTTTCACGAACATATTTAAAAGCTGTTTGAATTCAAACGTGCAACTCATTTAACTTTTTAAAACAATATTTTTAAATCACATAGTAAATCCTAGCATAGAACATTAATGGGATGGAAAACATTGATTTTCTTTAGATTTGTACAGAACTTCATTCACACATTTATAGTATACTTCTCTTATAACAAATTCTAACATAAATCTGGTAGTGAAATTTCACTTATAGTATTATGAACGTAATATGAAGGTATTTTATTTTCTTTAATAATAATGGCATGATTTTCATGGCACAACTGTTCAATGAATTACCTACGACTATAAGAATAAAACAAGGAAACACTCTTTATAAAGATATTTATATCATATATCTCCCCTATAAACACTGAACAGATTTGTGTATCCCGAATGTGACTTAATTACATTAAACTTTATATGTTTCTAAAGTGATTTGAAGTGGTTTATACATTAACGTCAGGTAAAGTGCTTATAATTACATTTGCTATATTTTAATATTAGTAATAATTTATCCATTTCTCATAAGACCTTTTTACCTTCTGAGTAAGAAACTGCACTTATCTTGGGAGTCCATAAAGTATACCCCAAGGGGAGGTGTGTCATGATATAATGCAAGGGATTTGGAAAATGAAGGATTTGTGCATTTTTTTGGACTTTTGAAGCAAAATAGATACATGCATTTACTTCTAATAATATAAATAAGAGGCGCCAATCGATATACCATGAAGGTAACAGTGGTTCCGTATTTACTACAAGGTAAGTTTTTAATTATGTATGGGAAATAAAAGATCCTAAAGTTTCTTATTCATAGAGTAAGCAAGTTAGAAAAGTGCTGTAGAAATTATTCCAGAGGTTCCGCTAATTTAATTATACGAAGAATTGTGCCAGAATGCGGTTAAACTTCGCATTATTCGCTGCTTGTTTTTCAGAATCTGATGAAAATCTACAAGCTTGCTAGAGTGATTGTTAGTCGGTAAATCATCCTGAGCAGCAAACATTCTGCTGACATTAGTGTTATTTTCAATAACCACATTTTCGTCTCTATTAGAACCTCCTAATAATAGCAAAATGTTTTCTATAACAATTTTTTCGAGAGCACCTTTACAAAGACCTTCCCCCTTCGGTGTTCTTTGAGAGACTCTCCGCATTTCTTTGAATAGTTACAATCAATCCACCATTTCAGGTGGTCTTGTCTAAGGCAACCCTTCCTCGCTTTGTCGGCAGCTTTGTTTCATCACATCAGGCCACTCAATCTGCCTTGTAATCTGTAAGAAAGGTCTGGTGTGACTGACGGGCCTACAAAGGATTTGACTGGCTGCGTACATAAAGAGAAGGGGCAGCTGCTAAAGACGAAATAACAAAGCCGAGTGATGAGTGTTCCTTTTGCCTTTACTAAAAAGACCGGTTGCTCCTTTCCAGTCCTTGCACGCCTTTCAAATGAAGGTGACATCGACCAGAGAATGAAGGATGAATGGTGTATGGAGTCGCCTTGCCTCTCCATTATTGATGGTTATGTTAAGAGGAGGAGTGGGAAAACTCAGAGGCTTATGCACTCTCCGAATCCCTTTGTATTTTAAAGGCCACACACAAGCTTGTCAACGTTCACTTGTTTCTACGTCATTCCGTTCTCTTTCATGCGTTATCCTTCGCCTCTTCTTTTCTAAGGGTTTCCTTGAAACCTACATGCACCGAAGCGCCGACACCACCGAGCTGGAAACAATTAATACTAGTGAACAAAAGTAACAATATCTTGCAATAAATGAGACATTTCTGTTAAAGGAATAGATAAACCGCTTTAAATGGCACAGTCAGATATTATAGAAGTGTCCAAGATGACACACTAACTACTGCTTTTGCTTATTCGAAAGCCCTATCGTTCTGCATAGCTATCAAACAACTGTCTTCAAGGCAATTAATGGCCTGACAGACGATGGTATTAATGTCTAAAGGAAAACTTAAGTCAAATGAAATAATTTTGACATGAAGTATGCATATTACTTAAAATATAGATTTGTTGCATCTATTTTAAAAGTGTTATTTGTTAGGGGAAAATAAATACTATTTTATTCCACATTAACCATTGCTCCCTCAGTAAAGTTTTCAGGTGAAATATTTCGCTTGCGACTTCAAGTGATTGAGGATTATTCATTGGATTACATTGCATGTTTTTTTTTATGCATTCTTAGACAGGTAGGTTCCTGAGCAACGGTGAAAAAATACCGGAAGTAATAGTGTTTATGCTGAAAAATGACTTTTAGACTCCTTGTTCAAGCATTCTATAAAGCTGTCAGAGAGCTAACAGAGCTGCTGTGGTTTATAAGGTTCGTGTAGCAGATAATGTTCTACCCTCACCAGCTGATGGCACCATCGATTTGTAAATCTTCGTTGCGTTAATGTCCCAAGTTGCCATTATACGAGAAAACTAACGCTTTATTCTAAAACTATATTTCCCTAGACCTAGACTAATCATAGCATGTTTCTCGAGAAGTCCAAATGCTGGATAATTACGAAGACATCGTCGAGTATTATTGTCAAAATTGTATGAGTAGGTAAGATTTTAACTATGGGCCTCTCCGTACAACCCGCTTCGTAACTACACGCAATCAAAGCATACTTACGAGTATGAAGGTTAAAAAGAGTTACCTAATAAGTAGTGTTGAGATTCATGTTCACAACAGACAAGGTGTTTTGTATTGTTGTTGTTATTATGATTATTATTTATTATTATTATTATTATTTTCATCGTCATCATCATAAAAATATTAGACGAATTGACAATACTATGAGAGGAAAATATGAACTTTCAAACTGAGAAGAACCTAATTAGTTTATTTTTGTAGGTTGAGGAACAATTACATTTAAAATAAATGTATTTAAGATGTTCAATATTGGTTCTTCAAAATTAAATCTATGCCCCTGAATATCCTCAAGGAGTCATTATGCATTGTAAATGACAATTTGTGTAATCGGTCTTGTAATTAAAATACTAAATACATTTCTCCAAAAGGACTTGTCATAAGTTAATTAATCTCATTAATTTAGTACAAATTTATTATTATACACCAATCGATTGTCATTTCACAGAATAATTCTTCCTCATATTCATCAGTGTCCATTTAGATTGATAAATAGTTTGTACCTTTTTAGTAACGCTGACCAAGGACAGCCATCCTTCTTGGATTTTTCTGTCATCGGTCAGTTAACGTTCAACACTACGAAGCACTGACAATATCGTTAGCTTCAGATTCCCACTGTTGTGAGGAGGACCCATTCTACAAAATTACAAACACCACCGACGAAAAGAACAAAATTCCTCAAGACGTGAAATAGGACGAATAGCGAAGTAAACCCAATAAAATGCCATGAAATAAACATAAACAAAAATAATAATACAAATAACCCTCTCTTGGTCCCACCTTTTCTACTGGATCTTCCTCTCTCCTTTCACTCCTCTCCCCTAAAAAGGTCAATAAAAACGGAGAGGTGAAAAAACATGGAAATATTTTTTTTTATTTCTCAAAAGTAACCTAAAGGATGTTGATTTAAACAGTTTGCCATCTTGTAATTAATATATAATTAATATTCTTGGAATAATGAAAAAATAACTTAAGATATAGAAAAAAAATATTAGCAAAAGACCTTAAAAAAAACAACAAAAAAAAAACAGGCTAAGTATTTTCCATTACTTGTCTTAACCAGCAAACTTAGTATCAGCAATACACCACAAGACTGAGTGTACCTACTCTCTTCTTGAGATACGCTTTTATAGTTCGGCACATTACAACTGGATGTGCTCTGGTATCATTTCGTCATCAGGTATATTTTATACTCGTAGTAGAGCACGGCAGTGTTGGCCGCGCCATGGCCGAGTGGTTAGACCACTTTCCTCTCACCTAGACGGTCGGGGTTCGATTCCAAGCGACCGCGTGTGAGATTTGTGGTGAACAAACCGGCTGTGGGGCGGGTTTTCTCCGGGTGCTCCGTTTCCCCTGCCATCGCATTCCACCGGTGCTCCATCATACATTCATGTATCATCAGTGTCGCCGCCTGCGGTGCCATAAGTGGTTAAAGTGGGCGTTAAACACTACAAAAACCACAAATAGGATTCTTAAGATGGACTATTTTCTACAGAGCATCAGAAGGCCTAGTGCACGCCGTATCATTTCCTAAGATAATGAATGCATTGGTGAAATTTGACTAGAAATTGGGAAAAATTACAAAATTATTTTCTTTCATAATAAAGTGAGGTGAATTCTAAAATTTAAGAAAATGGGTTTTTTTTCACACTTGGCGCACTTTAACTATGAATTAACTGAAGTTATATATGCGTAGGCGCATGCTTATTAATAGGCACTCCCTACTTTTTTCCTTATTTTCTCACAAACTCATTTCCAACACTTCTCCATACTGAAAATGTTCCACATACTGCAATTTTTCACTAAGTTGTTTAAAACCTTTATGCTGCCTCTTAAGGGCACATGAAAGAAAACGGTCAAATTGAAAAGAATTCTGCAATTTTAAAAAATAAGTTATTAAACTTTGAAAAATCAAGAGCTTTAGAGAGTGCCAAAAGTAATAATTTTTCTCCAATAATTAGCGCTAAAATAAAAAAATATGATATGCCAGATATAGGTATATGTAAATTCGTTTTCTGTAGAATTGGACTTTTGCATGCGATAATGTTTAAAAATGCATCACGTAGATCATTTTATTACATCCATAGAGAAATGTCACTATTAACTGGTATACATTTCAATGAGATATCTCACATACTATGGATTTTCCAAATTTCACGGATGTATCCCCGTAATGAGAGTTAACATGCGGCATCAAAATTAGATATCCAACACGTACATCTTATAGACATTTCGACGAATTCTCTTTCTGAATTACAGTTTCAGTCATAACTCTGAGCTAAAGAACACCAAATACGGTGAAATTATTAAAAACAAACCATCCGCGTTCTCTGCATAACGGGCTAAAGCTTTTTGACTTGAATTTCATAACCACTTTTTTTTTTTTTTAGGTACAAGATTTGAGCTTATTTATATATTTTCTAGTAGGGTCAGGTAGCATCCTACCGCTCTATAAATGCATATAAACGTAATGTAGTAGTGCAGGCGATTGTCGTTTGAGTAAAGCAAAGAGAGGAAAATTGATCGAGGCTTTTGTGAATCGCCTATTTGCTTTGCATGACCAACTGCGCGGAAAGCAAGGAAAAGATCTAATGTGTACCATTCACGTGATTTTCTTTAGCTGTTCCGCAATGAAAGATTGTCTTACAAAACATTATTCTTTTCCTACATTATGCTAATCAAGATAAACATTAGCGGAATTGGTCTTATTACTTGCTTACTTGTAAGCAGAAGAGAAATAAGGGAATATACTGGGCTAAAACGATAGTCAAGTTGTTTAAAAGCCGGTCGCTATGAAAACAATTGAAATTCCATTCTCTTTGTTTGCCAGGAGTAAACAAAAGACAGATGTAATTTCCCGTATGAGAAATCTTTAAGTGACTTAAAATTGAAACAAATAACACGGATAACTCGGAAACGGATAACATATAACTTTTATTTTAACAAGATCTACACTTTTTCCAAAGTAAGTTTTTGTCTATCCCTTACCGTTTACCAGGTATACAAATTTTATACAAAAATCATGCAGAATTCTGAGGTCTTCAGATGCTATTCCCTTAAAACTCCAGATAATTATACATTTCATTTGTCATAATAGTATATGCTGTATTAGTCCAAATCGTTAGAGCCATTTTTCAGAAAATCAAATTTTTCGAAAAATATTGCGGATGGGGGATTTTCCTGAGATACTTATTTTCACATTCTTTGAAAACACTGTGCTTAAATACCAAGTATATTTTCGTTTTTAAGTTATGCTGGCCACAGACATACCCACGGACCTTATTCTTAAAAAATGATTTTTCTTTTTTTTTTCTTTTTTTTTTTCTGATTCAGAGGACCCTAAGGCATGTGTTTCTGGTGAAATTTCGGTATCAAATTTTTTGGTTGGAATACAATACTTTCTCGATCAACTATGTGCATTGTACATACGGCTAGAGAAAGTTATAGTTCCTTCAGTGCTGTGGAGAGTATGCCACTTTGCGTTTCAAACACATAATACACTTATTTTAGATTCATGATTGGTAAAACAATTGCTCTATTATGTCCCTTTCATTGATGTTTTTACCTTGGATAGGGACATATAAATATGTGCATAGGTTTGTTGGTAAGTGGTAGACGTAACATAAATCATTATTCACCTGCGGTGCTATTGCAGTAAAAGCGGGCCTTAAACACCACCCAAAAAATCATTACAAAAATATACTGACTATTATAGTGTTAGTTATTTTTCCCCCACACAAACCGCATATAGAACAGAAGTTGGATAGGTAGAGTCAGACTGAAAAGGTACTAACGATATTGTAATTTGCCATTAGGATATGCAATCTCAAAATAATTTAAGATCACCTTGTGGCTTACCGGCTGATCCGTGGTTCAAATCCCGGCTATGACATTGAATTTTTCAGTCTGACTCCACCTATCCAATTATTATAGAATTAACACAATAAAACAACAAGCTCCTTAACTTAGTTAATACCATTTTTATTGTACTGTAACGCCAACAGTATAAGAATTAATTTTTAACAAACATCTTTCACATTTATAGCATGCTTATGAACAGGCATCTTGGTAATTAATTGGTATCCAACACAATTTGAAAGAAACGTTCTGCTCCTTGGTAACTATCGTACTTACATTGGTTGCTGCCATTTGAATTTTGTAAGTGGAGAACTTTGTTGTAAACTAAAACCTTATTCTGCAACTTTCAATAAATAAGAAAGATTCCTCTTAAGCAGGCATAAACGCAGGAGTCGATGGATTGCGTGTGGGGTTGCTTTCTGTTCCCGACATTATAAACTGGCACATGATCCACTGGACAAGGAAGAGAGG
Source organism: Hymenopus coronatus (assembly GCA_030762935.1). Taxonomy (NCBI): domain Eukaryota; kingdom Metazoa; phylum Arthropoda; class Insecta; order Mantodea; family Hymenopodidae; genus Hymenopus; species Hymenopus coronatus. Next base: position 356,021,588 of record CM060900.1, read on the forward strand.
CAATCTCTACATTCACTATTTATCCTTTGTATGGCTTGCTGCAGCACAAAATCAGCAAGTTAGTGACGTCTGTAGTAATACATCACACGCATGACAAAGCAAGTGCACGGTGGACAACATTGACTCTGTCACAACACTTTCGCCGAGTCATAGAAAAGTTGTATGATACTGAGAGTACATTAGAAGGTTACTTCCTGTTTCAGGTTTACTTCAGTTTTGAACTCAACCATACTGACGTATTATGCACAGAAATAAATGCATGGATTTTCCTATAGTTGCGTAGGCCTTCTACAGTGAAAATCAGAATATTTGGGCACGTAGTTTCTGAAAATCTCAATTTTGGAGTTCTAGAGTATCATTGAAATGTAATCTAAAAGAGAAAATGATGGTACTACTCCTTAAAGGACTATTTTTATGTAATCTGCAGTTGTTCAATTCTTTCTTCGCCACACAGTTTAAATCCTTCGAGGATTTATTCATATGACAGTATAAATTATTATACGGATACGCAATTAAACTCATAAGCGTGCATGTTATACATGCAGATAATCTGAAAATCGCCAACCGTTTCTTCCAGTCATGTGCACCTTGCATGCCTCACGTCTATTGGAGGTAGCGTGTTTGGCTTCCCTTGTAGAGGGCCCAAGTTCGAATATGGATTGGGGTGAATTGTTTGGTGAGGATTTAGTTCGGGATTTCCCTTATCCTGATAATATAAACCTGCTATCCTTAACGTCATTTCATAATTTTAATAACCATGTCAAAAATAAAATTATACAAAATAAACAAAAAAAACATGTCTCACATATCATGGTGCCTGGAGTTTTTCTCCGTGACTTATTTTCCTACAACAGGTAATTATACTATGTATTTGGCACTTGCCTATTATTTACAGCCTTGTGCATCTTTTGAGGGGAGTTATATCTTTCCTTTTTTACATTGAATAGTAAGCACATTCACAGAGAGAAACTAGTCATACAAATTCACGCCGTGTGCACACGATAAGCACTTTTAGTGGGTAAAGAAAATGCCAAAAGCTACTCCTCAACAAATGATCAAATCCACTTTTTTCGATCAGAAGGCACATACATTGCGAATTTTCTTATATGATGACTATCCCCTGCTGTTGTCTGTCGTTCTTTACTAAATTGCCTCCTATTTAAACATCATTACCATACATTTATTTAAAATTGTTATTTTAGGCTTCCAAGGAACCTTCGTTGAGGGGGGAATATGAAACTTAATTTATCACCAGAAATATTAGCCAATATGAAATTATTGTTTTAGTAATATTTAACGCCTGTTTTTACTGCATGTGCCCCACAGACGGTATAAATTAATTATGAAATTTAAATGAAACGATTGGGAAGGAAAATACTTGCAGGAAGTTTTCATGACAGACCTAAGAAGTAATCTCAGTCCAGGAGGACAGTCCTGGCGAGATTTGAGCTGCGGACCTCCCGTTCAGGTATTAATACCTGAACAACCTCGGCTGTCCGTATCGGTGAGAGATGAAATTACAGTCCCAGTATTACTCAACTTTGCTGGCTGTGCTTTGCTTTCAAACCTTTCGCATGAACTCTCCTAGGGCAGAAGTTAATGATTTCGTGTAAACCTGCGATAGGTGTGAACGTCACACATGCACGAATAGCTCTTCCTTCGCTAGATGTTACTGCCATTATTTATGATTGATGTCTTTAAACAGTGGCTTCAAGTTATCAACACTAAAACCATATATATGTCAATACAAAGGGTGACAGCAGCGGCAAGGGTCACTGACAGACTGATAAACCTGGTTTGGAGTGCCTTCTGACAACAGCGGTAAGGGTCACTGAGAGACAGATAAACCCGGTCTTCGAGCGTCCTCTGCAAACAAGCAGACTGTACGTCCCAGCATAAATTTTAGTAACAGTTCAGCTTTATTTCCGTGGATATACTTTTTAGCTTGAAAATGCCTATTATTACCTAATATACGTATATGAGGTACACTGCTGGTATTACTAAAAATACTGCGATAAACATTGGTACAATGTGGTGATGACACCGCACCTGAAAAGCTTTCAAGACAAATGGCATAGATTAAAAGGATTCATTTTATTTTATTGCTCCGTTATGTTGCTCCTTTTTATTGAAGACACGTAGAAGTTAATAAGACAGTGCCTATAACTTGCAGAATAGGAACAGCATTTTTTAGAACAGATGACTCTCGGTGTGACTTTGAAATTTGGGTTTAGGTAGTTTGCGGTTATAAACCAACCCTCGCGGTTGCCAAGTCCACTTACTAATCCCTTAAATAGGGCGCAAATCTTGACTTACAGTCAGAGTCTTCGAGTCTCCAGAAAACAGAGATTTTACTACCTTGCCGCTCACCCTTAGTTCATACTCGTCTTTTGTTTTCTGATGGATATTTCACAGTGGCAGCGGGGAGCGGTCCCGTTTAAGGGCCATCATGTTTTGGAGAAAATTATACGAATAAAAGTTCCTTGTCAGGACAATTTCAGTTTGTAATGTTGGGTTCTCTTCAGGAGTAGAGACATTGGCACCTTTTCTCTTAAGCTGAATATTTCAGGGTATAGGCTGGTATGTCGATGGACCTTTTCTGCTATGCTTGAAGACATTATACAGGGTTACCAAAAGCATTAAAAACGCACTTATACTGCATGTCCATTGTGTGATTGGCGGACAACAAAAACCGCTATTCCATTTCAAATCGTCCAAAATATATAGAAAATAGCTCCTGAAGCTTCAAATAATGTTGAACGAGTACTTAAGCTGGATGCATTTCTTTATGGACATCGAAAGCTCAGCACGTTATATTTTGATAAATGAAACTGTTCAAATTTGTTGTCTCTACTTAAACTTCACTACTACAGGGTCATATTGCTGAAAGATCATTTTTCTTTATTAAAATCGCAGTTTATTGTTGTTCTTAATGCATCTAAAGCATACTGTTTTCGAAACGCATGCGTTTTTTAATGTTTCACTATAATTAGTTCGTTCCTAGCCAGAAAACGACGTTTTGGAATAGCTATACTATATCGTCTATACTAAATAATAGTAATAATAATGATTATAATAATTATAATAATATTAGCAATAATAATAATAATTGTATAATAACAGCTTGAAAATTAAATATGTTTTTTTGTTAACGGCATGTCAATTGCCATTATATCAGCACCGGAATTTCTTTACGCAGAATGCTTTATGAATCCAAAGTCGGTGGTTTAAACCCGGCCCAAACCGATGGTTCTAAGTGTGATTATGGGTGAGGGCCCCATATCAGAAGATTTATTGGCATGTATAAAATTATCAAGGCCTTTTTAAGGAATTTCAAAATTTATTCCGAAGTACATTTTCACGTATAGCGCAAACTTTCTTGGTCATTGTTGTTCATTACTAAAGTGTTGCATGGCATTAGCCATATCTGAAACATTAATGAAATGAAATCCTAGTTTTCGAAGGTGTTGCAACCTTCCTCTTCAGGGATCTGTTGCCCGACCGACCGTTGTAAAAGCCACTAGCTGGTAACATGCTAAACACGCAGCCGATCTCCAGGGCCGCGCTCGCTAAAGTGTCTCGCTTTGATGCTTTGTGTCGCAGGGAATCGTTCGTTGGAGTCCCACCTTGGGCATTGGTGTTACTTGTTGGTGAAATGTGTAAATGTGTCGCCAGAAAACAGCAAAAACAGAAAACAGCTTCAGCAGGTCCTACTGGTAGTTAGTTATCTAAGGTAGCTGCTATTGATTTTCTATTTTGTAGAGGTCCACCTAAGCGTTATTCAAACAGTAACTATTTTTTCTGTTGATAGTCCTTGGACTTTTAAAAATTTCGATAACCTCCCGAAGTAGGCAATTTTATATTTTGTTACCGTGATTGGTACAGGGGCTACGTCATAGTGTATTTAATGGTTAGAAAATGCTCTGCGAAGGCTGTATGTAAAGTTTCAGTTCACCCCTCACACGTTCATCTTCGTTTACTCCGCACATAACCTTGCGCAGGGTCTTCCATATGCACACCTTACCACATTTAGTAATCTGTTCATACCTGAACTTTTGTAGAATATTATAATCACTTTTGGAGGTAATTCACTTAATACGGGAATAAACGTGTAAAGTATAATCATCCTCTGCATAGAAAAAAAAATACCGTAAAAAAGCTGCTATGGATCTGACAAGAGAGACACTAATAATTAAATTTCTTTCAAGAGACCTTTCCATCCTAGTGAAATACTCCTTTTGTAACACAATAGCTTCATTGAAAATGCTATTTTCAAGCGAATAGAAGGCGCAATTAGTATATGTTTCCTTCGTTACCCATATATCTTTATGACAACTTTCCAGTAAACCGTAATAACGTCCAGCGATTTGAAGCCGGAATGTTGGCCACGCTACGTAGATGGTGGGTTTGTAATGTAGCCCCATTTGACGCTAACAGAAACGATTTTTACTGCACATAAGCAGTCTGGTTAGGTTCACCAAGAAACGGCAGGGATGTGTCTATTTTTTCTGTATGTTTGGTCATGCGTATACGTCTTGGATGTGTTTTAAGAAGAAGATTGTTTCTTCCCTGACATGAGAGCTTCTGCCAAACCTGTCCACACAGATGTGGGAAGGAAGGCATGCGTGATGTTCGATCTGAAAACATTAGGTATCTCACTGCGCTGCGCGTGCCGCTATCAGATCTTCCCGCATTTCGACTCTCTCGCCTCATCGCTTCCTTCCGAAAGTTTAGTTAGCACAATAAGCCAGTCCGACCACAGTACTCATTTCCTTCTTTTTTCTTAAAGTCTAACGCACACTCCTAGCCCTTTGTAATAAAGAGGTGCTTTAGTTGATTAATTCTTCAGAGAGTCACACCTACCAACAAACACCTTCAGGGTGCACAGCAGGTGTTATCAGTTTCAGCGCTAATGTTCTCCTTGGCTTACAAAATATCGGAAGAACTCTATTTTGAAAATAATTTAAACGTGCTACACAGGTTTTAGTAAATAACGGCTATTAGGGGATTTTTACTATCCAGCAATAAAAAATAGGAACATATCGTAAATATACAGTAGAGCTACACAGTAAAAATCTATGTGTTCTTTTCAGATAACTTTCTCTAGCTGCTCCATTAACAACATTTCCTTATAAAGGAGTATTCTTTTATTTAGCTCATTCTAATCGAGATAAACATTGTTAGAATTGGTCTTGTTACTTGATTCTTTGTAAGTAGAATGGAAATATGGGAATACACTAGGCAACAGCGATAGTAAATTTAAATGCCGATTGCTAAGTGAAACAATTGAAATTCTATTCTCTTTGCTTGATAGAAGTAAACAAAAGAAAGACGAGGAGAAACATGTCTCCCTTTTGAGAAGAGTTTAAGAACCTTAAAACTGAAACTCGGAATATCTTGAAAACGGTTAACTCTACAAAAAATGTAAATGACATAATTTGTTTCACCTGTTTTACCAGTTAACATACGTTATACAAAACTCATCGGGAACGGAGAGGTCTTCAGAGACCATTCTCAGAAGGTTCAAGATGTATATTCTGTTTATCATAAACTTATCTTAAACAGAGGGCATTTTAATAAAAATCGTTAGAGCCATTTTTGAGACAATCAAAATTTTTGAAAAATGTTCCATTAAAGGATAGTTGGATCCGGGGATTTTATTGTAAATCTTCGTGTCACAACCTTGGAAGATACTAAACCTAAATACAAATTTTTATGTTTAACCGGCTTTTCGTTTTTGAACTAGCTGCCCACATGGACATGTTTCTTATAAGGTTTTATTTTTATTCAAGGGGTCTCAAAATATGTACAGGACATAGAACATATGGGAACCAGACGTTTTTGAAATGAACAACACTCAGTTGATTTTCAAGGAAAGCTAATTTTATTTTTACTAAGTTAAAGAACAGTTTCCACCATTTCACGTTTTTGAAATGAACAACGCTCAGTTGATTTTCAAGGAAAGCTAATTATATTTTTACCAAGTTAAAGAAAAATGTCTACCATTTTATTTATCATAGTTAGGTGTGAAAATGACGTCACTTAGGTGGCGCCCATACTTTTGAATACAGGTTTTAAGTCGTCGCAGAGCAGTACGATTTCTCAGAAAACGCGGCGTTACAATATAAGTCAATGCTGTGCATAAATGTCTATTCCACCCACAATCAGAAATAATCAGACTTCCCTTTCTTCCTCAAGAACTTACAGAATTCCCTGTACATGTGGTAAGGCGCACATTCGAGAGTAAGGAATCGTGCCGATGTATTTGCTTCGCTATAGGGTTTTTCTCCTTATGTAGGTAGAACACGTTCATCAGTTGTATTCCACACTTACCGGCATCCTGTTGGGTAAAGAAGCGAGCACGAAAGGGGTGGGAAACGGAAGCACTTTTGCCTTATTGGCTGGAAGATTCCCGCTAGTTGAGTACGTGAACTATAAGTTGTAGATCAGAAGTCTGGCACCCAAAAGATAACCAATGACCAGAGTTTGGTTCTCGGATCAGGAGCGAAAGATATAAGGGCGTAAAACAAACATTGTGTAGTGTGAAATTGCTCTGTAAACATTTCTCTATTTAGGTATTATATAAGTAATTTGAAAGGGACAAAGGACATGGATATCAAACCGAGAATTGTTGCTTTTATTGAGCTGAGGAACTATAGGAAGTATTTCAAAGAAGAAGGCCAAATTGCCGGAAGAAATATCACGAACCGAGCTACCAAACAACCTTGATGTTACAAAGGTAGAATATATTGTAAGGAAACAAGTTACACACAAAGAAATACGTTAGATGCAGAAGAATGTAAGACACATTGCAATTTTCATTACATAAGGTTGGCAAACTTCCTTATACACATTTTCTTGCAAAACACCGATTATATTTTTTACACATTCCGATGTAATTTTGTAAAAGTAGAATAAGAATGAAAAGGGTCATTGTCATCGACAGGATTAAAACCACCAATGTTTGGTTTCTCAGTCTGCTGCAGTTCTATCTGAGCTTCAAAATCCATGCTGGAGGGTCAGGAAATTTTCCATCCACTAGAGTTTTACCAGCAAAACACAAGGCGTTCTCAGCTTCTCTCGAATTACATTTCATTTTGAATTTACTGCTCCAGCTTAAAGAAGAGCAATCAGAAAAGCTAAATAGATTTTCTTCTATAACGAATCTGAAACTGCCTTGGTGTTTAGCCTCTGTTACACACCCACCATGCTGAAAAAAGTGTACATGTAGGAAAGACTAAGCAGAGCGTCAAATCTCTCATAAACGGTTACATACGGGGCGGGAGGGGCAGACTGGAAGTTTACACCCAGTCTTCTCAGAGTATTCCGTAAACTTCAAGCATCATAATAGATAGCACCTCTGTACTGGTGTCGCCCTCTGTGGTGTAATGGCTACCATACTAACCTCACATAAACATGGCGGAGGACGATGGATTTTTTCGGGCGTAAAAATCCATAGAATGGCTTTCTTCGAAAGGGAAGTAAAGCCGTCGGTCCCGTGTCGTAGATTTATGGCACGTAAAAGAAGCTCAAGTCTGATAGAGAGGCCTCTGAGCAAAATTAAGCGGTCTTTCGCGCCCAGTATAGATTGGGACGGTGAGAACCATAGCAGTTAAAGAGCGTCCATAAACCAAACGCCATTTCAATTTCAATTTTCAATTTCTGTACTGGTCACAGAAACAAAATATAAAAGACTATTTCAGGAGGCTATAAAATGTTAACACTCATGCAAAAATCAAATTAAATAACGACTGCTCTATATATTGGTGTATATAGAGTATATAACAGCAACAGCCTGAATAGATTTCCTTCTTCCCTATCCTCACACTCCAATTTTCCACCACTGTAACTTAGGCACGTGTCGGTCAGGCGACAGATTTCTGAAGAGAGAGGCTGCAAAGCTTTTGAAACATGGAATTTAATCTCTCTAATATTTAAGATGTGGTTTACACTATCAAATACTTCAGTAATGGGAAATAAATAAGTTCGGGTTCTACGTGTTTGCTGATGAACTCAGGTCAGGCATACATGAACATGTTAACGCTTACTCTGCAGTATTTCAGTTCTCATTATCCCTTAAACACGTGGGGATGCTAAACAAATAGCCAGTGTTCTTTACAGAAAATTCGACAGAAAAGAAGAAATTAAACAACAAAGACTAAAAGTAGGTCATACAAAACTAACACACTGCATGCTGTCAAAACAAGCACCATAATAGTGATTTGTGTATAAGCCCTCTCACAGTCAATCATTACATTTCAGTGTCCAATATACAGCGATGACAGAAAATAGCATATAATTTAAAATAGCAAGATACCAAAAGTTTAGTACATGTAATAATGTACGTTACATAAATCAATATATATATATATATATATATATATATATATATATATATATATATATATATACACACAGGGTTACTACAAAAGAAATAGACAACTTCAACTGCCTGTAAAACAAAATCTATTAGAGATAGCAACCTAATTATTTTGGAGGTATGTTGAGAAACTCTCAAAGTTTCGTATGTTACTATTGGTAACGCTGTAGTGTTTTGTTTGTTGTTGCAGAACCTGAAACGGCGGGAAACCCTGTGGAAAAGGCATATTGCGTGTTGGAATTTGCTAGAACGCCATCAGCAACAGTTGTCCAACGACATTTTAGAACACGTTACCACAAAACTGAAATGATGCGCTCACAAAAACCAGCATCGTCTTCATCATGTCGCAACATGTCGATGCAAAAGTCACGCCGTATGACCTTATCTTCTTCACTCAGAAACTGCAACATCTGTAATCTGTAAGGCATCATGTGCAGTCGCTTCCGCAAGATTTTCCATACAGTTTGCTGTGGAATTTGTAATTGCATGCTTGCCCTAGATGTCGATTTCTGTGAGCTTCTTATGTAGGCAGCACGAACACGTTCAACGTTTTCTTCCGAAACTCTTGGTCTTCCCGAGCTCTTCCCTTTGCACAAACATCCCGTTGTCTCGAATTTTCTATACCAGTCGTAGATTGACTGTCTAGGCCAGTGTTTCCCAACCTTTTGAAGTTCACGGCACCCTTGGGAATAACATTAAACACCAGGGGCACCCTTCCTTGAATTAAAAGAAAAGTAAGCTTAATGTGTTAATTTATTGAAATATTATTTAATAATAACGTACACCATGACATAATACAGTAAACTTTACTACAATCACTGAGTAAAAATACTTCAATAAATTTTGTTCGATTAATGATTAATGTGAAACTTGTGATTGATGCTTAGAGCACAGATATGTGATGTCGGGTCTTACAGTTGACAGTGAAACACGCAAATCATCCTCAAGGTTATTCAGTCTATTTCTTGCTTTGCATTTTATTGTCACCATAGCAGAGTAGGCTTGCTGTTGAAAAGGGCAAAAGTGCGTTAATTGCTTTCTTCATTAGTTTAGGGTACTCCTCTCTCCGTTGAAGCCAAAAACTAGCCACCGACGCCTCACTCTTGGTGAACTTACCTTTGAGTGTGGAATCAGCGCAAAGATCAATAAATTCATCTCGTTCGCAAGCAGTGAAATCTATTTCCTCTGCACTATCTACGAAATCAAATGGTGAGACAACCCAGTCGAGATTCGTAGTGGAAATAGTTGGAAAGTACGCATCTATTGCATCTTGCAATCTTGATAAGTGACATCACAAATGCGGTCTTTCAGCTTACCCAGATCTTTATCTCCTGCCACATTAAGAAGAGATGGAAAGTTCGACAAATCTTCTTTTTGAACTGCAGACTTCCAAGAACTAAGTTTTCTTTTAAAACTTTTCATTTTGTTGGTTGAAGAGATTATTGTTTCATATTGACCCTGCATCGAAACATTCAGTTCATTCAGCTTATGAAAAATATCTGCCAGATACGACAGTTCAAAACACCAAGAATCTTTTAGTAAGAGCTCATGAAATGTGTATTGATTTTCATCCTTAAAAAAAGTTTTTAGCTGTTCTTTAAGTTCGAGAAACCGCTTCAATACACGACCCCGCGACAACCACCTTTCTTCTGTGTGAAGTAACAAAGAAAGAGGTATGAGCTGCATCCGTTGCGCGACATAACTGTTAAAAAATTCTGCACTTTAAAGGTCGAGACTTCATATAGTTCACCATTTTCACAACTTGGTTAAACACTTCAGCAAAATCTTCATTACACGCTTTCACGACTAATGCCTCTCTATGCAGAAAACAGTGAGTTATAATAATGGATGCATTTTCATTGAGAGCTCTGGCAGTAAAACCTTTAATTTTCCCAGACATAGATGGTGCACCATCTGTACATATACCACAACAGTCTTTCCATGAAAGATCATGGTCATTGAGATAGGAATTAATAGAAAGGAAAATAGCATGGCCTGTGGTTGTAGTCTCCAGCGGTCTACAGAACAGAAACTGTTCACTAACATCTTTTTCATCAATACATCTGATAAAACCAAGGAGTTGCGGTTTGTCACCAATATCGAGACTCTCATCTACTTGCAAAGCAAATGTTCTATAAGTTTTTATTTTCTCCGTGACTTGTTCGTTGATATTGCATGACATTTCAGATATCCTGCGGCTGATTGTGTTGTTGGACAGAGGAACTTTCGAAATTCGATTAGCTGCTCCTTCGCCAAGTATTGTTGAAACTATAACTTGACATGCAGGGCCAATGATTTCCTCTCCAAGAGTATGAGGTTTCTTTTTTTTAGCTATCAGTTCTACTACTTTAAATGAGGCTTCAAGAGCAGTATCACCTATGGTCATTCTCTTTACCATTCACACAGCTGTTTTCTTCTCCCCTTCTAATATATGTGAAAAATACATTACACTTTTCTGTGACACACTAGGATGCTTTGTTGTAAGATGCCGCTTCAGTTTGCTAGGTACCATGGCCTCGTTGCTAAGTGTTTCGCCACAAACTAAACACACAGGGATAGGGTTTTCCTCGTTGTTATTCCACTTAAATCCATACGCTAAGTAACTGTCCTGGTATGTTCCTTTCTTTCGTTTGTCTTCTTTATGTGGTGAATTCGAGGTCCGGGAGAAACTGTAAGATTTGGCTTCTTAAAGCAAGCAGTAGGAGCCGACTGTTCACTTTCACTGTCCTGGCGTTTACGTTTAACAATGAACTTATCCATAGCTAAACACTGTGAATCAATGCAAGGAAGACAACTGAAAGCGCCAAGCGGTGTACACTTTTATATATTCATCTGTCGAAGTCTCGGGAATGTTCGTGAGGAAGCGAGTAGTCTCGGGAATGTTCGGCAGGGTATAGCTGTAATGCCATCTGTGGGATACTATTATAACTGAATTATTGAAATGAATCGACCGCTATCACCATCTGCCGTGCATGAGAGTAATTGATTTTACTTATTTTATTTCAAGACCTTACAAGACTTAAGGCTTCAGTAGAAGGTATTTTTTTTTTGTTTATCTCAATATCTCGCGGCACCCCTTAGCCAATCACACGTCACCCTAGGGTGCCGGGGCACTCCGGTTGGGAACCATTGTCAGTGGCGTTTTGTGGTAACGTGTTCTAAAATGTCGTTGGACAACAGTTGCTGATTGCGTTCTGGCAAATTCCAACACGCAATATGCCTTTTCCACAGGATTTTCCGCCATTTCAGCTTCTGCAACAACAAACAAAACACTACAGCGTTACCAATAGTAACAAACGAAACTTTGAGAATTTCTCAACATACCTCCAAAATAATTAGGTTGCTATCTCTAATAATTTTTGTTTTACAGGCAGTTGAAGTTGTCTATTTCTTTTGTAGTAAGCCTGTATATATAGTTGTATCTAACCCACAGAATTATATTTATTGAAATGTTATGCCTAGTTTACTTTTCACTCTCGCTTTGTGTTGTAATATTATTTCAGCACTGTAGTATTACTACTAACTGAACCACAGTTAGTGTAACAACTGGTCTAAAAGAGAAGGTTCCAAGACCTGGCGTAAAACCCCAGGAAATAGACATGGGAAACTAATCATCAAAGGACCATGTAAGAAAAGCGCTGAGAGCCTGCTAAAATGTAGCAGACTTCAGCTGAGAACGATTACTGCTTTCCTCACAGGGCATGTCCCGGTGAAAAAGCACCTCAACACATTTGGGGTGCTTTAGGACAACTTAGACTGCAGAAGGAAACTGAAACAGACCAGCACATTTTATGCTTCTGCGAAGCTCTGGCTCGCAGCAGATACAAAGCTTTTGGGAGAATGTTCATAGAACCAGAAGAAGCATCATCCATACCCGTTGTAAGGCTGCAGGTGTAATGGGTTGGCTCTAAATGGTACAGATAACACAATAAGCCCCAGGCTGAAGTACACCGGGGAAATTACGGGAGTCTGTTTTGTAAATGAAGAAGGTACCAATAAGATTTTAGTATATATTGGGGCTTATTGTGTTATCATTGATAGCCAACCCATTACACCTGCGTTCTTTAATATTGTAATCCCTGTGCATAATGTATTCACTAATAATGTTCTAATTTGTCACTGAATACTGTATGTACATACGTGTATAAGTATTTTATGTGGTCGCTCAAAGGCCTAGCAGTTCTGCGACCAAAAATAAAGAGTTCAAAACAAAAAATCTTATGTGTACCATTCACATGACTTCCTCCATATCCTTGCAACAAATAATTCTTAAAAAGCTTATACTTCTATTTACTTTATGCTAATCAGAAAAAATGAGCAGGAATAGTCTTATTACTCGCTTCCTTGTAAGTAGAAGCGAAATAAGGTACAACCGTAGGTTAAAGTGATACTCAAAAGCTGGTTGCTATGTCATTGAAGTTCCTTTGTTTATATGGATAGGAGTTGACAAGTTCCTGTATGAGAAAAGTATACGTTTTTCATAGCAGAAACCAAGGATAAGGAATGTCACAAAAACGACGAACTCCACGAAAAAAATGTATATAACATAAAGTGTGTGTTTTAATGTGCTCTACATTTTTTGTGTAGTAAGTTTTTGTCCATCTCTTACGGTTTAGCAGTTATTCAAAATTCAGTAAAATTCATCCAGAATAAACTACTCTCCAGAGGCTATTCCCAGAAAAATCAAGATATACATTTCATTTGTCAAGTAAATATGTTTAATATCCGAAATTTTAATCAAAATCGTTGGAGCCATTTTTGAGAAAATCAAAATTTTCGAAAAAAGTTCCATGCAAAGGGTAGTTGGGGGTGGGGGGATTTTTCTCAAAATCTTCGTGTCGCATCCCTGGAAGATACTAAACTTAAATACCAAGTTTGGTGTCTTACCGACTTTTCGTTTTTGAGTTATGGTGTTCACGGGCACATGGACACACACACACACACACACACACACACACACACACACACGGACCTTTTTGTGAAAATGCTTTTTTTGGATATTGGCGACCCTAAAACATATATTTCCGGTGAAATCTCGGTATCGAATTTTTGGGTGGAGTGCAATACTTTCTCTATACACTATGTACTTAGTGCGTATGGAGAAAGTAAAAAGTACGACAAAATGTTGATGAAGTTTTGAATCCAAGATTTGCTAGCCAAATTTAGTACTTGGTCCACACAGTCTCTTACTGTTCTCCTCAATAATGCAATAAGCTTAGATCTTATTTTCGAAACTAGTATTTAGGGATATAGCTTCAATGCTGTATTCACCGCAGTGCACACTCCAACCTTGACACCAACGCCTTTTTCTTTTTTACTTGACGTTTCTTTAATATTTCATTTGACATTCATGCCTTGATAAAACACCCACAAGAAGAGATAATTATTCTGTGTATAATAAACACACAACTGCTTAAAACTCACCGACCAGTCTTCTCATTTTAAGTTGTTGTTGACTCTTCTTCTTCTTCTTCTTCTTATTATTATTATTATTATTATTATTATTATTCTACTATTATTGTTGTTATTGGTATTATTCTAATTATTATTGTGTTGATATCATTATTGTTGTTGTTGTTATCAATATTATTGTTCCCATGGAAAGACTAGCGTAAATACATACAAACAGGAGACCTTCGTTTGTGTGACCACACATTTGGTGAATCAAAGTCTGTTCATTGCGAAAAATGTATATTTCCTCATCGTGACTGTTGCTTTAGGACATTCGTTAGACGTGCTAATCCTTATGAACTGTTATTTGTGTTATTTATGTTATCATGTTATTGAAATTGTAAAGCTTCTGCTAAAATGTTAGGGCTATTAATAATAAAACAATATTTATAAAAGGCAAAAGATGATTAAAATTATAAATGTGTCTCACCTTTTTTGAGTAACTTAAAAGGTTCCTATATGTTATAATAACAGGACAAATGTCATCTATAATTAATTGCACCCTGGTTCAGTACTGTGAAACAAACTATTTCGGAGTTATGAGCACTCAAAATGGTTAAAAAGGCATTACTGTCCTAAATTTATCGTTAGAACACTCGCTTCTGACCAAACGGCCCGGGTTCGATCCCAGGCGACCGAATGTGGGATTTGTAGGGTCAATAGGGCGCAGGGGCGAGTCTTCTCGGTGCTCCATCTTCATTCCATATATCATCAGTGTCACCGCCTGCAGTGCCATAACTGGTAAAAGCGGACGTTAAAAACTATAAAAATGTATCTTTTAAAACCACGATTTCGAGGGAGTATTTGATAAAAGAGACTCTCCTAAGTATGCTTAACAATAGAAGGAATTATAAGTGAAACATAAAGCCCTCGGTTTTTTGTGGACTTAATTAAAATGTTATGGCCACTCTAGACATTCTTAGGCAAAATCCTTGGGTGGAACTGCACTAAAAAGTTTACTTTGACATTCATTACTGGAGAGGAGTAAATCTTAAGGCTTCAGCTCGTGTTCCAGTGATCATAAATCAGAAATTCCTACTATACTTAGCAATAAACTAAGGAAAAATCAAGTACCTCCTATAAAACGCTTGAGGACCAATTCGTAATCGCGACAAAAAAAAAAAACAAAAAAAACACTGTAAATGTGAACTGTCTGACATATGACAATTTACCCCATCCAACAATAGATCCCAGGAAAATATGCCCGCAGCTGTAAAAGCAATTATGTTTAGCACTACCATAGGCAGCCTAAACAAAGTGGTAATCTATTTCCAATGGACACGGCTATACAATTAGCAAAATATAGTATAACGAAAATGGTTGGGAATAAAAAAACGCTACACCCAAAAGATCTCAAGTAGCTTCATAATTTCAGTGTGCTGACCAAAGGAAGAACCTAACATGTCAAAAAATTCGTATATGGTTGCCACGACACTAAAGGTAACGGTTTAGCAGATCCCCCCTAACTGGAGTTGATATGCTACCTTACAGTAATCAAGCTATTTTAACCACTGAACAGCACGAAGCAGAAGCACTAGCTAATTCCTTACACGCAAAGCGTTCAGGAATCAGTTCCCTTCACATGTATGTTGCGGAAGTAAACTATACATCTAATATATGAACGGCAACGTTGTATCCAATTTAGAATCACTTCCAAAGATATCCGAATGAGAATTTATAATAATAATAATAATAATAATAATAATAATAATACTATTGACATTACAATTATTGTTGTTGTACATCATATCTACGTCCTCGCATAGATTTATTCCCCGAAAATGTGGTTCTAGATATACCTTTAATAAATAGAAGCAATCATACGTTAAGTCGGTAAAATTGTACACACATTATTGGAGACCTTCGGAAAGCTACTGGGGAAAGAATACTGGTAATGCTATATGTGGTTGTTATTAAATACAATGTGTACATCGCCAAATATTTTGTTTTTAGGGTAAATGTTCCTCTTGCTGCAGCTACTCAGCCCACTGAGGAAAAAAAAGGACTAACAACTAGGTTTCAAAGGGGCGACTCGGGTGATAAAAAATTATCCATTAATAAGCGACTTGCAGTTTCAAAGGGGAACTATTTAGAACATAGTGATCGACTTCGTTGTAGTAGGGTTCTGCTTAAACAACTAGCATTCTTGAATGTCCTAGAAACACTAACAAAGCTTAGAAGACGATTTTAAAGATAGAATATTTCAAATGTCGTTTTGTAATGAAGTCTTAGCATCACGATACTTAAAAGAAGCTATACTTTAAGTCGTTACACTAGGAGGACACCTAGATCTAAACGTGTATTAACGTCTAATTATATACCCATCGATATGCAGATGGTACAACGGTAACTTTTAGAATGCGCTCTAGTAATGCGCACTTCCAGCCTCCAAGGTGCACGAATTCCCTGCAAGGACTGGTTACTATCCGGCGTATTAGTTTAAATATTCACAAGAGAGAGGCGATACTTTTCACAAACGTTATTAAGCATTTTCTCTGCCATAAAGTTCAAGCGTTCTCGTTCTGGAATGGGATATTAATGACAACCACTAACACAATCCTAATATATTTAAAATGCCTGAAACAAAGATCTCAATAGAAAATAATGATAAACAGTTCGCAACAAATCTATACTGATGTTTTATCTGTGGCTTTGTCCAGTTCATACTCTCACTTCACTAATGTGATCTGGTTCAACATTTCCCTTCACTACACTACACTCCACTGATCTAGCGGAGTCATTAAATACGCGCAAAGCAGCCTCTTGTAGAGATGGTTCACTAACTAGGGAGACGAACACAGGACGTCTCTAACCTCCCGTGGTATCAGCACTCGCTGTGTTTTACGATTGTCGACACAGACGCACTCGTAGAATACCATTGATAGCTCTTCAGACACACACTCACCAACCGTGGCCGCGCCGTGGCCGAGTGGTCAGGCAACTCGCCTCTCACCTAGACGGTCCGGGTTCAATCCCAAGCGGCCACACGTGAGATTTGTGGTGGAAAAGTGGCACAGGGGCGGGTTTTCTCCGGGTTCTCCGGTTTCACCCGCCATCTCATTCCAACGGGGCTCCATCTTCATGTATCATCAGTGTCATCGCCTGCGGTGCCAGAGCAGTAAAAGCGGGCGTAAACACTACCAAAAAAACTACCACCATAGATACTACTCCAGGACGATTAAATCAAACAACCTTTTGATTTAATCGTTCAGAAGTATTTTATGAAGAGCATCACTATTTAGAACTTACGGAAATGGTTATTTTAGTTAATTTGGTTTATTGAGTAGGAAGAGCTCTAACGACTGGTACATACGCTGAAAAAAGAATTTAAGCAGTCCTTGTTATCCCTGCTATCTAGCTCACACACGAGAACGCTGAATTTTCCACAGAACACTCTACATGCTCTGGCGGCGGTGAGAAGGGAACCACCAGAACATTCTGGTTGTATGTCAATGGCGATCTTTCGTTAACGTTCTTGTTTATGTGGCGCCTTATATACTTGCCATGCCTACCGTGGAACTGCAAAACTCACAAGTGCCTGACAGCAGGCAAAGGGCAGCGGCCATAAATTGCCTTATGTATTATGCCCCCAAAGTAAAGATGTTGTAGAGACTTCAATTGAAATTGTGCCAAACCAGCTGATTTTACAAGGAAGAAACAAAATTTCTTTAAATTTCCCAATCCTTTAACCGCGTTTTAGCATTAAAAGGCATTGTAGGATGAGCGATCCCTTATAGGATTTAAAATAATTTGGGAAGTACGTGTCAAATTATTTTTTCAAATCCAATATCGGAAACCTATAAGCTGCAGTTCTAAATCTAGAGGTAAAGCTCCTGAAATTACAGACCGCCTGTATAAAAGTGGTGGGTTACGCTCCAATTATTCCTGTGAAACCTTCCTCTAAACGCCTATATGTATGAACAGTTTGAAGAACAATTTAGCCAAAGCACATGCTGATTCGTTCACGATAGAGGTAAAAAAAAAAAAAACAAAAAAAAAAAAACACAACATAACAACGTATTATTGTACAATCCTATAGATACAAAGCATACCATTGAATATTTTACGTCCCATGTTGCAAGTCTTTTTCATTATTTTAACAACTCTTACGGTTTTATTCTAATCGTGAGCCCTAGAACTAAGATTGTCACCAAAACAAAATCCTGAATGTTTCATTTATTTTGAAATGAGAAATGAAGATTTATCTCATCGTAATTGAATAGCAATGTTGCAAAATGCCCTTTCACAGGACACATTTAGCTCTAATAATATAGATATTAACCTAATGTTACTACGAGAGATAAAAGTATATGAATTGTCCCATAGTGCATTGCTTTTCAATTTCAATTCTAGAATGGTATTTCATTTCATTTGCAAGAAATAATACATACCTACATCATTGGCATATACAGCTCTTCTGATCTATAAAGTCGCAAATACAAACAAAATTTCCAGCAATTTTGGCAATAACTTACTTTGCCATCACCTTATCAACAGTAAAGAACTCTCTGGTTACAATAATTCACAAATTAGTTATAACATCACCTTTCAGCTAAAGTATGTTATCCTTAAAAGTCAAGTTCCTCACCGATAATTAACGAAGTGCCCTGTGTTTAAAAAACTACACAACACATCTCCTGAGATTCTGAGAGGAGATTGAGGAAGTAATGATTAGTAATATATGTAGAATTTAATTCTAGTTGATTTGAATATAAGATACCGGGATTTTGAAATTTTAGCCCCCTATCGTGTAAAAACTTTGCTTGGGCTATTGTTAAGAAATAAAATCAGTATATTTGATTTAACAAAGGTAGGATATGTATCATTGCCTCATTTTAGGATGCATGCATAATTTAAGTAATTCATCTTGTTGTATACGTTCTGAATAATTTTTGGACACAAGATCTGAATTAGCAAAAGAGGAGTTTTCTCAGGGACATACGTTCCTTAATTTCCAGCTGAATGTAGTGTCCAACACTTCTTGAATTAATAAATACTGTTCCTGCTTAGGGCAGAATTAATAGAAGTCTCTGTGAGATGGAAATTATTAATTCCTACTTGGCGTCTTTTATTTATAAATTTCTGAAATCCAAAAATCTGAGTTTACCATGCGAGTGTCCCTAAGGGCACAGCACTTTCCATGGGTGTGAAATGAAGTGCGAAGGGAGAGATATAGGATCTGTTTCCATGGTCCACGTCTATAGGTACTATTGCCGCCATTTTTACCCTCCTTAAATAAGCGAATGACAAATTACAAAATCTCTAATGAGGCACTGCTCTACATGAAATTCGAAGACACCATGGATAATATAACCTGGAAATATATTCATTTAAGAAGGTTTTAATTTATTGCGTATTAAATATGATTTCGGTCAGCTCTTTAGCGCGGTGGTAGCGTTGCTGCTTGCCAAGCGGGAGACCTTAGTTCGATTCCCAGTACCCGCTGGGAGACCTGGACCGAGGTGCACTCAGCCTCGTGAAGTCCCTGGGAGGCCAATTGAGGAGCTACTTGATGCAGAAGTAGCTGCTCCAAGTCTCATTAACTGGCAAGTAGCGGCCGCATTAACTGGCCGGGGGGGATCGAAGCGCTGGCCACATCTCACCCCTCAATACTGCACCCCATCCGTCTGTAATAGACCGAGATGGGGGACGCAGTGGCCGGGCGGTAGGCCAAGGCTCTTAGGGTGCTGTGCCAGGGAGTCATATATGATTTCAGTTCATGAAATTCTAATTCATTAAAGGATTTTAGTTACAATCATTGAATGCTGTGACCAAGTTTTCTATGTCTGCATGGTTATTCAGTTTGATGCAACCACAAGATATACGAATATATTCACTAAATGTTAATAGTGCTGTATTTAGCCATCAGTATTTACCATTTTACGTATTAATAAAATAGGGAGAGGGTTAATTAGATGGAAAATATATTTCTCTCTTTCTGTGATGTTTTGTAAGACTGCCCAAACAAGTATTTACCTATTTTGCTGATCGTAAATAAAGCAGGAAGGACAATTTCCAGCTTCATCGTAAACTACTTTTAAGAGGTTGGGACAAGGCAGTCTCAGTTTAAGTGAGAGTTCACTAGTGGTCATCAGAGAATGTTCAAAGCTTATAAAATGTTCTATTTTATTTTTGAATTTACATTCCAGCCGCTGACCTTCATTGTTAGGGTAACTTTACCTTTGAAACTTTTAAACTTTGCTTTTTGTAGCTCTTCCAAAATCAAGAGAGAAGAAAGATTTTTCTCCCACACCGACAATAAAAATATCATATAGAGATTTTAAAATATGTAATACATTTTATGCGGTTTGTAGCGGAATTATTTTGCAATAGCCAATATTTTTACGTCCTTATACATCTAATATCTCTTATTTATATTCGTAATATTAGAACCTGCACAGTTACACTGTAGTGCGACCAAGAGCAGACTTCTGATATTTGAAGAATAAAGTAGGAATATTGGGGATGAAGGCAAGGAACGGAGAGAGACACCTCCCTCACTGGGGCCCTCGGTTGCAGGCGGAAGGGATGAGGCGAAGGGAACCACACAGACCGAGCGGCACCTAGGAAGCGGAGACACCAATTACGGAGATGTACCTAAGACTTAAAAAATCCATTTTGAATGCCTTCGCACGCTGGTGAGGAAGCACAGCGTTGAGAGACGCCGCAGAGAGCCTTATGTCTCCAGCTCGAATCTTCAAGTGCCGCTGGTGAAGAATCCATTACAAAAGGTATGCATTCGCACCTGCCAGCAAGCCAGCGAATCATCAACAGCCAGGTCTGTAAATTAAAGAGCAGTAGGAGATGGCGTGAGAAAAGGAAAGGAGATAGTCCGTGGTACTTAAAAAGTACCCCAACATTCACCTCGGCGTCCCGGAAAACCACGAAAAGCTAGAGTGTGCAGTCACCTAGAATCAAACCAGCCACCTCAAGAATGTTAGTTATAGGCGAAAATGTGGCTCGGTTGAATAATGAGGTGATTTCAATGGGTATGTTTTTCCATTTTCAGCCAAATTCTTTAGTCTCCTGCAGAACTAGGAAGTTCGTACCATTCGCCGTTCCATATATAGTTTGCGACCGACCATCTTGCCGCATCAAAACAAGTTTTTTGTAAGAACGCAGGGGGGAGAGGTAAACAAACCTGTTGTCAAGTAAACAGTACTTTTTCTAGAGAACAAAAATGACTTCTGAGACATTCGTACAAGCACACCAATTTACATAATTATGTACAACATACAATGTATTACATATATAAAGGTGACTAACTGATTTCTGTATATGTGCATTATGAAAACAACCAAGCAATTATAATACGGATTGAATTATTTACTCACCGAATGTTAAATAATATCCAAATAATAGCATTAATTTCTTAAATATCTTAAGATTCTTAGTAGGTAAAAACAAAAGCAGGAATAAAACTAAATCTTTACTCACCTGCAGCTGTATTACTGAAAACTATATGCACTTCTGAAGCCTTTAAGATGAAAACCTCATTCTACGTTCCAACAAACAAACTTTATAATGCGAAAAGGTTGATTCCACTTCGAATAATGTGATTGGGGCATATTTGAAATATTTTATTAGTTCCGTTTCAGTAATGCAAATAGCATTTGTTGGGATCTAAAAGTGCAGCTTGTATGCGATACATCACACTGAAATCTGTATTTCTGTCAGTTGCACTTTTCCTCTTCATCTTTATTTCAGGTAAGATGCTCGTGGATTCGTCTTGACGGTTCGTCTACGCGTGATAGATAGTTGTGGGTAACTTTCTGAACACATTTGCAATCAATAATATGTTTTTGTGAAGCTACTCTGTTACTAGATGTTTAACAGTCTGTATACTGGATTCAGTCAGCTCCATACCTTTGGACTGTAACAGTGTGATAGTTGTGAGTAGCTTTCTGAACAAATTTACAATCAGTAATATGTTTTGTGAAGGTGTTCTGTTACTAGGCGTTTGACAGTCTGTATACTAGAACTGCCATCGGTTTCTAAATAAGTACACGAATAAGTGCACTGTTAGAAAGCTTACTGTGGTTGTAAAATAAATGAATTTTGCTCACATTTGAGCAGAACAAGATATTAATCGAATGCCGTCCTTGCTACCGACATGGTTCTGTGCTATGCAGTGATAGCTATTTTTTGCAGTAATGGGTTGCACTCTGCGTTGACCTTTGCTCGCGAAAGTAGCGCCGCATGGTATTGCCAATCCTGGCCGCTCTTACTCTGCGTAAGGAAATCGGTGCGAACTTCCTAGCTATGATCACTTGTGAATGAAGGCCCCATTTTACAATCAGTCTTTAAATATTCTTATCATCTAGAGGATTTAGAAGTAATTATGCTATAAGTGAAACCTGGAATTTAAATAAAAGGCAAGATGCACAATGTTCCTGTGATATGGTTGTGATATACTTTGGATTTCATGGTAAAGGTCAGAGGTGAAAAAACGTGATTCGTGAGTCATCTGAACTCTCTCCTTCGTTTGCCCTCAGAACGACAGTCCCCTCCATTTCCATTTGTACATTAGGCACTGAGAGGCAGTGTCATACAGGTTGCCTATTCCTGAGAATAGGAGAAGTAAAGCAGAGTGGTCGAGGGAATCGAAGATTCGGAACAAATGAAGAAAAAATAATGCAATAACCTGGATATGCAAGCAGTACATTTGAAAACATGTTGAGTGGTGAAAGTAATTGTTTCGGGAGGTGCATATTTGTAGGCGCTCATTCTTTGCGAGTCTTAATATTAAGAACTCAAGAGCCTTTTTATTTAATTGTATCTTTTATATAACTCCCTTTAACATCTAAGGTTATATCGGGGGCTTTGCATTAGAAACAACTCGTTGACTAGGTTTTTTAAGTTGGGTTTAAATCATTTTATTTTCTTCAAACGCAGACATTCACTCTCATATACACACTTTCAGACTCTGTGGGGGATAGCATAATTCTAGTTAAAGAAAAATTCAACGCACCAACCAGAAATCGAACCCGGGACCTCCGGGTTGGAAGCCAGCACTTGACCACGGGGGCAGTCTTCAGAGTTCTTCCCATAAGTGACAAAGCTATTTTATCGAAGCCATTGGGAAATTCAGTTCACATTAAGCACACAGTTCTGTTATTAGCTCTTAGCCATAATTTAAACACGTATTTATGCCAGACGTATTTGTTATTGCAGTTATTGTACACGCATATGTTAAGTAGTAGGTTTTACTCTTTATACTTGCAATACTGTTCTTATTCTGAATACTTTTAAATAAACTTATAATACAATGGTGTGATATACATATTTACACATATAAGCATAGACGTATAACAGAGCGGTTAAATAAAATTAACGTATATAAATGATATTTCTGCTTCATTTTCCACTCATTTATTAATATTCTAGGTTCTGCCAAGTATATGATATAATTCACGTATTGATGACGTTAAAAGAAGAATTTTTCCATATATGCCAAGTAATATTATTTCAACAGAGTGGCTGTAAATCACAGCTCGCCTTTGCTACCGTAACAAGTTTCTAAATAAAAACAATGTTACGTGTGCCTTCGCGCATTCGTTAGAAGGCCGTTGCTGAGGTTAAGATTGTTAATTGATTTCCTGGTAATTTTCTTTTTATTTGTACTGTACCTCCAAGTTAAAATATTACATCAATCTGAGGCAAAATAAGTAAAATACTTGTTTCAACTCAGGGTAAGGAATTAGAACCCAATTTCTTGCAATTGGCTGCCAGTTCTTGCTTTCGCTTCCTCCTTTGAGCTCTCTCCCTTCCTTTCTAACTCGGTCTCTCGCTTTCTTTTTGTTTCTTTCTTTCTTGTTTTAATACGGCTTGACAGGTATAAATGATTGCGCTAGACACAATGATTAAACGTTGGTATACCAACGCTGTTGTGCTGTCATTTGTTTTTGTACCGACTTCGCTTCTGAGCGGCAGATGTCAGTTGAGTCAGTGTTCAGCTATAAATAACGGAGTAACACGTCTTCCCCTTCCGCCGTCTCAATCCCATCACCCTTTTTCTTCTTCTTCTTCTTCTTTTTCCTCTTCTTCTTCTTCTTCTTCTTGTTCATTTAGAAACAGGAACAGTGAAAGGAGGAGGAGCATCATGAAAGATGTAATGCCCAGTCTTAGAAGTTTCGCTTGCATGACGAGGAGAAACCCTCATTATTGAAGCCTATGTTTGCTCGATATTCAGCAATTCAAATCAAGATGCATGACAATTTTCAATTTAGTAGCAACTGCCAAGCTGCGGCATTTCTCTGCCCAAATACTGGATTAGGAGGCGGCTGAGATCACAAGATATGTGAAGCAAAGTCAGAGTCCTTTCGTTAGTAAATAATCAAACGTAAGAAACAATAGGAACACGCGTCTTGAATGCAAATTTACCTTTGCGTTTGTTTATGTGCCACCGACGATGTGTGTGTTCGGAATACATGTAACAGAAGTTGCCAGGGGTGTAACGACAGTATGCATGCATACTCCAGAAGGTTGAATCTTTTTAATTTTGTTATTTATTACTTATGATCGTAAGCCATTTGTCATTGAGGGCATTTAGAAATACTTTATTCCTGGATTTGTGCGGCAATCGTTCGAGTTATAAAGGTATTTGATGCGGTCCTATGCTAAAAAGAAGACGTAGAATAATGTAGATGTTGTTTTCGTTGTTTTTTTTTTTTTTTTTTTCGTTTTTGTAAACAGATGAAGTTCTGAGCATCATGGCAAATCGATCACATGCTAGAATGCTTGCATTTCCGTTGAAACGGTTTACGATATATCTTATTTGTTTAATCTCAAAGCTGTGAGCCCGCGTTCGAAATTCAGCGCTATCGCATTCTCAAAAAAAGCTCGATTTGGTTTTTCCTCTCTCATAAATTTCCCTGTGTTTGTAGGTGAATATTAACTAATGGTTATGTTACGGACTCAGAGATTTTTGATACCATAGGGAATTTCTCTTGATTCACGAACATCTGCACAATGATGCTGCAAGATCCTGCACTACGTGTGCCTGTGTGCAGGCGTAGCAGCACAGCAATTCGTTACCCAGAGGAACGCTACAAACTAAAGATGGCCGAAAACTTGGCCTACAACCCAGACAAGAGTTAACTGGTATCCTGCAAACTGTCATCAGGAATGCTTCCATCTTTGGAATGACATGTGAGCGTATAGCTCCTTCCATAGCATAACAGAAAAGTGGTTTCCTGATACATAGTACAATGAAATCCCACAAAAACTAGTCATACTGACAAGCGTGAATGGAATGTTTTGGATACTAGATGTTTTTCCTCGCAGAGAGTAGAGGAGAATTTCAGCGTTAAAGATAGAGGCCTAATGCGGAAGGAAGGGGTGGGATGAAAGTTCCGAAGGGTTATTTTCCGGACCAAGTAGTGGTAGGTATTATATTGCGGGGCCCCTAAAATTTATAGATGGAGACATTCCGGCAAACATCGCCTAGCGCTCCTGCTGACGAACAGGTTTGAACTTCACTGGGTCCCTGCCAGAGAAGAAAACATTGGCATAGCGCTTATCTATGACGCATCACATACTTGCCACCAAACTACCCGGTTATATCCTATACAAATAAAGGTGAAACGAAATGCAATGGTAGAGAAGAATAGGAAACATTTGTGGTATTAGAAATAACACCCCAGCATTCGCCTGTTGACAGGAGAAGGTCACGAAATAAGCCAGTCAGAATGGTCGATCAAGGTTATTGAACCCCCGACCTCTTGCATACGCGGCACAGAGAAACAACGTTAGCAATCCGGTTCGGTGGAGATTAGACTTATAGGTGTACCCAGAAATTGTAAACAATTCCTTAAATTACCGTAATTACAATATTATCAAGGTATGTGGCAGTGTGCCCGGTACGATGTCTTCGTCAACAAGAACAGCCCCGAATAAACAATAAGGTGGCCTCTAACCATACTGCCAACATGAATATTAGCCCTACACACAAGCACCTCTTGAGATCATTTACACATAAGAATATATTATCCCAGTTATACACACATGAGGATAGAACAGAGCTGCCTAGTCCCCTACATAGCACACTGATACAGACCAAACCGAGGTGGATCAACATTCGCTGAGGGTTACATGATTAAGATGGAGGTTGATAGATGCAAAACGCAAGACAAGGATAGGTAGTACACTGCGGTAGCAGCGTGTCCATGTATATTTTAGGTTTTTGTATGCGAACTACGGATATTTGGCGCCTTTCGGTTTCAATTAGCCTTCGTGCAGTGGGGCAGGGTTAGCTATAGGTGACAAATTATCCCCAGATTTTCGTCGGAAGCTATTGAGGATAAATTTAAACCTGAAGAAAATGCGCTTGATGGTGACGTTGGTCATTGGCCGTAACGGAATTTTGAGAGAGACCACAACCCAACCTTGGCTTTCAGGCAAGGATGATACCACGGTGTTGTTGTTATTTCCCTCCCATGGGGTGGTGATGATAGGACCGCTGGGAACCGCTGCCCCTCCTTCCATCCCTCGCACAGTCTGACCACCAAATCCTCAACCGCGGCCACTCTGCCACCCTTCAAGTAGGCGCAGCTTGGTAGGCACTGCTGTTCCTCCTCACACAGTCTATCCGCGGCTCCCTCCACCAACTCCCCGAATACATACGGCCCCTATTCCTTCTTTCTCCGCCCCAATCCATCAGTTGCACCCACCTCAGACAGACGCAGCTCCACCATTTCCTTCTCTCCTACACCAAATCTTTCGAGGCAACCTCCTTCCTCCTCTTCCGTTCCCACAAACTTTCCCCTCCTCCCTCACAACAGCACCACAGCCGTACCAGACGCTCCACACTGTAACCCTCCATCTTCTCATCAGGCCTCAACCGCTTCCCTTGTTCAGGGCCCAAGCCGTCTCGCACTAGGTCCACACAATTATTTTCAAGCGACCACTGCCACCCTCCAGCCGCTCATGTACATGTCCAAGAGACACACATGAGTACATGAGTAAGCTACTGTCCGATTTTGACCAGGGCCCTCCCAATGAGGGCTACAGTCATAATAGTGGCGGTCTCCAAGGTTTATCAGGTGCACACGCTCACTGAAGTGGATTACAGACAGCTCTCCCGATTCCTTCAGAGTCGGGAGTCTCATTCTAAATCACCACCAGGGACACCAATAGAACCCATCAGCTTGCTAAAACACCATTTACTGTGGACTATGCCGAAGAAGAAATGCAGCCCATCCTGGAAAGCATGCAATTTATGTCGCCCATGTAACAGAACTGCATAGATGCAATTCCGGCCGAATCCTTCTCTCGGTATACCTGGTCGAGGTTCTATCCGACCAGGATCGGCTGGTACTTTTGCTGATCGATGAACTCCCTCCTTCAACTTACAATCAAACTTCCTTGACATAACTATTGTTCGCAACATCGTTCATCAAATCAACCTCCAAGTTAACAATGGCCTTTTCTCAGATTACTTACGTCTCCTACTCACCATACAAATAACTTCTGGTTACATTTAACCTGTATCTAGCTACGACTACAGAAAAACCAACTGACCTTTATTCCAGGAAATCCTTGACACTAATCTGAACGGTACGGAGGTTGATACACCTGCCGACCTGGAGCAAGCAACATTGCATCAAGCACGATCAAATTCACTGTCTCTCAAGCGGTCCCATTTAACAGGCCTAGAGCTCATGTCCCTCTTAACTCACCCAGCCTCAGAACGCTCACCGACGAGCGAAACAAGGAACATCGAAAATGGCAAAAACCCGGACACCCAGCAGACTACGACTACCTCAGAAGACTCAACAACAGACTACGCAACCTCACTTCCACCTTAGTTGCTCAGTAATGGAACGAAACATTAAAAGATCTCGACCCCAATCGTACATCAGTATGGCGCACTTTCAAACGTCTTCTCCGGGAAACCGCACAAATTCCTCCAACACATCACAACATCACTGCCATCACTGATCTAGAGAAAGCTGAATCACTTGCAGATGTGCTCCAAACTACACTTACAACAAATGACCCGTGCTCATCTCCCGCGTTTACTCAGGAAACACACACCGTCACAGTAAATTCACATCAATGACCACACACAATCGCATACGTAAAACCAACGCGTTGGAAATTCAATGGCTCATTAAACATCTCCCCAACCGGAAAACTCCAGGCTTGGACAAAGTTCCGAGATCTGCGCTCAAAAACCTTCACCCCGGGCAATCACGTTTCCAGTCGTTGTTTTTAAATATTTACTTCTCTCCGGACACTTCCCTCAACGATGGAAAGCACCCCACGTCCTCCGCTTCTCTAAAACCAACTACAATCGTTGTAAATCGGCTAAATGCGCACTTTACAAAACACAATATTCTCATTCCAGGACAGTTCGGCTGCCGCTCCCAAGGCTCTACAGCTCTTCAACTACGCCGTACCACGGAATTTATCACTCGCGGCTTCAACATCAATAGATCCACTGGTGCCCTATTCTTAGGCATAAAACACACTTTTGACAGAGTCTGGCACCAAGGTCTCCCACTAAAACTTCTCAACTACAACTTTTCTGACTCCCTCCTCAAGCTCATAGTAGATTACCTTACAGAACGTCAATTCATCTCCGTAGTGACTACTGCCCAATCCAGCCTTAGACCAATCCTGGCCAGTGTGCGTCAAGGAACCATCCTCGGCCCGGTGCTATTCAATATTTGCATGAACGACCTCCCGCAGGAACACGCTGCTTCGTACTACTTGGACGCAGACGACACGGCCATTATGACGCACTAGACACAACCACGGCATCAAAACAGATACCTCTAGCTGGCTCTCGAAGCTCTGACAGAATGGCTAACAACTTGGCGGGTGAAAGTCAACACCACCAAGTGCAATGCCATCATATTTACCAAACGATTTAAATACAAATATCCCACCCACCGACTCCCTCCTCTCACTCACTTGGAAATAACATCAGCTGGACCGACTGGGGTAAGTACCTGGTTCTTCATATTGACCAAGGGCTAACGTAGAAGGATCACATAAAAACAGCACTAAAAAAAGACAGTACCCAGTTGTGCAAACTGAACCCTCTATTGAACTACACCAACTCGCAGGACTTACGCTCTTTACGACACTTATCCGAACAATTCTCACATACTCAGACCCAGTTCGGGGTTATGCAGCGTCCTCACACATACATTGGCTCCAGAGATTTCAGAATAAATGCCTTCGATTTATTGTCAAAACTTGCCAAATCGTCCCTTCAGTTATCTTGCGTTCAGATCCTAGAGTACATACAGTCGAAGAGTTCATCAAATAGCTCACCTACAACATCTATGCGCACCTTCCCCGAAACCGCAATCCTCTCGTTCGCGACCTACGGAGATACCACACATATCGTGATAAATACGACTGCCCGCTATCGCTATTTGATCGCAAACACAACCATGACCTCTCAACCATAGACGCCGGAATTCACTTAGTTCGGCTAGTTACACCTAAAACCTTGATTTCCTCTTATGTACCTATTGTTTCCGTTCTCTACATAGTCCAACCAGCAACTTCTGTGACTCTATATGGAATACCTGATCGTCAACTTCCACCGGCACGTGCAGTGAAAACCCATTGAGAAGACTACTCGGTCATGCCAAAGTACCCCACGCCCCACAACTCACATCACTCACTACATATCAACATTGCTACTCTGGCGAAAACTTGCATGACAACTAGTCACCTCCAAATACCAACTTCATCTCATCTAACCATTAATCTCTGGGCGCCACTCAGTTTTAGTCCTGAGTGTCGCCAAGAAATCCCTCTGACACGCTCACATGCTTGCATGCCAGCATGAGTATTAACACTACTAAACTAACCTGAATCATGTTGATCTTTGTCTCACTAGAAAACTTACACTCACGAGCACCTCATGCATATTCTAGTACTAACCAGCATGTGCATGGGAAGGCGATGTAGTTTTTGCGGATGATCGCCAACGGGACCGGCGACGGTGTGGCCGCACCTATATAAAAAAAGTTAAGTATTTTAAAAGAAGAAAAAAAAAGTACAGCACACTTCGTTTTGAGATGCAGAGAAGACAGTGGAGGCACCCCTGCTTACACTCGCACTAACATCCAACGCTCTTCCGGCATCTGCCTGAAAAGGCCTCCTCATCGACTACGCCACCAGAAGCCACCTAAGAGTAAGAATAGCTTCACAACCAGCTGCAGGAGCTTTGAAGCAACTGCCACCGCAACCGCCCTTGGGCAGTTTGCCTTCGCTGCTGCCACAAAACACACTGTCAGCAGTGGTTTAAGTGAAGACCACATACATTATATCTGCTAGGGGACTCACGCCCAAGCTCGTTGGAGCTTCACAGTCGAGGGGGCGTGCGGGTTTCTTGTTAGAGAGGCAGCTTCATGTCGAGATCAGTCGCCAAGACCGCCACGCACCTTGCCGTCGGTGTTATGCCTATGGGCACAGTGAGACGGACTGCAACGCCACGCTACTGTTTTATTACTGTGGCGCCGTAATCAGCATTACCGTCGTTACCACCGTCGATTTTGTGCCACATATGGAGGAACGTGCCACTGCTCCAACCAGGGTAACTGTCCCTTGCACCCCCTAAGAAAGACACACAGCTGATGCCGTGAACGCCAACGCAACTGTAAGAAATTCCTCCTCAGTCATCATCACCAACACAACTTTACCAACGCAACATATCTCAACATAGGTCACCAAGGAAATACAGCATATATGCGCCACCGTTTAGAATATTCATTCTGAGTTCTTGAATATGACGGCTAAGCTAGCGCCCTACGAGGACTGCCTACAGAACATCCAGATTACATCTCCCATTTTACACCAAGAACCACAGAATATCTATTATAGGGGTTGTAACAAGATATGCGAATCAAATCACACCATTTTGCAGAATCGAGGAATTACTTATACGGTACTATGTACATACACGTTTTGACTGCTATATTTGCGCTCATGGAAGTATAAATGACAGTGTTGCTACTAAACAGCACTAGATATCACCTCTTTCCATCTTATTAGCATTAGCATATTATACTAAATCACTGAAAAACCTAATCTACTTATTTGCAGTTCTGAGATTGGCAGCTGAGTTAACTTAGTTCTCACTGTAGGATTGTTAAAATATTTCAGCATGAAAAAGGAAATAGTTGTTGCAGGCAGTCGAAAGCTACTAGAAAGAGAACAAAATACAGCAAACGTAGATAATTAAAGAAGTAGAACGGAGGAAGAAAATTAGAAGCATGTTGACGTGCTCTTACACAAGAGGTTCGAGAATAAATACAGACATAAAACTGGGTTGTGATTTTATGTCAAGGCTGTGGATAAATAGTCCGTTTTCTGAAGCAAAAGACATAATTAAGAAAAGTTTCACTATTTGGAGGAATAAACGAAAACATGTGTATGACCGAGAATACACTTGTTGAAAAATCATTGATATAGGTATGCACAGGAAAGAAGTCGAATGAAATTTAAGATTCAATTTTACTTTGAAAAAAGTAAGCAAAATATAAAGCTGCTTTTGCAAATAATGGGAACTCACATGCTAGAATATCACGAAATATAGCTTTTTACCGTTTTTCTTAGTGCGTTATAGTATTTGCAAGTTTTGTTATAGTAATTCATAACGTCACTGCTCTATGTTGATTTTTGTGAATATCTAAGGTCTATAAACAATCTCCAATACTTTTATTATTCTAATTACTTGTTTGTATGAGTAATTTACTTTATTTTGTTGTATTTAGTTCATAAATTGTAACTCTAGATATGTTAGCGTGTTCCAACTCAGAGCTGCGAAACCATGCAGTTGGATATAACAAAAAAGACTTTCCATTTTCTGCAAAACCCTTGGGAATTCGTATCTTTTCTTTATTTCATGTGCATGCATTAGAGTTACAAGTGCGATCTCGGTAAATGTCTCTAATATCTAAGAAGCAGGGTATTTCTCTTTTGTATCCAAGAGGCATATGATCTATATACTTTAAAATCACGTGATATTACGACGCCAAACCGATGCAAATTAGCATTAAGGACGCTTAAGGCAAGCAGCTTGCCTCTTGGGGTATTTAAAACAGAAGTCCCGATTTACACAGTTTGTCCTTTCATTCCGACAAGTAATCCACGCCACTAAGCGTGAGAGTTCCACGCACAAATTGCAAAGTGCGAGATAAGAATGGTGTAACGGGATACAGTTTTTCCTGTCACTTCTATGAGTACTCCATGTCACTTTACATAAGAATTCAGCGCTTAAGTTTCAGAGTGCCAAACAAGTGTAAATTATAAACAAGTGTTAAAATGTAACGAATGGTGCTTTCAAGTGGAAGCAGTAACTCTATAATATATTTAAAGTGTTTCTCCAAATGTACAAAATATTAAGAGAAATGTGCATTATTATTATTTGTCAAGAATGACTTCATCAATAGTATTTGAAGTGTCGTCGATAAATAAATAAATAAATAAATATATATATATATATTTAAAAAGTGAAAAAGGATCCTGCTGCTATTCCTAATTCTTAATCCAGTAAGTACATTCTTTCCTGTTTCTACCCTGAGATAAATCATCAAACATAAAGTGTGAATACAGAACCGATGTACAAGTGCAACTGAACTAAGGATACCGAAGCTATCCAATTGGAGCCTATACCAATCATACCTGAGGCCGGAAGTTGAAAATCTTATTCATGCTATTCAGTACTATATATTTGCGGGAGTTAGTAAGCGCGAAATCAGTTCTTACGAGAACAGCTATTCAAAGTTTCAGAAATAAAGCCATAAATTTTTCCTATAGTGGAATGAACAGCTGGATAAATTACGAAGGAATAATTTGTATGTTTGGAATAATGCCACAGAAACACTTGGGACAAGAAAAAAATAGTTGCGAATAATTTGTACTCGTATCCATAATATACTATCCAGAGACCACATAATGTAAACGAATCCTTAGAAATAGCTAATAGATCCGGTTAAGAGATTATAAAATAAGAGGTTTTAACATTACTTGATACATACCGCTTCCCTGGATCCGGAGTAGCAAAGGAAGAGCATGAGCCAAATTAGAAGGATGATGAAAATACTTCTCAGTTTGTGGCCGAAAGGGGTCATTGAATGCTCTAAATCTACAGCAGGAGACGGGATTTTTCTTTCTCTACTTCAAAAGAGTTTAAATTGTTTTACAAATACTACTTGTACAGTTCTTTAGAGACCGCTTCTCACCCACTGAATTCCATAATCTTGCAAGGATACTCGGGCGATGTTTACTCCTAAAGCTGTGCGAGTGTACCTCGCAGCTGAAGCTATAAAGTCCTATTTTCCTCTAAAATGGCAAATACAATATTAGCAATTATATTATTAGCAAATTTCGACCGCACGAACGCTCCAGGCTTCGCAATGTTCCTAAAACCGACATACCTACCACAATTCTGAAGAGGCATTTAAATAGCCAAATGCACAGAAATTGCTATTTGTGCATCTTTGAACGCACAGGATGTCATTGATAACAGCTCCCATGATTCCGTTAGAAAGAAAGGAAATAGTATGCATTTTCTGCAGTGAATAATATCTATGACATAATGTTGCAGAACTACAGCAAAGCCAGGAAATGAATAAACTAGCATTAGGGATGTTGGGTGGGGTTTTGTAATCGCAAATGGGCATTGTTGCTGACGAACTTCTTGAAACATCTTGCAACAACAAGATAAGAAGTGCAGTCCTATGCTGATGATCTATAAGGAAAAGGTATATTTTTGGGAGCGGAAAAGTAATTTCTGGAGTCTACTATGCGCCAGCCAGTTGGTGATTATATTATTTATCATTCGGTATTAAGTGCTCAATCATTATACGTACCTTTGTGTCCTCGCCCCTCTGTCTATCTTTCTGCCTGAGGTGGAAGATATGTTCATTCCTCGACTGTTCTGTGTGCGTTGACCACTATTTAGATGTCATATTTAGAGGTGTTACAGAAGAAAAAAAATATGTAAATATATTGTAGTAATACACACAATAGTTGTTTCTTATAAACCCATTTATTTTGTTTGGAATTTTGACGAGTTCGATAATTGAGCACAAGATATATATTCAACATATGAAAAATAATT
The DNA here is from genome assembly GCA_030762935.1 of Hymenopus coronatus. Lineage (NCBI taxonomy): Eukaryota > Metazoa > Arthropoda > Insecta > Mantodea > Hymenopodidae > Hymenopus > Hymenopus coronatus. The sequence continues at coordinate 356,055,511 of CM060900.1, forward strand.
TTGTTTCCACTGTATTTTAAAATGACTAACTCTAAATCTTTTATTTTTGGGAATAATACAAAGTCACGTGGTAAATCTTGCCTGACGCAAAACTCCTGGTATCACTGATATGAAGCAAACTCGAGATCGCCCATACTGAACACAACTATATTGATCTTGGGTGCGCGGAAATGTATTCCTGCCTAGAGTAGAAAAGAGAATCGGGAGTCACTTTTGCAATTTTGTAGATTTACAGATGCAGAGCTACATAAGGCCATTGTGTTTGCTACCAGCTTATCCAGAAGCGATGACACTTGGCTGGTGATACTTTTGATACTGCACATTAATGGGGGGCACTTATTCTTTAATTAAGACGATGTAGTGACTGAAGTCATGTAGAGTGATTGGCGTGTCTTGTATGTTAATGTGCCGTCTGGCGTGAGCGCGCGCGCCTGTGTCTCGCTGAGTCTGTCCGCGCGCTCGTGCATGTGTTGGTTTTTTGTGGTGGTGTTATAGAGGTTACGTGGCTTGCTTTGGGTTGAAGATGTGGTAATTGCGTGTCCTGTGATACGAAGCCTACAGACAGATAAGCCTGCCGCTGGTGCGCAGAAGCTAGACCTGGTGTTGTCGGTCGAACGTGTGTGGTAGGTTTTCCGTGTAGAGGCAAAGGGTAGCAGAGCTATCCGGTGTAGTGACTGTGCTTGCAGCAAGTTGCGCAGAAACGACTACCTTATGCTAAATGATGCTGCTTGAAGTTGTGAGGTACGTGCGCCACAATTATGGCAGCAATGCGCCGTAGAGTGCTGTTCCGCCGACTCCCAAAAAGGCAGAAACATTGGAAGGGTGGAGTACAAGTAATACCACTAGGCTACAGCCATAGGGCTTTGCCTAAGACGTTCAGGACGTCAGTTTAATGTGCCTTAATACCAATTTTTCGGTCCATTCCGAAAGACAACTGCACGGCCTTCTGTACGGAGGGTCAGTAATGTTGGGCATAAACGAGGATTGGGTGCGGCTGAGGATGGTGTAATGTGAAATGTCCATAAACTCAGTCTGGTCTTTAGCTGGTGTATGTTTGTAACAAAGCCGCTGTCTCAATTGCCAAGAGCCAAAAGTGAAGGCGGGTCAACGATCGAGGAGATTCCAGAGTTGAACTGTGTTGCCTGCCTGCGTTACTAGCAGAAACTGGTTGCATTCGGTAGTAGCGAGGGATGTGCAGTCTGTTTCGAAGAACCCTTTTCCCTCATGTTACATTATTTGTTGTATATGCCGTTTTGGATGACCACAAGTTCCGGTAACCAATTTTGCTCAATTTGGCAGCTATAAAAAGACTGTTCGGGGTTGTTTATATCATCAGAGGGTATGTGCAAAGCAGTTAGTAATTCAACACAGTCCCACAGATGGTGAACACATTTTCATCTGGAACGATAAGAGGTCAATAGCTTGTGAACCCAGAAAAACATATACAAGCGGTCTCCTGTTCCCGCACTATAAAATACACAGCACCGACACTCACTGCGTGGAGACTTCACTTCAAGATGTCGAAGAAGAAGAAGAAGAAGAAGAAGAATCAGTGCAGATCCGCTGGCTCTTCAGCTGCCACTACTCCGCCGGTATTCGCCGGTAGGTAAGCCTCTCCTTCGCTCTGCTTACCATCACAAACCCCGCCTGCCGCCGCTGCTTCACCGGCAGCGAGCGTAACATTTTCACCACGGATGCAGCCGTATTCGAAGCCGCCGTAGTGCTCCACGCCGCCGCCCCGGTACTTTGTCGCGGTTTGGGGGGGCCCTTGGGATATTTCGGCCCGACATATCACCACAGCTTCGAGGTCTCAGTGGTGTTCATCAACAGCGACTGGGGACCGACTCCACTATTACGCCTGGAGCTAACGGACTGGGCAGAACTGGAAGCTGTCTTGGTGACAAGTTTGCCCTTGTCAGGGCAACGCCTGGTCGTTGAGGTAGCGAAACGTAACGCCAATGGCCCTATCGATGCTGCTGTGGGTACGGACACAGCCAAGAGGCCTGCTCCTCACCGCTGTGGTGCCAGTATTGTGTCCAATGTCCCCTCTACCCAAAAAGCAGGCATCCAGCACCAGCGCAGTCAGTCTGGGCTTCATTACCGCCACAACCAGCGCAGTCACCAACCACTTCACCGCCAGTCTCAGACACCTGTCTAAGAGAAATGCAGGGCTTAAGAAAGGCCATTCTGGATCTCCATTCGGAGGTACTGACACTGACGACCAAGCCGGCAGCCCTGGAGAATCGACTACATGAATACCAGAATGCATCAGGCTCATCTCTCCAAAGTATCCAAGGACTACTTAAACAACTCTAGACTGAGACATTCATCATCACAGTGGTCCAGACACTCTTCAGGGAGGAGATGAGAGCCCTCCAGATTGCAAGACTTTTCCGGAATAGGTACAATAGAACCTAGATTCATCCTCACCTCAAATTCCGGCATTCCTTACCCTTAATTCGCCGCGGTGAGAGTCTGGTCTTAGGTCAAGTCTGTCTCCCGGCCCTTACTCCTACACCCCTAGTTGCTTTGTCGGTTCGGACCTTATGACCTTGAATCCGCGGGTGCGATTAAACGGTACCGCCTCAACTTATTTATTTCTAATACCGATGGACCGGTATTTTAGTCGGTATGCCCACACAGAGAGACCCTGACACTCCGGGCTTGCCCGGATAAGACCTTAAGTTGGGTTTCTCCCCTCCACTTGAAAAAGAAAAGTCTCTCTGCATCAGTCATTACATCCCTTACAGGAGTAAACTGCGGATCCATCATTGAAGATGCTTAGCACAGATGTGAACGAAATGTTTGAAGTTAATGTACATTTCAATGGTTCAAGTGCTACAAGACCAGAAATCGTACGGTTTAAAATCAATAACTTACATACATTCAGAATATTACATGCCTTTCTTTTTCCAAAATGGACGCTCTTCACATAAGTAGTTTAAATACAACAAAAATAAAGTAGGAACAATTCAGCTTTGAAAACAAACGATATCATGAGTGCAGCCAAAAATAGAAATTCCAGCTTTCGATGTCGATGATCTGCTATAAAATCAATATTCGGTGATATTCAAACACACACCAGCCTCATATTTATTCATCGCCTGCGGCGCCATATGTAGTAAAAGCGGGAGTTAAGCATTATCAAAAACAGTCATCACATCTGAATCGTGTCGCATGAAAAAGTCTAAAAGAGATTTCAGACACTCGGACATATTGTAACTTGAATAAGATCTTCATTTTTGTAAGTATTTTAAATTAAGTAATGAAAACTTTTTATAGTTGGCCGCCATTCTTGAAATATCCAATTGAACCCTTCTTCTAGGTCTACACTCCCCCAATATGAAAGAGTAACTATAATTAAGAATGAAAGCCTTTATCTCATTTTCTTTATTTTAGTGTTAAACTTTTGTATCAATTATACCTTTCTCCACACACACACACACACACACACACACACGCGCGCGCGCGCGCGCACACGCACACACACAAACATAGCGTGTCGCTCCTAACTTTGCAACCTCAAATATTTACGAAATGAAGCAAAATATATAATATTTAGTTGATGGAAAGGTGTGGACAATTCATAGATGTAAACAGATTTCTTCTTCAGAGCAGATAATTTATTTTTAATTTTTTTAATGGATAGTGACTGTTATTTCTAGCAAAGTATAAACTAAAGACGTGATAACATATTTGGTTTCTCGTTTATAACCACAATTATTACTGATTTATTATCCATGGAACCTACATGTATATACTTTACATTCAACACGGAAACTCATCCAGGAATAATCAGTTATCTTCTATCTGATAAAAATTGCAACATTTAACAGACGTTCAATGTTTCCAACGTTTGTGTCACTTTTGGAAACGGTGAACAAGGAGGAGTAGCTAAGATTGTGGTGTTTCTACAGACATTGCCGTTTATGCAACAACAATATGTTGTTGCATAGTCTCTGCTTTGTAGTAACCTCCTGATACTAGGTATCAGAGAAAGAATTCTAGCAGCATCAAGTCGGGGGAGAGAGCTGGATATCTCACAGAGCCACCCAGTCCTATCCATCTGCTTGGAAAATTTGGATCATCAACTTCTGTAGAGCAAGCTACGAAGTGCCCGGCCGCCTCTCATGCTATAACTGCATTAATTGATGCGTTTCCTGTGTAAGAATTGGTAGAGTGTTTTGAAGAAGTTAAGCATGGCCTGTTTGTTTAATTTTACCTTACTAAAATCGGGACCTAGAATTCGTTTAGCAGTGCAGGACCGTGCCGTGGCTGAGTGGTTAGACCGCTCGCCTCTCACCTAGGCGGTCTGGTTTCAATCCCAAGCGACCGCATATGAGATTTGTGGTGGCCAAACCTGCGCAGGGCGGGTTTTCTCCGGGTTCTCCGGTTTCATCTACCATCGAATACAATCGGTGCTCCAGCTTCATTCTATGTATCATCAGTTGCCTGCGATACCATATGTAGTGAAAGCATACGTTAAACACTAGTAGTAGTGATAAAATGGGGATTTTGGGACAAAGAGATGCCGCCAATGTAAAACATCATGTCGTAGAAGCTGTAACATTTAAGATAACATCTGCCGACAGACCACCCGCACAGCGCTGCCTCTTTGACAAGACAACAGTCTAAAAGCTTCTCCATGTACCTGTCAATCAAAGTATGTGCTTTGCCAAACCACCTGTCTATAAGGTTTCACTTGCCGGGCTCTTAATCACTTGAACAATCATATTCCACATTCCCAGATCAAATTCAATTTAATCGATTGACCACGCCCACGCTAATTGCCAATGCTTTGAGCTACAAGGCTCATCTGCATATCAAATCGATCTACTTTTTCACGACGAATCTGAATCTCTAATCATAAATGCAAAATTCTATTTATTTCAATTCGATGGTCTCTTTTAATTAAAAGACATGTAGGATTTCTCTATCTCTGGAAATTCGAGAGCTACAAGGCTCCTTTGCGTCACAAATCAGTCTAACTTTTCACAAGGAATCTGAATATACAAACATAATTCAACTGTCATGACGAAAAAAACTCGATAAAATTACTGAGTGGAATATTTGATATAAATTATTTGATATCACTTGAACATGCGTTAGCGGTAATATTTTTGCAAGGAATTATAACACTCACACTATTGAACATGTTAAAAGCTTTATTATTCAATACCACCATATGAACTGAAAATAGCAAGAGAGAATTGCGTTTAAAAAACCTATTAATTCAAAAATATCAAAACCAATATGGCGGCGGAATGATTGTATTTCCAACGAGCAGAGTGCACCCCAACAGGGAATTGAACCTGAGACCTCTCGAACACTGAGAATGCCAACATCATTACAACACTACACATTATAAATCTTAATACCGGTTCTTACACGGAGACCTACAATCAACTTTCAGTGGGGGGGGGGAACCCAACTATATCATCATATCAGAACCAATGTGCCGGCGAAGTGATTGTGTTTCCAACGAGCAGAGGGCACCCCAACAGGCAATTGAACCTGAGAACTCTCGAACCCTGAGAATTTTTTTGGTAGTGTTTAACGCCCGCTTTAACTACTTATGGCACCGCAGGCGGTGACACTGATGATACATGAATGATAATGGAGCGCCGGTGGAATGCGATGACGGGGGAAACAGGAGTACCCGGAGGAAACCCGTCCCAGCGCCGCTTTGTCCACCACAAATCTCACATGCGGTCACTTGGGATCGAACCCCGCCGTCTAGGTGAGAGGCAAGTGCTCTAACCACTCGGCCACGGCGCAGCCCTGAACCCTGAGAATGCCAACATCATTACAACACTAGACATTATAAATATTAATTTCGGTTCTTACACAGAGACCTACAATCAACTTTCAGCGGGGGTGCAACCACGCGACTTTACGGCTATGTATAATTAAACAACCGCAAAAAGGATAGAATGTAGAATGCAATTATAACACTCGCTATGAATAAAAGCTGTTCTTATTCCCTTATAATCCCCTAACCAGTACAAGAATTAACTTCACGAATAATCAAGAAACTTTAATTAAATTACACTAATTAAAAATGACAATAACGCTTAAAGAATTGAGGTTACAATAAAACGCCATAACACTTTTCTTATTCCTTTATCAGCCCATACCCAGCACAAGTACAGGATACACGACTGGCTAATTTTAAGAAATTTGTATTATAATTACGCTGATTAAAATGTTAATAACGATTAAAGAAGTGAGATTACAATAAAATGCTATTAGCCTTTTCTTGTTCATTTATCACCCTTCATCCAGTACAAGAATGAATTCCAGCTATCCCACACTCGAAAAATTTTCATTACAATTACGGCAATTAAAATGCAAATAACGCTTATAGAATTGAAGTTGCAAAAACGCTATTATACTTTTCTTATTCCCTTATCATCCCATTCCACCGGTGCTACATCGTCATTCATGTATCACCAGTATCACAGCCTGCGGTGCCATAAGTAGTTAAAGTGCGCGTTAAACACTACCAAAAAATCCCATACCCATCAAAAGTATAAGATTCATGATTGGTAATTTAAGAAATTTTAATTACAATTACGCCAATTAAAATGCCAATAACGCTTAGAGAATGGAAGTTACAATAAAAGGCTATTAGACCTTTCTCAATCCTTACCATCCCCTACTCAGTACGAGCATTAGATTCTCGGTTAGTTCAATAAAATTTAATTACAATTATGCCTTTACTTCAATTGAAAAATGCAAATAACAACTACATTTGCAACGATGTAGCGAAATGTGTGATAAAAATTCTTCACGAAATTACATCTACATTACAATTACATACTTGGATTACACGCCTAGTGCATTCAAACATTATTCGTATAACTATCACAAGACATATAAAATGCTTTTATTTACGCAAATGTCAGACCTATACCAAAATATGATATGTTCCATTCACGTGACCTTCTCTAACTCTCTGCAAGAAAATTATTGTTAAAAAGCTTGTACGTCTATTTACTTCATTCTAATCGAGTAAAAATTAGTAGAAATAGTCTTCATACTTACTTCCTTGTAAGTAGAAGCAAACTAAGGGAGTACCATGGGTTAAAGTCATAGTCATAGTCAAAAGTTGGCTGCTAAGTCACTCTTCTGTATCTGAAAAGTATACGTTTTAAAGCTGAAACCAAAAACAAGGAATATATCGGAAAAGGGTTCACCCCACAAAAATCATGTATTTAACATAAATCGTGTGTGTTAACGTGCCCAACAGTTTTTATGTGGTAAGCTTTTATCTATCTCTTACGGTTTAGCAGTTATGCAAAATTCCGTAAAAATTAACTCAGAACAAATTAATCTTCAGAGGCTACTCCCAGAAATTTCAAAATATACATTTTATTTGACAGGTAAATAACTTTAGAATGTGATATTCTAATCAAAATCTTTGTAGCCATTTTTAGAAATAAAATTTTTCGAAAAAAATGTTCCATGTAAAGGTAAGTTGGGGGGGGGGGCTTTTCTCAAAAATCTTAGTGTCGCATCCCTGGAACATACTTAACTTAAATACCAAGTTTGGTATTTTATCGAATTTGCGTTTTTGAGATATGCTGCCCAGTCACACACATATACACACCAATATACGCAAACACACAGACATGCAGACACACACGATCCTTTTTCTAAAATGGATTTTTTGGATACAGGGGGCCCTAAAGACATACATATATTCCCATTGAAAAATCAGTATCCGATTATTGGTGGAATACAATACCTTCTCTATACACTATGTACTTAGTACGTGTAGAGAAATTAAAAACAACAGCTGACGCAATTTGAAATCACTTAGACTGCCTACAACTAACTGTGAGCAGTAGTCTCTAATTTTCAACACCGTACATTTTCAACAAAGGGATACCATACCAACACCAACAGCTAACATGGCTTGAAATCAGTTAGAGAGCCTACAACTGACACAGCAGCATTGTCTAAGTTCAACACTGTAGTATAAATTATAACTTGAAGCATCACGTACCTTGACGATTATGCATAAATACCTTCAAATGAAATACCATACCAAAAATAACAGCCAACATTGCTTGAAATCACTTAGACAGACTACAACTGAGACAGCAGTATTCTCTAATTTTAACACTGAAGTATTATACTTGAAGCACTCATCACATAATTTGACAAATATGCTTAAATAGACGTCTTCAAAAAAGAAATACCATACCAAAAAACAACAGCTAACATTGCTTGAAATCATTAGACAGCCTACAACTGACACAGCAGTATTCTATAATTTCAACACTGACGAATAAGCTATAACTTGAAACACTTATCACATAACTTGACGATTGTGCATAAATAAATATTTTCATAAAAGGGAGAATATTTAGTAGACACTTATCACAATCGCTATGAATAAAAACCCCGCAAGGCTGCTCACATCTTGGCTAACATATACCATAAGCGAAAACTGAGAAACAACAAGGAAGCATGATCCGACCAGTTTCAGACGATAAAGAAGGCTGGTGACATTTCTACAAAACATCCTAACCGCTCCCCTTCAGAGCTTTCTGTTAGAAAAACATCCTCACTCGGCCCCTCTAGCTTAAGAACACGCAGATACATGCATTCCCCTCCCTTAGTTATACACTGAAAAAACATGTTTTTATGTGAGCAACTATATAAGCCTGAGGTCTGCAATATAGAGCTACTTATTCGATATAACCGCCGTGAAAAAGCATTCTTAAAGACAAACGTCAAAACTGTTGATGATATGAACGAATACAGGAGAGAGTGTGCTGAAGATTCGCATCATTATACATACTTTCACAAAGGATCGTGCAATTGACTAATGCATACGATTACATGCATATACCTTGCTTATCACAATCAGATACTTTCAAGGAACCCCTGCACCGATGACTGCACTGTCTACGAGCGAGATATATTGTAAGTACAATACATTCACGTCTTTCTAGTATTATAAGTACTACAAAGAAACACGACACTCTCTTCGGGAAAGCAATGGTCAGATAGTGGTAGGTACTTCGGTTCCTTTAGGAAAGTGTATACCCCATTTGAAGAGTTCTCCAAGACTTAAACATATTAGAAGATAAGGTTGTACCTATTGTCTGTCATTATTAATATACATATATAATGGATTTTCTTCATTTAACGCATAAAGTTATTGCTTGCGTTATGTTGAATGTCATGAATGAGGTTAGATTGTGCTTTGGATATCATACATTGATTTGTTAAATTAACATTGTGCAACTATTTTTGTAATTTTCGGATAGAACTCTATGTAATGTTTTGCACATTGCTGTGCATGTATCTCGTTGCATTTATGTTTGCTGGTGCTGTGATTTGCCTTCCTGATGCAACATGCATGGCAACATCATTTAATGCTGCATATAATTCAATGCCATGAGTCTTGTGTTAACCATGATTATTACTATTCAAGATTCAAGAGAAACTACATGTCTCAGCAATGAAGTGCTGGGACCGATTCAGCGGTGTAGATAAAGCATCTTCTTATGATGAAGTAAATTCTCTAGTAAATCGGCTGCGATTGCTAATGTACCCACAAGCAGCTTACAAAGGGGATCAGTCAAAAGAAATATTCTTGAGTATGCGTGAGATGAAAGATTCTGGTGTAATAGAGCGAAAAATTGACAAATGACGGCATATGATGTTGTAATGTGTTTCTATAATAAATATGGTGTGCGTGATGTATAGTATTGACTGTGATGTTAGATTAGTTTAGGAAGGTTATGTTAATTTATGGTATTTTAGGATATTAAATGTTATTTGTTAAGAAAATTATTGTATGCATTGTGAAAATCAGATTTTTTAGTATAAGCTTGTGACTCCCTGGCATATCTCACTAAGAGCCTTGGACTGCTGCTGTGTCCCCCATCTCGCTCTCTTACGGACGTCAGGGATGGGGTGCAGTATTGGGGAGGTGAGACGTGGACTGCGCTTCGATCTCCCTTCCCCCCTGACCAGTTAATGCTGTCCTCATGACCTGGAGCCGCTACTTCTCCATCAAGTAGCTCCTCAATTGGCCCCGCGAGGCTGAGTGAACTCCGCTCCATGTATCGCAAATGGGGGAAAATCCCCTCGCCTGTTCGATGAATCGATCGCAAATCTAGCGCTTGGCAAGCAACAAATAAGTTTGTAACGTGATATAATAAACAATCCGCATGGGTTTATCCTTAAGTTATTTTAACAGTTCTCATACAAACCAAAACTGCGATCATCTGACTTTAATTTTTGGACTTGAGTTACAGTCGTGTTTTTTCCAGAAATGTGACAAACTAATAATAATAGTCATAATAATAATAATAATAATAATAATAATAATAATAATAATAATAATAATAATAATAATAATAATAATAATAATAATAATAATAATAATAATAAAAGAAGAAATTGAAGATGCTAAAATATTTTCCATGTTATAAAGAGAGCATATAAGAAACTAATATTTGTGAATCCTGGATGTTGAGTGAGATTGAGAAAAACCTTGAGATATATGAATGTGTAATTATATCTCTAAGGGACCTGTTGCAATACAATGGTCACATAGGGGCTTTGACTTATGAAACAACTCGTATTAGTGTAGGTTTAGAACTTTATGATAATCATTTTTTTATTTTACTAAACACTAGCCCATTCATACCTTCCAGACTCTGTGGGGATAGGGACTAATAGCGGTTAAAGAAAAAAAAATTCGCCGTCCCAGCCGTGGATCGAACCCGTATCTGCAGGTGAGAAGTCAGCTCACTTACCCGGTTGACCACAGAGACAGTCTTATTTTTTGATATTATAACTAAGTGCATTGAATGTTTAACCTTGTTTTTGTATTGATTGCAGATCTGATTAGAAGCAGTGATTGTAGGAGTGTCCATTTAAATTTGCGTGTTCGGTTTAGTTTTATCAAAGATAAATGGATTTTCATTTCCTTCACTTTTATAAGAGTTTTAGTGTAATAAACAGCTCGACATGAAATTCTTTAGTGAAACCATGTGTTCACCTGTAGTATTCTTTTCAGCGTGATGTAGGTGTAAGGAAACATTCTTTAGCAGAAGCGTGCACATGCTAAAATAAACATATTCTTCTGTTACTTCATGCTATTCAAGATAAACATTTTCCAGAAAAAAAAGTTCTTATTCAATTGTTCCTTATAAATAGGGACATTAGCGGAAATTATTAGGTTAGTCAGATCTTTTATAATGTTTAGCCCTGAGATTCTCATTGAAACACGGTTCACTTTTTTGATGTGTTTAACGCCTGCTTTTACCACTTGTGGCACCGCAGGCGATGACACTGCTGATATATGGAATGAACATGGAGCTCCTGTGGAATGTGATGGCAGGGGGAAATCGGAGAAAACCCGCCCCCTGCGCCGCTTTGTCCATAACAAATCCCACATGCTATTGCCTGGAGTCGACTCCGGGCCTCCTTGGTGAGAGGAGAGTAGTCTAACCACTCGGCCATGGCGCGGCCTCACGATTTGCATTGACATGAGTAAACCAATAAAGATGAAACGAAACATCACTTCCAGTTTAAGAGAGTTGAAGCAGTATAAATAACAATAACTCCATGGCACGACAGCTCACGGGGAACCTTGGCCTACCGCCCGGCCGCTGCGTCCCCCATCTCGGTCCACTACAGACGTCATGGATGGGGTGCAGTATTGGAGGGTGAGACGTGGTCAGCGCCTCGGGTCCCCCCGGCCGGTTAATGCGGTCCTCACGACCTGGAGCCGCTACTTCTCCATCAAGTAGCTCCTCAATTGGCCCCCCAGGGACCTTACGAGGCTGAGTGCACCCCGGGCCAGGTCTCCCAGGGGGGGGGGGGGGGAAATCCCCACGCCGGTACTGGGGATCGAACCCAGGTCTCCCGCTTGGCAAGCAGCAACGCTACCACCGCGCTAAGGAGACGACCAAGCAGTATAAATCTGAAGTCAATAAAAATTGAGAGTTGAAGTTATAATGTACATACACCAGTAATATTTTTCTGAAAATGCTCAATTGGTATTTTCAACCGATCAGTGTCTTTGTGCTCCTGCGCCCATGACTTGAATGAATCGCCCATCATTAAGATAAGATTTTCTTTTATATATAATTCACGCTTATAATTCTAAATAATAGCAGAATGTTTTCATTACATGTTACTCCGTTGTACATTAGAAATAAGAAATTTAATGTGCCAAAGCACTTAAACTGTCACTTCGAATTTGCGTATTTTTAGAGGTTTACTGTTTCACATGCATTCACTCGCACACTATACTTTGTATAAAACTTGCTTTTTAAGTGTTCGGTCGCCCTCAAATCGTGTATTCACTGTAAAAAACCTTTTGTATCGAACTTACTTGTACTAATTCTCTTTTGTAGAAAGTTTTGTAGAAATATATGAAGTTCTTATGTAATACAATTGTTTTTCTAATGAAGCTAGCCAATCACTTGAAAAGTTTCTGAAAAAAGTATTATAAGTAAATTAAGCTGTCGCTGTATATAATACATTTAAGAACAAGAAGAGCGAATTTTTTAAAATTCTTACCAGCCGTTTCAAGGTTCTTGATTGATTAGGTATCTTCTTTTTTGCGAATTAGCTCGTAGTTTTTCAGATGATTCCTACCAATCACTGCACTGAGGCCTTGTCTCTCAATTCAGTTATCTGATATCTGTTTGTTCCACTTTTATAGATGGGCTTCTACCGTAAACTTGATTGGTTTTTTAGCATTTGTTGAAACTGTTTTTCATTGGTCGAGTTATGTATTACTTGCACTCGTGTTAGAGAAGTGTGTGATAAAAGTAAAGCTGAAGAAACGGGTTGTTTCCTGTATGAATGCTAGTAAACAGAAATGCCCTCTAGATATTTGCGACTCAGCCTAGTACTCCTGTTTTGCTGGTGTAAAGCGATATTTTCGCTCTCAACCTTAAGGAATGCTGGACGTCTATCACCAGAAATTACAATATCAAACTGTCTGATTATACACAATAAGGTATTTACCTACAAACCCTTATCACCTGTCATGTAATCGATAATTTAAATGTCTAATTATGCATAGGAATATGATGTTAAAAATTTGTATTTATTTTTGTAATATTTTTATTTATAAGTATTTTCATGACATTCCTTCTCCATGTCCGTGCCTCTTCAAAATGTTTTATTTGCATTAGTTAGATTAAATAAATGTTTGGTTATAAATGTGCCAGCTTCTTTACATCTTCATTTCTTTTTAAATCCTACACATCCTTTGTTTAATTTTATTAAAAGAGTCTAGCGGCTTCGTTTTTTTCATGAATGCAATAATATATTATAGCACTATATTTTTCTATATATTCACAATTTGCGCACTTTGTCTTTTGTGCACATGCAGAATTCAGGGAGTCATAGGCGCACTTTATATATGTCATGTATACACAAAGCCATTAGGATCACTGCTGTTGAGAAGCACTGGTAGTTCATAATAAAGCGCTACACTAGAACTATTTGTTTTGGATATGTAGACTTGGATGGATACGTTTTGTTGGTCTGCTCAGGGTTTCATATTTCTCTATGCTTGCTTCTCGTTTACAAAGGTTGTGCATGCGGTCTTCCAGCAATCTCAGCTTCCTGAGATGATTACCAAAAGGATATTTCTCCTCTTGTATCTCCCTGGATCTGGAACATTAGAATTATTGAAATTAGTAAATGTTATTAATTTTCCTTTGACTCGATCACTGCAATGGAAATAAGGTTAGTTTCTTTCTTGATGTAATAGCAAAATATTATACTCATATTGATGCTTGATTCCACGTACTCGTATTCGGAATGTCATCATAATCTTGTACAGGGCAGGTATTCCATGGGTTTGAAATGCAGACATCCACCTCGTCAACGTCAGTCCTAGCAGGGTCTATGAGCTCTGGCGGTACCGGGATTGACTCTCGATCTATGGATGAACAATGAGGGTTATTAATGTTTTGAAGAAATAAATGAGTGATGTGCTGGTCACTTGTGGTATTTATAGTTTGTAATTACCTTTGTCTCACATGCCTTGACAAATACACGCTGCAGGTCAAGTTGCAGATGAAGTATGAAGCAATTCCATCATGCACTGCGGGTTTGGAACAAATCACCACATGAGTGCAACCGTTGCATAATTCTAAGTGATCTTCAATCTCATGCGCTGATCTAAACATATCCGTTGCATCTATGGTATCTGAATCGTGAAGCTCTTGTGTGTTCCGACCCCTTGATATATAAGAATGTTTTGGAATTAGTCATCATTACTCGAATACATTTGTAGTACTTATAATAGTAAAAAGACGTGAATGTATTGTACTTACAATATATCTCGCTCGTAGACTGTGCAATCATCGGTGCAGGGGTTCCTTAAAGGTATTTGATTATGGTAAGCAGGGCATATGCATGAAATCGTATGCACGATTCTTTGTGAAAGTATGTATAATGATGCGAATTTTCAGCACACTCTCTCCTGATTTCGTTCATATCATCAAAAGTTTTGAAGTTTGTTTTTAAGAATGCTTTTTCACGCCGGTTATATCGAATAAGTTGCTCTATATTGCAGACCTCAGGCTTATACAGTTGCTCACATAAAAACATGTTTTTTCAGTGTATATCTAAGGGAGGGGAATGCATGTATCTGCGTGTCCTTAGCCTAGAGGGGCCGAGCGAGGATGTTTTTCTAACAGAAAGCTCTGAAGGGGAGAAGTTAGGATGTTTTGTTCAAAAGGTCGCAACCCTTCTTTATCGTCTGAAACTGGTCGGATCATGCTTCTCTTTGAATCCCAGTTTTCGCTTATGGTATATGTTAACCAAGATGTGAGCAGCCTTGCCAGGTTTATATTCATAGCGATTGTGATAAGTGTCTACTAAATATTCTCCCTTTTATGAAAATATTTATTAACCAAGATGTGAGCAGCCTTGCCAGGTTTATATTCATACCGATTGTGATAAGTGTCTACTAAATATTCTCCCTTTTATGAAAATATTTATTTATCCACAATTGTCAAGTTATGTGATAAGTGCTTCAAGTTATAGCTTATTCGTCAGTGTTGAAATTATAGAATACTGATGTGTCAGTTGTAGGCTGTCTACGTGATTTCAAGCAATGTTAGCTGTTGTTTTTTGGTATGGTAATTCTTTTTTGAAGATGTCTATTTATGCATAATTGTCAAATTATGTGATGAGTGCTTCAAGTATAATACTTCAGTGTTAAAATTAGAGAATACTGCTGTCTCTGTTGTAGTCTGTCTAAGTGATTTCAAGCAATGTTGGCTGTTATTTTTGGTATGGTGTTTCATTTGAAGGTATTTATTTATACATAATCGTCAAGGTACGTGATGCATCAAGTTATAATTTATACTACAGTGTTGAACTTAGACAATGCTGCTGTGTCAGTTGTAGGCTCTCTAACTGATTTCAAGTCATGTTAGCTGTTGGTTTTGGTATAGTATCCCTTTGTTGAAAATGTACAGTGATAAAAATTAGAGAATACTGCTCAGTTAGTTGTAGGCAGTCTGAGTGATTTCAAATTGTGTTAGCTGTTGTTTTTACTTTCTCTACACGTACTAAGTACATAGTGTATAGAGAAGGTATTGTATTCCACCCAAAATCGGTTAAAGATTTTTCACTGGGAATATATGTATGTTTTTAGGGTCCCCTGTATCCAAAAAATCCATTTTAGAAAAAGGATCGTGTGTGTTTGCGTATATTGGTGTGTATATGTGTGTGACTGGGCAGCATAGCTTAAAAACAAAAAGTCGATAAAATACCAAACTTGGTATTTAAGTTTAGTACGTTCCAGGGATGCGACACGAAGATTTTTGAGAAAAGCCCCCCCCCAACTAGCCTTTACATGGAACATTTTTTCGAAAATTTTTATTTCTAAGAATGGATATAACGATATTGATTAGAATATCGCGGTATAAAGATATTTACAGGTCAAATAAAATGTATATTTTGAAATTTCTGAGAATAGCCTCTGAAGATTACTTTGTTCTGAGTTAATTTTTACGGAATTTTGCATAACTGCTAAACCGTAAGAGATAGATAAAGGCTGACCACACAAAAACCGTAGGGCACGTTAACACACACGATTTATGTTAAATACATGATTTTTGTGGGGTGAACCCTTTTCCGATATATCCCTTGTTTTTGGTTTCAGCTTTAAAACGTATACTTATCTGATACAGAAGAGTGACATAGCAGCCAACTTTTGACTATGACTATCCCTTTAACCCATGGTACTCCCTTAGTTTGCTTCTACTTACAAGGAAGTAAGTATGAAGACTATTTCTACTAATTTTTACTCGATTAGAATGAAGTAAATAGACGTACAAGCTTTTTAACAATAATTTTCTTGCAGGGAGTTAGAGAAGGTCACGTGAATGGAACATATCATATTTTGGTATAGGTCTGACATTTGCGTAAATAAAAGCATTTTATATGTCTTGTGATAGTTATACGAATAATGTTTGAATGCACTAGGCGTGTAATCCAAGTATGTAATTGTAATGTAGATGTAATTTCGTGAAGAATTTTTATCACACATTTCGCTACATCGTTGCAAATGTAGTTGTTATTTGCATTTTTCAATTGAAGTAAAGGCATAATTGTAATTAAATTTTATTGAACTAACCGAGAATCTAATGCTCGTACTGAATAGGGGATGGTAAGGATTGAGAAAGGTCTAATAGCCTTTTATTGTAACTTCCATTCTCTAAGCGTTATTGGCATTTTAATTGGCGTAATTGTAATTAAAATTTCTTAAATTACCAATCATGAATCTTATACTTTTGATGGGTATGGGATTTTTTGGTAGTGTTTAACGCGCACTTTAACTACTTATGGCACCGCAGGCTGTGATACTGGTGATACATGAATGACGATGTAGCACCGGTGGAATGGGATGATAAGGGAATAAGAAAAGTATAATAGCGTTTTTGCAACTTCAATTCTATAAGCGTTATTTGCATTTTAATTGCCGTAATTGTAATGAAAATTTTTCGAGTGTGGGATAGCTGGAATTCATTCTTGTACTGGATGAAGGGTGATAAATGAACAAGAAAAGGCTAATAGCATTTTATTGTAATCTCACTTCTTTAATCGTTATTAACATTTTAATCAGCGTAATTATAATACAAATTTCTTAAAATTAGCCAGTCGTGTATCCTGTACTTGTGCTGGGTATGGGCTGATAAAGGAATAAGAAAAGTGTTATGGCGTTTTATTGTAACCTCAATTCTTTAAGCGTTATTGTCATTTTTAATTAGTGTAATTTAATTAAAGTTTCTTGATTATTCGTGAAGTTAATTCTTGTACTGGTTAGGGGATTATAAGGGAATAAGAACAGCTTTTATTCATAGCGAGTGTTATAATTGCATTCTACATTCTATCCTTTTTGCGGTTGTTTAATTATACATAGCCGTAAAGTCGCGTGGTTGCACCCCCGCTGAAAGTTGATTGTAGGTCTCTGTGTTAGAACCGATATTAAGATTTATAATGTCTAGCGTTGTAATGATGTTGGCATTCTCAGGGTTCGATAGTTCTCAGGTTCAATTCCCTGTTGGGGTGCTCTCTGCTCGTTGGAAACACAATCACTTCGCCGGCACATTGGTTCTGATATGATGATATAGTTGGGTTCCCCCCCCCCCACTGAAAGTTGATTGTAGGTCTCCGTGTAAGAACCGGTATTAAGATTTATAATGCGTAGTGTTGTAATGATGTTGGCATTCTCAGTGTTCGAGAGGTCTCAGGTTCAATTCCCTGTAGGGGTGCACTCTGCTCGTTGGAAATACAATCATTCCGCCGCCATATTGGTTTTGATATTTTTGAATTAATAGGTTTTTTAAAAGCAATTCTCTCTTGCTATTTTCAGTTCATATGTTGGTATTGAAAAATAAAGCTTTTAACATGTTCAATAGTGTGAGTGTTATAATTCCTTGCAAAAATATTACCGCTAACGCATATTCAAGTGATATCAAATAATTTATATCAAATATTCCACTCAGTAATTTTATCGAGTTTTTTTCGTCATGACAGTTGAATTATGTTTGTATATTCAGATTCCTTGTGAAAAGTTAGACTGATTTGTCATGTAAATGAGCCTTGTAGCTCTCGAATTTCCAGAGATAGAGAAATCCTACATGTTTTTTAATTAAAAGAGACTATCTAATTGAAATAAATAGAATTTTGCATTTATGATTAGACATTCATATTCGTTGTGAAAAACTAGATCGATTTGATATGCAGATGAGCCTTGTAGCTCAAAACATTGGCAATTAGCGTGGGCGTGGTCAATCGATTAAATTGGATTTGATCTGGGAATGTGGAACATGATTGTTCAAGTGATTAAGAGCCCGGCAAGTGAAACCATTTAGGCAGGTGGTTTGGCAAAGGGGGAGGGGGTAGTAGCCGGCAGCACATACTTTGATTTACAGGTACATCGGGAAGCTTTTAGACTGTTGTCTTGGCAAAGAGGCAGCGCTGTGCGGGTGGTCTGTCGGCAGATGTTATCTTTAATGTTACATCTTGTACAACATGATGTATTACATTGGCGGCTACTCTTTGTCCCAAAATCCCCATTTTATCACTACTAACACGCTACAAAATTGTCATTGTTACCGCACCAACAGTGGCACTTATTGACTTTAATGAACAACCGCGCGAAGCCAATCCGGAGTTGGCATGGACCACTAGTGCATGTTGCTCTCATTCACATTACCTTGATTCCTGAATGAATCTTCACCTGCTAACAAAGAATTGCTTACAAATGCAGTATACCTTGCAACTGCTTAACTAGAAAACGACAGAATGCAGCTTAGGATTCAAAACCATTCCCGTAGAGGTTGTAGTGCCATGAGACATGAAATGAATGAAACTCATGCTACGTAAAATTATCCATACACTCTTTCGGCTTACCCCAGAGGTGCGTTCAATGCCACCATGGCCATATTGGGCGTCAGATCACAGGAGGATAGTATGATATGTGTCAACCGGGATGTCGAAACCGACTAAGCCGCAGTCCAAGCAGTTCATCTCAACGCTGGAAGCAATCGGAGCCCGCGCCCTGGGATCCACCACTGTAAACCTCTACGACACTTACATCTCTGAAAGAGACCGGTTGAAATGAAATGAACGGGAGGTAGTTTGGGGGAATGAAGAAACCTCTACAACATTTGCCTGGTGACCCAGAATAACTCCCGATAGAACCCTATGGGTCAGAGTTGACTGTGGCCGTGGTTATCGAACCCACAAACTCCCGCATGCCAGTCCCAGACGAACACCTGAGCCACCATCTGTCGTACACTCACCTCCAGATTATGCGCTACTGTAGTCAGAACATTTCGTTTCCATTGGTTGTTGCTGTGTTTGTACGTTGGCACCCTGTATAAACAAGAACCTGCCGGGTTTCTCACAAAACGTTATTCAAATTAATGAAATGGCTAAGACGATGGGTCACTCTTTCAGATTAACGTACAACTGGGTGTAGTAGTTAGGACACTTCTCCATGTACGTGAGTATGTATATGTGAATATATGAGTGCACACATTACGTATATATGTTTGTATGTATGTACGTATGTATGTGCATGTATGTATTTGTGTATGGCTGTAGGTGTGTATGTATGTATTTATGTATGTATATGCATGTGTTTGTGTGTATGTATGTAATAATGCATTGAGTCCATAATTTAACACACATTGAAATATCAAGTAGATAAAATAATATATATTGAGTTTATTAACCTATATCTAAATATATTTACACCTAGAAATACATGTGTGTGTATGTATATACGTAAAATCCATAATTGACGGTCTCCTTTCAGAGCTTCTAGAGCTTCCTCAATCCATCAATGAGTCCCTTGAAACCGATCAATAAACATTGACACTCATTTTCTCCCAAGAGATCCAGGTCACACATATGCATATAAGAGGAGCGACTGCTATCACACCTACAGTCATCAGAATGCTCTTACCCCAAAGACATGGAAAGCAGAATTCGTCGAAACGTCAGGTCTTACGTACTTATTTGGACCACGGCTAAATATGTATATTAGCAAATTTCTCTCAAATATGGAATTACGAGTTGCTGTTAAGTATGTTGCGTACTTGACTATAAGCAGCCTTTAATATCGTGCGTTCTTGCGTTCTTATACTGAATGTTTTAGAAATTATTGAATGCTTTTGCATGTACTTCGAGGAATGTCTATGATAAGACATTTTTATCAGCAAAGGCTTAGTTTTTACAGGGAATAAAACTATTACACTGGAATTTTATTTCTTTACTAACGGTTTTCCTTGATTGAAGGAAAGCAGAGAGTCCCTTGATTAGAGCTGTTCCTTTGGTTGTGCGACTTGTAGTATGCTGTTTCTTGAATCTCGTTTTAATTCTGATCCTGGGACCTTATGTACTTATATATGCTTGGCACAATTTCCGTTTTCAGTAGCTCGCTTTGCCAGTCTATCCGCAAATTTGTTCAAGGATTTTACCCATTTTAAATGAATTTCCCATTAATTTCTTTTCAGATGTCTGTGAATGCGTCATATATCTTCTAGAGGTGAGTTATTGTTGCTGTTGTTTTACAGTATGGTTAGAACTTCTTTTCTATGAGAATACCTATGTAGATGTTTTTTTTTTTTTCCTTAATTGGAAGTTAATTTGAAGTTTCGGATTATTGGAACACTTTTCATCAATGCTATATTTCAGCTACCGGATGCGTATAGCATTTTGGAACAGTATTGTTGTGATTTATACCTTCTCTTCTGTGTTGCTACATCTGTGGTATTGCTGAATAAATAACCTACATCATCCATATAAAGTCAACCTACCGGATGGCTTCAATCCCTCGAGGTCAAGGATTCTGCATAACGTCTCTCTTCACGTGCATTATTATGATGCGTTATTTTAGCCTGCATTCTCGTAACTATAGGTTGAATGCTGGTTATAATACATGGCATATATCATTATTCTACATTAGTCTACGTTCATACAACAGGTGATCTGTAGTATGAGAACCAGAACAAACACAGAGGTGATCATGTGTATGTGTGTGAATGTATCTGTATTTACTAGCTGTCTGACCAAGGAGTGCAGTTGTTATGGGAGGTCGCTGGTGTAGCATGGCAGAGTTCAGAGCAGTCAGAGAAGGCGGGAATATAGTGCAGTACAGTCTGACCATCAAAACACAAGCACAGCGTTCGTAAATAGAAATAAACTAAACGATCCACAACAGGTAAACTTGCTGCTTTCTTTATAAGCATAAATGCACCAAATATATTGGTATTTTAACTAAAAAAAGCAAAATTATTAAGAGATAATCCGGTAAATAATGGATATCAGCGTAGAAATCCTCTATAATGGCAAATGCTGCTAATTAATATTACTTTTCTACACTGTGAGCGTATGACTACGCGCAGCGGTGTTTGCATTTTCACTTGATTCGAACCCGTCCAGTGTAGGAGAATCAACTGCTGCATTCCAGTATTGCCGAACTATACACTGCAAACACCGACAATGATGACGTAATACCGCTTATCTGTTTATGTTTACGCAAGCTTCCACTCCTGGCCGTCTGCATTCATTCTTCAGACAGGTAATATGTGTACTTATTGTGACGCAGCTATGGGCCTCGGTTATCGGCAGAACGCGCCGACCGGTTAACTGGCTGGTAACAATGCTCTCGCGCTGAGTAAACAGTAAGGCCGCTAACGACAGATAACCGGAATCTTCAGGAAATGTTCTGTCTCTCCACCTCTAGAGCAATATGGAATTCTGTGAGGATTTCAAACGTCTATATAAACGAAAGAACTGGCGAGTGAGATTAGTGATCTAGTAATTGCGTTTGTGATGTGATATCAAGTGTGGTTCTGCACATGCACTGTGACAACAGCTTTGATGCACCGAGAGTGCTACTGCGCAAGGAATAGAGACGTCTTGTGTTTGACTCCCCAGCGAGTGAAGCAGAGCGAAGAGGTATGGCGTGCCCATTTCAATACCGTGCTTCATAGTGAAGAAAGTGAAGTGACAGTGAAAATTGAACTAGTTCGCTTTAGTAAAATGAAGGTGTCAAAACTAAAATAGGCCATGGCTGATGTTGAGCTTGATACAAACAGTGAAGTGCCGGTGGCGTTTTAATGAAGTGACAGTAAAAACTGAGAAAGTCACAATATATAACGTGTGAGTGATGTGCATGTTCTATATACGTATGACGTTCCTTGTGTAATGTGTGTAACTTTTACACACATTAAGCATTTGCATGCCACATTATGTTTCTTAATACAAATTCCTAATGTTTGCGGTATTTACACTTTGTATTCCGAGTTCTATGACTGCGTATCAAGTGTATGTTAACTTTAAACTACTCTTTTATGAAAGCTTCAAGGCGAGTCTACGTTATTGTTATCATATATCTAACAAAGCTGTGTAAACCAATTGTTTATAACACAAGACGTATGTAGCACACAAGTGATTAGGTGGAGTCAGACTGAAAAATGCAATTCCATGGCCAAGATTTGAACCAGGGATGTCCCGGTGTCTAGCCGGTCGCTCTAATCATTGAGCTATAACGGCAGTAAGCAAGCACAGCATTAATTCTCCAACTGACTCGCATGTTTCCTGGCTCAGCAGAAAATGTCGAATTATTTTGAAATGGCATGTCCCAATGTCACCTTACAAGGTCGTAAGTAGGTATTTTAAGTCTCGGACTTCATAGTTTAACCAACATTAGGTAAGTAGCCATTGGGGTATGTTATCTCAATTTAATTTGAGATCACCTTGTGGTTTACCTGGAAGCAGATGGTGAATTTAATGATGTGCTTGCATGTATGGTAGCTCAAGAGTTTGAGCAATCGGCTAGAGACCAGGAGATCCGGTTCAATTACCACTTACGGCATTGAATTTCCCAGTCTGACTCTACCTATCAAAACTATATTGGTTATGACTATATAACATGTACCATCTAGATCATTTATTTGACATATACAAAATTCAACAGCACAACTTGGAAGGATTGCAGAGGAGTTCCAGATAAATAGTTTAATTGAGGGTGCCTATGTGCTATGGATTCTAAATTGTTTGCTCAGTATAAAATATAATAAGGGTTGGCCATGATACAGCCATGGGCTGTGACCTGAACACTCGAATTTCGGGATGGTGGAGATAGTTGCATTATCTAGTGCTATGGCTAGCATGTGGGTATCCGGTTAAGATGTTAGGGGAGTCGGGGGTTTAAGTCTCCGTAGATTTCTTTGTTTTTATGTTATCTCCTCTTTTTTGAATTTTATAATGAACTGTTCACATCTTTTTGCGTTACTCAACATGATTTATTTATACTGACAAATAAAATAAATGTAATGTACAATAAGCATCTACGTACAGCAGAAAACACGCCAATAACAATTACATTAAGCAGATCAACTTCTGCGTGTCTCTCGAAGGATATTCTAAAATACAGTGTATCCCATATTGTCATTGTGTACTACACGTTGCAATTTTAGGCACAGTTCACAATTTACGAAACAATATCATCATTGTGCTAAATGAACTTCAAATGAAACACAAAATGAGCAATCTCTATAATAAAAGAAATACACAGTAAAACCAGTTAAGAACTGTATACTAGAAAGGATAATGCACATTACCTTATGTCATCAAATGAAAAGAGACTCTGAGAAATAATATTATATCCGAAGTAAAAAATACAACAGCTTAACAGAGGGGCTGTTTAACGTGACGATCTGAAACATCTCTCAAGAAATTGCACCTACAAAGCATAACGGCGTAGGGCCACAGTTGCTCAAGTGATTAAAACAACATAAAACCTGGATATAAAAAATTAAAGTACTGCTCTTCGAAGTCTAGCAATAGAGGAAATAACTTTTATTCCACCGCTAAAATCATAGTTTAGTTTCTAAGTTTCAAAGCACACATTACACAATTGCCTTCAACAAACCTAATTGGTTTATTAAATTTACCTTTGGAGGTTCCTTGACAAACAACTACTGCACTCAATATTGAACGCTAGATAACTTTAATTTAGTCTTTTGAAATTAACTTTTTCCTAGAGGATTTATTGTCTTGACTTAAAAAATGTAAACCAAGAGTATTAGTGCTGATCAAATTGTGAACCGCTTTAAGAAAAACAACAACAACAAAAACAACTAAAAAATGGAATCTGAAGAGAGCGGAATGATCTTACTATCCGGATTTCGATGACCAGCTTTATACCGACTCACTTACCAGTACGTTAGACTGTGCCTCTCTAGCTAGTTACATATGATCTGAAATCAACAGAACGGTTACCAGTGGCGTGGACACCCTCAAAGAACAACCAATTTTGCCAACATTTCAAGTACAATGGTTTTAAATACGGCATTGATGGTGCATCACTACTGCATTACTTCGGCTACTGGCACACAAATCAGTCATTCTGAATGAAAATAGGACACATACGTCTACGTTCTTTAGAATAATGGCCACTGTTGTGCGATTCAAAAAACATGCCATAACTTTGACAGTTTGGCAAAAGGGACACTAGGTTCCCTGTCTTAAAGTGTTTATCTAGGACCCTTTTACAATGCCCACAATCTGTACGGTTGAATTCTGTGTAAAAAAAAAATAGGAGGTTTTCTAGCTAATTCATTCGTCGAACCCCTTGACTTAACACCATTGTTATTACTTCAGTGCTTAGTTATAAGCTGTGTTTTCCATCTAATAACACTCAGGGCATGTTCTACAATAGCCCGATAAGCCTGCCTATAGTTATTCACCAAATAATTTTATCTGGCCGATAACCAAAGCTTTCGTTCTACACTCACACATGTTCCTCTGGATGGTAACCCTCTAGGATAAATTGTAGAGCGTTAAGTTTGTCATTCTGAATTCGATAGAAGCCCTACAGTTGGAGAATTCGTAAACCAAAAAACAATGGAGGATTGTCTTGCGAAGCAGGTCAAAAAAAAAAAAAAAAAAAATAGTTTGTACCAGGGAAATTCTTTTGCCATGTTTTAGAATAATATGGAAAAGATGACGACTGCGAAACTATGTTAAACTTCCTAAAAGTATGCAAAATGGACGGGAACATAAAGTCTGATGCCATAACCTGCTAATAATTACGTTAGGGTTCAAATAACCTTACTTTTCTGTTACTTTTTGCTTATGTACTTCTCATTTCCTAATGCCGAAACTAATTAATACTGATATTTGAGAGAGAGGGAGACAGAGAGAGAGAGAGAGAGCTATGTGTATGCGAGTGAATGTTAAAAATTACATATTCTGACAATTCCTTCAATATTGAAAAGTCAAATATTTTGTTACCGGAATGGGCTATAAAATGCCTTAAATTCATAAAATCCACAAAATAGTATTATAGGTGTGCAAAGTCTGTGTATTAGTATATGAACACACTGAATCTATAAAAGTACATACTGAAGACTCGGGGTAGAGGCTAAGAATTCAGACGGTTCACTTACGTTAATATCGGCATTTTTCATTCATGATTACTAGAAATCGCTAGACTTTTCAACATAGAAATTATAAGGGATAAACGGGGAGGATGAACCAAAAATACGCTTGATTGAAGAGTGATTTCACAAATGTTAGCGGGAAGCACATACAAATTAATTAAACCATTGAGGACTCCCATACTTGTCACGCTTTTTGGCATTTGGAAAGTGTTACTTTATGTGGAGGGTCCTAATTGTAAGCCGCAGAGCGCAACTGAGGGGTCGTCCCCATCGAAAACCCCAATCATCCGCGAGTTTTAAAAGTAACCTGTGAGAAGTATACTTCCTCACCGTCGTCCGACAAATGCAATTTTTACTTTATTTACACATACTCTGTACATAATTTATAGAGAAGTATTGCATTCCACCCAAAAGTTCGATACCAAGATTTTACCGGAAATACACGTT
Organism: Hymenopus coronatus; assembly: GCA_030762935.1. Classification (NCBI taxonomy): domain Eukaryota; kingdom Metazoa; phylum Arthropoda; class Insecta; order Mantodea; family Hymenopodidae; genus Hymenopus; species Hymenopus coronatus. Next base: position 356,081,436 of record CM060900.1, read on the forward strand.
TTAGATATTTAGGAAAAGATCAGTGTGTTCATGTGTCTGTAACGAAAAGTTTGTAAAATACCAAGCTTGGTATTTAAGTTAAGTATCTTTCAAGGATGCGACGCGAAAATTTTGAGGAAAATAACTTCACCCCAAACTATCCTTTACGGGGAAAAAACTAAAAATGTTTTTAATTTTATAAAAAAATGGCTTAATGATTTTGATTAAAATACCGTATATTAAAAATATTTATATGTCAAATAAAATGTATATCCTGCATTTTCTGGGAATAGCCTCTGAAGACTTCTTTATTTTGGATGAATTTTCCTGGATGTTGCATAGGTAGTAACCGTAAGAGAAACACAAAACCTTGCTACACAAAAAATTTAGATCTCGCAAAACACACAATTTAGGTCATATGATATTTTTTCGAGGAGTTGACTATTTTTGAGATATTTCTTGTTATTGGTTTTAGTTTTAATCCTACACTTGAAACTTTTCACAATCGGGGATTTGTCAACCACTGCAATGCAAAGAAACAGATTTCATCCACATGGCATTTCGGCCTAGCATATTCCCTAAGCTAAGAATAAGCTTATTAGCAGTAATTTGTTACAAAGATGTAGAGAATGACATGTATATGGAACACATAAGACTTTCTTCTAATTACTATTGCTAGTGATAATTGTGATGTGAATGTGAGCAGAACCATAAGCTCAATGGACTACGGCCGTGGAAGTCTGAAGATATATCTAATGTAAAAACTTATTCGTCGGATAATAGACGTATCGTGAACTCCAACTAGCCGAAAACGTATCGGCAAAGATATCTTCCGAGTAGTGCTATCCAGAGATATTAGAAATCGGGTACATAGCTGTATTGGCAAGTTATCGGCAGATTGTAGAACCGGCCCCCAGGCATATAAAAAGCAATTTGGACTCTGTGATATTTTAAAGGTGCGGAATAGCAGTTTATTTTTCTACGGCTAACAAAAATGTTGCTAAAGTACTTTTACATTTACTTTCTGTTCATAGCCTATTTTTATACTGCGAAGAAGGAATTTGTGCCTGTACCATTGTTGCCTAGTATCCAATACCAACATGTGCCATTTGTTTACACTCTATTCGTTCAGTAATCATTCTACGTAGTTTTGAAACAGTCTTTGTGTGTCTCTTGTTGTTACTGGCTACGGGCTGATTCGTTTGGCAGTCGATTCAGTAACTCGCTCCAGAAGGTTCTGCATTGTGCTTTCAATTAAGTGAAAATAATGGTCCATCGTTCCTTTTGTCGGTTCCTGAAATACTGCCTGATATTTTTGATTAAGTTTAGGTGGTTATTTTGTTTCTTTAAAACTTCAGGGTTATATCCCTATCCGCATGCATTGAAGGTTCATGTGCGCGTGCGTTGTTAAATTTAAAAAAAAAACAAGTTATGTGTGGAATAAAGGTGCATTGCATTTCCTTCATATCAAATTGTATTAAGTTTAAGCAATTTTCAACACATGACCTCAGTATTTCGAAATTTCTGGACACAAGTTCACTTTAGAAAGCTTGGAACAAAAGTCTAAGTTGCATGTACTCTTCGTGCAGGCTTCAGCAGCAATATAAAGCAAAGTTATAGTGGGGATAAAGAATATAACAGGAATGATACTCCTGCTTATCGTGTACCAATAGCCGGCAGAGCGCTGTAGCGGAAGCTTTCTTAAGTGAATGTGCCGAGTGGCGTCAACTTAACACAACGTGTGAGATTTCTCTAGCAGTTCTTTGCGTGTCTTTATTGCACTCGTGACGCGACAAAATGTCAGCTTCTCTCGAACAACGTCACGGTAGTCGTCGGCGTTGAGGTCAAGTACCGACACTGAATCCTTCATTGCACGACAGACTTCCACGCGAAGATCTTTGCTCTTCGGTGAGAAGTCTAAGCACATCCACTCGTCGCATTACAAAATGTTCGTGCAAAATGCGCTGAAGGAAGTTTCGAATGTCCCGGATAGATCTTCAAGATGATGGGAAGTCTTGCACCGATCTTTCCTGATGATATAATGGATTTTGGTGATGTTCTTGGTTTGTGTACTTGAAAGAAGCCCGGGACGGAGCTGATCTTCACTGATCATTTGCATTCTACCGAGAGCATGTTCTTCCCAAGCAGTTTGGAAACAGTTTCTGCAGCGCTCTTGCCAAATAGAAATCTAAACATCACAGCCGCACATTGTTAGTGAGAAGCTGCTATGTCTTCATGTCACGATTGTACTACCGACACACCCAAAGCGCTGCAAGAGAAACCACACCTGTCGTGGAGGTTAACGTCACTCGACTTCCTGACTCAGGAGAGCTTCCCTACAGCGCCCTAGCGATGCAACGTCATACTATAAGTACACGATGCGCGGAGTATGATTTTGGTTACTTATGGTTCCCCCGTCGCATTTTCAGATAGTAAATTATAATTAGGAGGGAAACATTAATTTCAAAGTATGCCATTTTCTGTAGGCATTCATTTGTGCATGTGCCTGTCGGTACATAAGCGAGTGAGAGAGATAGAGCATAGCATAGGCATTGGGTAGAATTTATAGGACAATTAACCGTTTTGTGGATAAGAATTGACCTTATTGCCGATGTTATAAAAACACGCGAAATGAAACATCAACATGTACTCACTCATACAGCTCTTACTCCGTAGACAAGAAAACTCAGCTGTTTTTTCAGAGACTTGAGCCTTTCCAGTTTTTCGGCATATGTTTACTAGCAGAACACCTTTAACTAATTTTTATTAAGATTTAATTTTGATCTCGTTGTCAATTACAGCAACACCAGCACCTAAACTTATGCTCCTTCTGCTTCATCTGTGGTCATTTCTATGGTGTATTTCTATTTTCTAATACTACTTTTGTACTTGCAGTGGTAACTTTATTCCGTCCTTCATTATTATTGTGAGTTACTTCCGTCCTTACTGTCACTTCGCTTTGTTTTGCACATAGCTGTGGAATGAATCACAGGCGCCGCTTCCCTCACTGGAGTAACGGACAGTGAACGTCACTAATCGCATGCCGAGCAGCACTCAGTGTACACCACAACTCGAAGAACAGCACTTTATGTTGCTCAACAAAGCGTATGCATGCATATATGTATGTATGTATGTATGTATATATATATATATATATATATATGTGTGTGTATGTGTGTGAGTCGGACAGTTCCTGAGGAGACGGGGGAAAGAAACGTCCAGAATTTGCTTTCTCATATTGAAGGTGTTCCTGGTATTTCCGACCTCTATCTGTTTCTCTCTGTTTCTCTCTCTCTCCCTCCCTCCCTTTCTCTCACTCTCTAAATAATCGCTGGTGAGCACTTAAAGGATGTATCACTGGGCAGAGAGATTCGTTACACTACACCTGATGGATGCATCTAACTTTTATAATCTGTTTTTTCGTCACAAACTTTAGTCAATAAAAGCAATAGTTTTTAGTTCGATCAGAATGGGAGTTTTTGCTCTTGTCAAGCATAATGCCTCATAGGATGCTGTATGTTGCGCGTTCGCCATTAAATTAATACTACTCTTTGTACTCTGTCCAGTTAGTTATATTATTTCATTTATAAGCCAAGTTGTATTATATTCACAATCAAAAATCAACTGCACAGAGTTTTGCACTGAATAAAACTTTCCGTTTCAATGAGTTATAAATGACTGCTGATTGATTTATGCTCCGTAAGGTTTCGAGAAGGTCGTCTCCTTAGCGCGGTGGTAGCGTAGCTGCCTACCAAGCGGGAGACCTGGGTTCGATCCCCAGTACCGGCGTGGGGATTTTTCCCCCGCTGGGAGACCTGGACCGGGGTGCACTCAGCCTCGTGAGGTCCCTGGGGGGCCAATTGAGGAGCTACTTGATTGAGAAGTAGCGGCTCCAGGTCGTGAGGACCGCATTAACCGGCCGGGAGGGGCTCGAGGCGCTGACCACGTCTCACCCTCCAGTACTGCACCCCATCCATGACGTCTGTAGTGGACCGAGATGGGGGACGCAGCGGCCGGGCGGTAGGCCAAGGCTCCCCGTGAGCTGTCGTGCCATGGAGTTAAGTTAAATTAAGGTTTCGAGAATGTTCGACATGTTTCTCGAGCATTGCAGTGGTGCGTTTACCCTTTGCATATAGTAATTTGGAACTTTCGGAACTGCTCCCTTGAATTTGAAATTCCTTTAAAAGAGGGTTTCGTATACATTAGGGAAGTGCCGCTATATTCCTCACGGGTCGTGTGCCGCAGACCAAGATCTGCTTACAGTCTCTAGTCTGGCATAAAATAAGTAAGTGTTTTAAAGAAACTTGGGTTTAATAATATGAAATATTTTATCGTTTTATTTAACGTTGTTAATTGCAAATATTGGGAATGCAAATTTAATACAATAATATACTTATAAATGCTTCCAATTCAATTAAACAACATAATTTTGTTTTTCATATTGCAGGCAAGTAACAGAGTAATGATAAAATAGGAAGCAGTAGTCCAGGTGCCAACAGCTCACTCAAAACGTGTAGCTGAATAATCTGCCAGCGAGTCGCTGATGATACTTTAGTTGCTGGGGAAGACCAGCAAGAGGAAAACTGAGATGAAGACTATTTGATAGCACAGATTGTGTATAAAGGAAGATCAATGTAATGCAAAATATATATTTTTAAACTTGTGTAAAAATTAAAATATATATATATACATAATTAACTTTCTCCATAAAAATAATTATCATTAGGTTTTGTCTTGAATAATATGCCGCAGTTTCCCATTCAGCGAAGAAATCTTATAGAGGAACTATGCTAAACGTTTTATACGAGGTAATTCCAGAAAGTAAGTTCCGTTTGGTAATAAAATTAAATTATGTACAGATACAGAATAATTATTTATTGCACAAAATTCTACAACTCTTAAACTACTTTTCCACATAACTGCCGAAATTTTGCAGGCATTTGTCATAGCGTGGCACAAGTTTTTGTATACCTTCTTCATAGAAGTTCGCCGCCTGTGTCTTCAAAAAGTTGGAAACATTTTCTTTCAGTTCTTCGTCATTGTTGAAGTGTTGACCACCAAGGAAAGACTTGAGATGTAAGAACAGATGAAAGTCGCTAGGAGCGAGGTCAGGGCTGTACGGAGGATGGTCAAACACGTCCCAGCCAAATCCCTGTAGGAGGTTTTTCGTCACATTTGCAGTGTGTGGTCTTGCGCTGTCGTAAAGAAAAACAATACCTTTTGACAGCAATCCTCCGTGCTTATTCTGTATTGCGCGGCGCAATTGTGTCTCGCAATAAACATCTGCTTTGATTGTTTGACCACGCGGTAAGAAATCAATGAGTAAGATGCCTTTCCAGTCCCAGAACACTGTACACATCATTTTTCGATGTGTCAAGATTTGTTTTGGCTAAACCTTTGCTGGGGATGAAGTGTGCCTCCATTCCATTGATTGCCGCTTACCTTCAGGGGTGTTGTAAGAAACCCAAGTCTCATCTCCTGTGACTATCTGTGTCAGAAATTCTTCGCCGTCTTCACCATAACGGGCTAAAAACTGAAGTGCACTACCCATCCGTTTTGTTTTGTGTTGCTCAGTAAGAATCTTTGGTACCCAACGTGAGCTAAGTTAACGAAATTTCAGTGTTCTGGTAACAATTTCATGAATTAGTGATCGTGAGCTTTGGGGAAATTCCATAGCGAGAACACTAATTATAAACTTGCGGTTTTCTTGGATCTTGTCATTAATCGCGTGAACCAGTTCTTCTGTAACCAAAGATGGACGCCCACTTCGTTCTTCATCGTGCACTTCACTACGTCCTTCATTGAACTATCGGACCCATCTTCTCACCATTGAATCACTCATCGCATTTTGTCCGTAAACTTCGCAAATTTGCCGATAAATTTCAATTGGTTTCACTTTCCTAGCATTCGGAAAACGAATCACAGATCTGATTTCACAAGCGGCGGGATTTTCAATCAACACCGACATTGTAAACAAGCACAACAAAGCGTATGTGGCTGACAGCGATCTCAAAATGGCGCACGTTTCTTCTCCTTGATACAGAGCGTCTACCGCTCATGTGCGGAACTGCGATCGCAGCGCTGCAGCGGAGATAAATTGAAACGGAACTTACTTTCTGGACGTACCTCGTATATATACAGCCATATTTTTTGGAGATTGACAAAATCTGTATTACATAAGCTGAGTCGATCTTATATAATGATTCTCACTTTGAAAAATGTAACATTATTTTATAGGAGTTTAGTAAGCTATTTGTACTACAATTTTGTCATTTCTGTTAAATGGGTCTTAAACGAACCAACAGATATCATCTACAACATTGACGTCTGTTCAATCTTACAAATGAATAAGGAATATTTACCATCTCCTGAGGCTATTCCTTTATCCCTCACATCATAGCGGCATCTGGTACAAAATCGCAAAATCACTATGTGTAACACTAGCTTTAGAAACCGTACTGTAAAAAAACAAAAAACAAAAAGACAAAAAACATTGTTATGTGCATATTATATTTTAAAAAAAAACTAGTGATTTTGCGATTTTGTAGCAGATGACGCTATGATTTGAGGGATAAAGGAACCACCTATATTTGGTTACGCCTCAAGAGGTGGTAAATATTACTTATTCATTTGTCAGATTAAACAGACGGCGATTTTGTAGGTGATATTTGTTGGTTCGTTTGAGACCCATTTAACAAAAATGACAAAATGGTAGTACAAATAGCTTGCTAAGCTCCTGGAAAAGATAATGTTACATTTTTCAAAGTGAGAATTATTATATAAGAAAGACTCGGCTTATGTAATACAGATTTTGTCAATCTCCAAAAAAATATGGGTCAGAGAACACATCACACTAGGCTGCAATCTCAGAAATCCAAACGAAATGAGTCCCATAATATAGAGAAATCTTTGGGCGTATCTGACACAGCGGATCCGAAAAAATGCTTGCAATCACGATTTCTCCTGCAATTCTTTATTCCTATGAACAAATCTCTCTCTTTCTCTCTTCCTCTCTGTCTAAACCACCGCCTCTTTGTTAGTACCACCAACAACACCAATTAACAGCGAGGCCAATTAAAGTCATTGTACCTAAGGGTAACCTTCTTGGCCCCACACAATTCTCAAGATACACGTTAACTAATTTCTTAAAACAGTCAGGCTTTATATTTATAATATGACGACGATTCAGCCACCATAACGTAATTTCACCAAACCTTGATTGCTGCACGTTATCTACAAACGAAAATTAGCAACAGATGCTATTGAAATATTAAGGTAAAACCGCCAAGCACCACATTTTTATTATCTCGACCACACATATGCAATATACCTAGTAGGTAGAGTAGGTGTTGTATTCTACCCAAAATTGTATACCGAGATTTCACCAGAAATATTGTTTTGAGGTCCCTGTATCCATAAAAAGGCATTTTTAGAAAATCTCCTGTGTGTGCGTTAAGTCCGTTAAATACCAAACTGGGATATAAGTTGGGTATCACCCAAGGATGCGACACGAAAATTTTCAAAATTCGTAGTCAATACTCAGGTCCAGGTGCTCCTTAAGGGTTGTGTTTCAATTCACAGTTGTCAGCTGAGAGCCATCAAGGGTGACTCTCGCTCACTTGAGTTGCGCTTGAGTGTTAATCCGGTTAACAACTGACCACTCACGGTAAAACTGGAGTATCAGAAACTTGCGGAAATTGCCGAGTTTCGTGATTATAATGCTTTTGCGTTGCAAAACCACATATTATATATGCAAATAATCTGTGGAAATGAGCAATGAGCAGTACTGCATTTATTTTTATCCCCGATTATTAATATATACGACATCTAACCTATTACATTGAAGCTTAAGGCATGACACGTATTTCATTGACCAAAACAGCTAATCAGTTTCTTCCTTTTTAAATGTTTCTGCACAAGATTAAACAATGCGCATATGAAAACAGAATTGGCCTATTTATATCCTTATTGCCGTTAATTTTTTACTTTCAAATCGTTGACATAATTAAGCTGCCTCTATTTCCAGTTGTCTATTTGTTTCGTGTCATTATTAGTGAAATTTTGGCAGGGCTTTTACTCAGAAGCTACAAACGGCCTGTTGTTGCATTCGGCATATTTGAATGAAAAATATTAACGTCTTTTTCGTGTAAAACATTTACGCCTTTTTCATGTAACATTTTTGCAGTGTTACAAATATCAGTAAAAGTGCTATTCATCTTGTTCCTTGGTTATGAATTAACCTTTCCAGTGGTTAGCCCACTCGCCTATCGCTAAGGCACCCCGGATTTGACCCAGGGCGACCACATTTGGGATTTGTGGTGTACAAAGCGACGCAGGGTGGGTTTTCTCCTGTTTCTCCCACCATCGCATTCCACCGGTGCTCCATATTCGTTCCATGTATCACCAGAGCCATCCCCTGCGGTGCCATATGTAGTAAAGGCGGGCGTAAACACTATCAAAGAATAAGTATTTGCATGCTCTTACTTCTTTTTCAGCTCTCCCGCTGTGAAGTTTGTGAAACACTTCCCAATTTTAGTAAATATAACGTTACTCACATTTCAGAATGTAATTTCATTACGCACTTGCTGTAAGCAAAAATGTGGCACTTAAATAATTCGAAAACGGCTATAAAAACACATAGAAGAAACATCTGATGTGTTATACTCACATGAATTTCTCTAAATATTTTGCAACATCCTCTTCTTACAAATTTTAATCTTCGACTATTTCATGCAAATCGAGATAAGGTTAGTAGAAATGGCTTTTATTATGTATTTTCCTTTGGGTTCAAGGGGAATAAGGAAATAAATTATTAGGCCAAAGCGAAAGTAAAACCATTCAAAAACTGGTCGCCATGTGCACTTTGCACAGAAAAACAATTGACGACTTCCCAGCTCAGACCCGCATAAGTTTCTATTGGAAAATGTAAACCAATACCAATAAATATTCCGGAAATAGTTAGTTCCACAAAACATGTATACAATACAAATTGTGTGTTTTAATGAGATCTACATTTTTTTTTTTTTTTTTTTTGTACGGTAACTTTTTGTCTGCCTCTTAATGTTTACCAGTTAAGCAAAAGTAATCCAGAATGAGCAGATCTTCAGAGTGTATACCCAGTGCATTTAATTTGTCATAAGAATATCTTAAACATATGATATTGTAATCGCAATCGTTAAAGCTATGTTTGAGAAAATCAAAAATTTTCAAGACATATTTCCGGTGAGGTCTCGGGATCGAAATTTGGGTGGAATACAATACCTTCTCTACCTAATATGCACATTCTGTGCACATGACTAGAGATGCATCTTAATCTAGCACGTTTAAGACAATAGCAACATTTTGTTTTTCGAAGAAATATCTATAACTATTGCAACTATATGGTTGATAAAATTATATTTTCTTATCCCAATATACTATCACAGTCTGTTTGCGCTAAAGTTCCTATAACACCCACTCAATTCTTAGTCTAAATTAAAGGTATCAATAATTGGAACTGATATTTTGTTTATTTAGTTTAAGTTTATATTTTTGCCATCAAAAGCAGGGTTTAAAGTACTGCATTCATAATCATCTAGGTCTTTGAGTTATGCATGACTAATATAAACAATTTATGAGTGAAATTAATTAATTTTTGGCAATTAATGGTAAAATTCGCGTTGCCAATCTATGTACTTAAAAGCTTAAAAAGGTTCTTTACATGAATTTTAAGGAACATAATATGACTTTACGGCTACCATAGACGTTCCATCTGCCTATGTGCTTGTTCAAAAAAAGTAAATATAAATTTAGTTTGCGTTAGACAATTCATAAGCCAATTGTGTTTAATCGACATATTTTAACATTACAGCGTAGAGCTAAATGTCCCCTACTGGGTGTGGGACTGACAGCAACTGCAGTTACATCACAAGTTTCCTGTTAAAGCTTTGCATAATCAAATCTATTTCGGACCAAAACTGATATTCTTGCCATTCTCTCTCCCCATGTTTATGATAATGTCCTGATTACCTGCTGTTAACTCACTTGTCTTTTTTCCACATACTTATATTAAAAATAAATATTCAAAAGAAATCTGTACCAAATTTCGTTCTGTTCCATTGAATGTGTCTGTAAATGTTGTGTAGTAACATCACATATCTTGGGAAATTCAACAGTCGTTAACCTTGTTTGAAACTAGATTCCGCTACTGCTGTCTAATGGTCTGCTTTGACTCTTCTATGGTTACTACATCATGTTTTAATTCAAATATCAGAATTTAGATAGTATAGAAAAAGCTTACAGGACTGAGAAAACTGTTTACTAGTTGTAATAGAAACATCCAAAAACATGAACTTATTTTTTTTAAAACAAAACCAAACAGTGTAAGCTATGTAGTATCTACCCAATTATATAGAATCGTAATCTTTGACTTAGAAATATAAAAAATAATTAAAGCGTTTCTTTATCAGACTCGATGTTTAGGTGCTTTATTGCAAAGCAACATTCGCTGCGTTCTTCGAAGTATTAAATTACTTACATTTTATATTTTCTTGTAATAATTTTCAATCAGCACTAAATATGGTACGAGTTCTGGTGCACCCTAAATATGGACTTGACACATTTATATCTCATACCATTTACCTCAAAAGAAACCACTTTTGTGAATTTTAGCTGAATTTCGGTGATTATCAAAGTTGGCGTCAAATGCTATAGGAGAGTGAAGGTTATTGGTTATAAAACTGTCTGAAGGCAGAAAATTAAATATAAAAGATTGATAACACAGGCAATTCTGGAGCAGAAAATAAATGTTGCAGGTCGCAAACATTTCTTCAGGATGAAAGGTTAATTCTGCGTATTCTTTGGTCAGAATCCTTGAGAAACTGGAAGGGAAAGATAAGAATGTCACATAGCCGCACGACAACTACCACAAATAACCGACACACGCAATTAACCCGGGCACAAGCAACTGTTCCCCATCTTTGCCCTTTGTAGTATCTCAAAATGCTTTCACAAAAGAACAACAGATGGTGACGTTGTGTACGATGCTGCTGCAATACGGAATTAAGCAATTATTAGTATTTAGTTACTACTGCCATCTGAATGCAGTAGTTTTTTTTACGAAATAATACAACTCGGCAAAATTTAGGTCAGGAATCTAATATACGTATTTCTTACGTAGCAGTTTTAGATCGTTATCATTACATGTAGCATATCTAAGTGTTCAATTTACGGCGTATGAAATAACAGCTTCTTCTTAAGTTACCGACCTCCTGCTTTCTTTATTCCTTTGAGATTCCAGACAGGAATCAGCAAGAATGCATAACTTTTTCTCCCAGTAACAATAGCTTTTTTAGCACTAACAACAGGATCTCGTCTTTGGCTATTGTTAACCATAATATTCTCCCTTTCAACAAGATGTTTTGCTTATGACGTTACAGAATACCAAATACCGCGTAGCAACTGCTTAGTATTCTTTGTAAGTTGTTGCAATTGAAACAGAAGTTTCGGACTAGGCGTGAATATGTTTTATGATAAAAAGTGTTTTGTAGATAGCTGCAATCAGGGACATGAAGTCCTTGATTAGTTTTACATAAGTTTATATTAGCGAAACAAATACACTATCAGTGTTTGCGCGTATTCAGAAGCTTTTTATGGAATTATTTCAAATTCACAGGCTTTCCTGTAGATGCTTCGAGAAGTACTTGTAGAACTTTGGGTTCAGACCAAAAGTCAGTACTTTCAAATGAGTATGTTGTTTCTACGGATACAGGAAGTTCTTTAGCTGCTCTTGGACCATCTTCTCGCTTGCTGTTACATTTGGGAAAATATTTCGTGTGCTCACTTCTCTTGCCACACACGGACAAAATCAGTCATACAAACTGTCGTATGTATAAAATATGTCCCAAAATGGAGCGCGGCTATTTAAATTGGTACTGACAAATCCAGTCCACCCTCAGGCAGCGTGACCGCATCTGTTCTTTGAGCCTAATTCTAGCACTGGGTTGGCAGATCACTATGGTTGTACTGCCGAAAGGAAAAACTATCAGTTGAATCGTTATATTCTTACGAGCACAGTAATGTTAGACAACGCTTCGTTGAATTTTTTTCGCAAAAATGTAATATAATCTATGAAGGCTTAGAATCAACGTTTTTGATTAAAGATAATGTCATAGCTGTTGTCCAATGTAATAAGAAATGTAAATAATTTTAACCACTTCTCTAGAGGGCTGAAGTATGTTCCATAGTTCAGGCCTTTCATTGTGCACCAATCATAGTGGAACTCTTTCACAGAAACGGTACCCAAACGGTACCCAAACGGTACCCAAACGGTACCCAAACCAGCACTTCATTTCATATCATTATAAATTCGTTCATCGGTTAGTTTGAATGTCCCTGAATTTTTTCAAGGTCAGTCACATAGAGAACTGATACCGGTAGAATGGAGTCCATGTTTGGTTATCTGAAGGTAGAAACCTCACGGAGAGATAAACACTGTTGTGATCAAGGGTAACAGGACGCTTCTTTTGCATGTCAGGTTACACAATGTTCATACGCAAGTTAAGTTATTTCACCAATTAATGGAGAGCTAAATTCTTGAATGTAACGAATTCTTATGAAGTTCTTTCAGTTCAAATACTTTCCTTATGCATTACATTTCCTCTTTTCCCATAGCTTTAATGGTATACTTGAGATCCCCTGCGCCATGAAGCAACAAAAGTATCACTTGAACGAACGTGGCCAAGGGGACCGGCAACATTCATTTACATCGTATCAAGAAATTAATAACACGAGATTTCATATTACCTATACTTCGTACCTAAATAGTTCACCTACGTAATATTCTAATATATGCCATACTTAAAATCACTGACAGAAGTCATAAAAAATCTGGCCCTGTTCCCTTCTCTATCCTAGATAGAAGCTTTATTGTCTTTCCTATAAGCCTATAGTCAGCGAACTTTAATAAAAAGAGCTGCTTGCTTGTATCTAACATCTACTTGGTTCTCGATTTTATTTCCCTTAAAAACATGGAGCAAATATTTTCGAGTTTAACTACTTCAACATTTTAAATATTGTTGCCGTGATATCCCTCGAGGTGCTGATGCGGTAGTCTATATAAAGGAATGGGGCAAATACATTCTTTGTCTTCCAGTAAGGGCTGGTTCAGCTGCCCTCAAAGTGGACACATCGCTCACTGATACCTGCTGCTCAATACCATAGGCATGAAAGTGAACTGAGTTCGCCTAAGGCGGCTTGGTAGAACCATCCAGTCAGGGGACTCGACACCACAGGCGGCGAACAGCGAAGGATCTCGTCTCCTCAACCAAGTAGTGCTCGCTTGGTCCACTCCGTTTTCAATGTGAGTCTTTCCATCCTGATGTTCCTCACTCTCCAAACTCAGAATTAGCGCTGTTTTATTTTACTACTGCCACCGCATTTAAATGCCCGCGGTTCAATGTGATACGTAGATCCATGGCTTTGGATGACAAAAGCAGATTGGCTGGAAATAGGAGTAACTGAATCGTAGATAATTGTTATTTACAGGGTTTACCTTCAAATAGGCAGAAATAGGTCTAATAATAAAATGGTTCCAATACTATACAAATCTTTCTTGTTGTGAGCTCCCAGTTGATGCTCTCTGGATATTTATATAATTCATAAGGTGAAAAAAGAAAGCCGAACATTAATAGCCGAAAATAAATATATAAGTACATAATATTCAGTATTCTAGAACTTCTTTACGCAACCATACAGAGACACACACAAATGTACAAACCCCAAGTTCTGCCTAGACGATCGAACATTTAAATCCTGATCCTAAAAAGAGGACAATCAATGCGATTATCATGATTATTAGGAAATCTACAACTCCTTTGCATATCATGTCTTTGTTTCAAGTAGTATTTGTTTAATACAGTTGTGCTATATGGATTCCGAACATACTGCAACACATTTATACGTAGTATTACATTGTGTATATTGTTGCATTGTGTATTATATACACAAGATATGCATCTGTTACACTACATTTCAGAATCAGCACATCCATACAAAATGACAGTTCCAAAATTACTTTAGGTATACCTAGTTTTTATGAAAAGTAGTGTAATAATTGTTATTATTAAAGATGAGGGATTTGTGCGAACTGTCGTAAAGTTGCGTGTGCATAGACGTTATTCAGCTGTCTCTGTAGACTCCTGGCATACACAAACCACCGAAAGCGTACAGTCTGAAAATGAGAAATGCAACTTTCCCTTATTTCCCTGTATTTGGTTTTCATCATTGTAGGTAATACTGGTCATTACACGTCTGTTCACTACTGCAGTACCTTTGATTATGAAGCATATACTCATTCCTATTGTTACGATGGAACAAGAGGTAGACAGATAGGTAGTTGCATTTCGTTTGGGAACGACGGTCATAGTTGTTTGTCTGTCCACATTTGCCCTCTCTCCAATCAACGAATATTTTGGGCCGCACACAAAACACATATCTTTAGTTATTGCAACAGAAACTGTAGTTTCACTCCAACAAATAACGCTATATTTCTTTCTCTGACTGATTACAACCAGAATCTGCACACAAGTAAATGACTTTCTTCAAGGCTTATGTAATAATTCTAACGTTTAGTTTCTTTTCGACGTTCGCTGCGACGACGATTACTGCTCGGTACGTATTTCCCGTGGAAACTCACTCAATTGTTACACGCGATGCATTTCCAGTGAAAATTGTACTCTTGGCATGCTTTGTTCGTTTATATCTCTCGGTCACGTGGCTGGAGACTTCTACAAGCATTCGCATGTGCCAACCACCGCAGGTGCCACAAACTCACTCAGGTGTCACAATGCCGGGCTTTGACGTAAAAGAATCTTCCGATAACTCGTATGTCCACACGAACAAGTGTAATAGTTATAAGTGCGATATCAAAAGAACTTGACGCCGGCACACGTGTCCACTATCGCACGTGTCAAAATGGGTGCCAGCAATCAACTGTGACTTACGAAGGAAGCCGCACAAACACGTTCGGCGATTACGGCCGCAGGGCGCAGTCACTATTACACATATAATCGGTTAATCTGTGACATCTACAGTATTTCTTGGGCAGTGGCGGCGTTGTAATTACTATGCGATGACACTCTGTTATGACACACTTGGAGGTAAGAAAATAATAACTCGCTTTGCTATGTATACGTATATTTGTATATACATATAAATGTATATATGTATATATACATAGCAAACGTTGCTAGTATTTTATATGAATATTAACACTTGTATACATCTTCTGGAACTGTTTGTGTATGTGTACTGGTTAATGGTTCTATCTTGTATCTCATACTTCATAAAATAATTTAAACTGTCATTATTGCGATATGTTATTAAAACCATTATTTAATAAAGTATTTTTAATTTTGAGAATTTTCGTTCAATTTGTCCATTATGTCGGCCAACATTTAGCTAATATATGACAACAATTTTTTTCTTTTCCTTTTTTTTCCCTTTTCTTTTTGAATACACTTACCTCATATTCACACTAAATTTTTAGTGAAGAAATCGAAATGGTAGTCAGAAAGTACGTTTGAAGGCACCTGTTGTATTTGGTATTATGAAACATAATGACAGTTATTTAATATAAAACAGGTGCCTTCAAATGGACTTTCTGACTACCATTTCCATCTCTTCACTAAAAATTGTAGAGTGAATTAGAGGTACATGTATTCAAAAAGAAAAAGAATGACCACATGTTAGCTAAATTGTGACCGACGTAATAGATAAACGGAGCAAACATTTTCAAATTTAAAAATATTTTGTTAAATAATGGTTTTCATAACATATCGCAATAATGGCAGTTTAAATTATTCTATGGAGTATGAAAAACAAGTTATTACCATTACACATACACAAACAGTTCCAGAAGATATATACAAGTTTAAGCATGAACTCACACACATACAAACACCTTCGCGAACACACACGTAAGCATTTCTTTAAGTGTGTTCAGGCCTTTCAATGATGCACCTTCACCTTCATTATTACGTCTCTGAAAACACGTTGCAGCAGAATGCGGCATTGAAAGAAAACATTTTATAATTAGGCAGCAAAATTTGCACAATCACATAAAAAACTACTGGTACAGTTCCACACGACTGTCCAAGCGACGCGGTGCCTTGACTGTCAGAAACAGATGAGCCTTCAGGTTAAGCCTATTGTTACAGCCTGCAGTTTATGCGTATATTGCAGTTAACGCATTTGCAGTGAAACTGAAGGGATGAAATGACTTATTCCCTTCTGCTTCCCTCTAGCAGTGTGTATACCTGCAAGTGATTAGTTCTAGGAGTCACAAATCTTTAAAATGAACTTTAACCGTTTGATTGCCATTTAACAACAATATTATAAATAATAATGACAAAAATACGCGTTAATGATACGCACCATAAGTACCTAATGAAAGTAGATTAGAGGCTATTCAACATGGGTAGCAATTAATAAAGAGGAAATGGTAGGATGGTAGGATGAATTGTTTTTCCCCCGCAATGAAAACTCTCCTATGGGTCTTAATAAATGCAAGTTACCTTTATGGTGTGGAAAATGAGCATTAACAACCCTGAAGAATGAACATTAATATGCACCAATAACTTGTATAATGCTGGGGTACAGATCGTATCTTGCCTCTATTCATTTGGAGCTTACGTAGTTCAGTACATCCACAGCGTTTTGCTATTTGTGTCACAGTGCTGTTCATTTCTGGCGCAGTTAAACTCTTCAGCTGATGGCATACTTGCTCAAGTCACCAGTTGCAAGCAATAAGTCTACCTCCATGTTTATCGTAAACTTTCGTGATCACTGTTGTTGATGACTGCAGTATTTTATGGGTAAAACCACGTCTTAAGGAAAAGTGCAATTAATCGTATGTTTCACAGGAAATTTAGCCTCCGGCTGCTTCAAGGAAATTGCACCACTAGTTTTGGTTCTTCATTACCGAGTACTTTGTATTAAGTTTAGGGAAATACAAGGTAATAAGAGATTTTTCTATCTTTACGCTGCAACCTTGTACTGCTTTATAAACAATTAAAGACCTCCAGCCGTGTGGGACATAAAATAGTGCTATGTTTCCCCAGAGACCTTATTCTCAATTGTGAAAACAAGTGAAAGTGCAAAAATAGACCAATAGGATGAGGGAAACATATGCTAGTTCCGTTAGATCAACAGTTTGAACTAGAAAAATATCAAATATTTAAAAAATCTAGGATATCTCAGATATGGTGCATGCAAAAGAGCCTGTGATTAGTATTTCCATGTAGTCAGTAATATTTTATGAAACGATATCTTGATATATAGAAACTGTACTTACATTTCCTCGTAACACAACGGAGTTCACATGTCTCTTAAAATCCTGCCAATCTTCTATTTTACCTTTATTTTTTGTTGTAGTATGAGAATCGCCACAAAGTTTTGAGAATGGACGCAATAAAATATTAGAAATTTAGATCTAATCATTCCATCTTTGAAAAATATTCTCCATTTCACTTTATACACCTTCTAATCCTTTGACACCATTATTCAAATGCTAACCCCATTCTTCTTGGAAGAGAATGCAAATAAATACATTGTTAGTAAGCAGCTACTACGGCTTCAGGTGACTCTAGTCATTGACCTCGATTTTTTTTGTTTCATTTTGGCGAATAGAAAAAAACAGGTTACATGGCGAATCTGGACTGTAGGGAGGATGAGGAAAATATCTGACTCGTGACTCTTGCAGAAATTGGGTAGTTTCTTGTGCAATGTGGGCAGAGGCATTGTCATGGTGCAACATAATTCCATGCAGACCAGACTTAGGATTCGTTTTTCTCAGTTCATTAACCTTGTTACAGATATTTTGTCGTGTACAATCTGGCAGTAAGAGTTTCTTATCTCAATCACGTAACAAGTTGGGTCAAGATCCTAGGCCAAGCTTGGTGGAAGCATTGCGAAATTAGACATTTGTTAGACATTGCAAATCCTACAAGATTGCAAAGAAAATATATTTCAAAATCGATATTAAAGAAGAGATTGTTTCTTCACGACCTTCCTGCCTAGTGATTTTAAAGGTAGGTTGCTTTTTGGAGAGATAAGAATTATGTTTTATATAAAATGGCTTTACTATGCGTGTGTACAGCTGAAACGGAGGATCAGATCATTTTCTTGCCAGCGCTTCTCGTTCGCTTCAATTTTGTTGCGGGGTCTTGTCTTGGAAAGACCCAGACCGATGATTGTAATTTAGTTTCTGGATCATAATGTTAAATTCAGCTTTCGTCAGCTTTACAATATTAAATATGCTTTTATATATTCCTCCATTGATCTTTTTAATCACTTTTTTTTCCTGCTCATTTGTGACTGCAGAGTTTTATAATGTCAAATGTCTCTTTCAAGGTTACATTCACTGAAGCCGATCTAAAATTTGGGCTTCGAATCTGGCCATGTGGTCAACGATGATCTTTCATGCAACATGCGCTCTGCTTTCACCGCATTTTCATCTAATGTTGCTGTAGTCGGGCATCCTGCTAGATCTTCATGTTCGGCGGAATCTCTTCCTCTTCTAAACTCAGTATATAATCGATAAATGGTGGATTGCCAAGGACAAAGATACTCAAATACACGATATGACTGTCTACGCATTTTCTCTCAATACCTGTTATATACACACGTGCACTACTGACGATGCATACTGTTGGATCCCGTCTAGCCTTGCACATACTGCTATATCAACTTCAACCTGAAGTTAGGAAAACTGCTTTGACCTACCACAATTCAATGTTGTACGTTCTCAAAATATTTGAAGTTACCTTCGTACACAAATGATAGCAAGTTATTAAATTTTACTACACATTTATGCGAGTTTAGCTCCTGCGATCTATTTAAGATTTTCCGTTGTGCAGGATAAACAAATAGTAAAGGGAAATATTTAACAAAACCAGAACCAAATGCAATCAGTCAAAACCAACTTCCATGTCACAAAACGTAACACGTTGTGTCAAGATCCTAGGCCAAGCTTGGCGGAACCATTGCGGAGTTAGACCTTTGTTAGAAATGGCAAATCCTAAAAGATTATAAAGAAAAATATATTTGAAGACAGATATTAAAGCAACGATTATTTCTTCAGGAGCTTCCTGCCTAGTGGTTTTCAAGGTGGGTTGTTTTTTTGGAGAGATAAGAATTCTCTTTTGCATAATTCTTTTCCGCGTTTAGAGTATAATAAATTAAGATTTATGCAATGGCAATTGCATACAATGACGTTCGATATTTAAACCAAAGTAACATTCGAGAAGCATGAGGTAGATAAACAGGAATGCATTGTCCGATACAGCCATACGCGTAAATGAAGTAAAACCATTTAAATCCTTGATAAAAAGGGTGCATTACGTATTTCAAAGAAGGTGACCAGATATCTGAAATGCAGAAATATTCCCTTGGAAGGCTCCTAAGAAAGCGTCACTAAGGTCAATATGTCTTTAGAAATGCTTAATGATAGGCTCTTACTTCAGATGAATTTTTGACTCCAATTAGCAACGGGCCAGCAGCTCAAAGTTGACACGTCTTATTTTTTCAGCTTTCATCACGATCTATACAGCTGAGAATTATATGAAATCAAAAGATCCCTGAGTTTTACAGTGCCAAGTGTGCACCAAATGAAAAGTCGTCAATTTTTAGTAAAGAATGGCCGGTCCTCTAAGTGCTAATCTGAGGATCGCGAGACTGGTGTTCAGGAATGCTCCCGTAAACGAGTGTACACCAGCAAATTTCACAGGAAAGTACGAGAGCTGTTATATAAATGAGTGGACTTAAGAGCCAGTGCGAACCTTCCAAAGCACACACCTCCTGACTTTCGAGAAAACGCAAGGACTTAGTCCAAACTTGTTTGCCGTATTCCAAATGAATGTTCAAATGTTAATATTAGATGCAGAACTTCTCCAGCGTGCAAACAGCTGCATGCTTTTTCTAACACAATAAGTTTATACTGTGCGAGACAGCGTGTATGGAAACGATTACTCTTGAGGGAACACCTGAAGGACAACTGACAACGCAGTAAGTGAGGGAGCTTTAGCTTAAAATAAAATGTGACGCTGAAAACCGGCAATAGCTAAAAGTAGCTAAACTATGGCCTTGTACTGTTATTGACTCCTAAAATTTATTGCTTACTGTGATAAATAATTTAACTTGTCAATATGGACGGTAACGCGGGGGATGAAGTTGCATAAGAAGTTTGGATTTTTGCAACGGAAGTGGAGTGTTCAAGATTAGATATATGCTCCAAAATGGAAATAATATGGCGAAAAAGGAACATCTGAAACATTTACAAAATTAAACGTAGGCATTTAATAGTTAGAGTAGGTTTCAAAATGCAGGAAAATATCTCTTGCAAAAAGTTTCATATGAGTTTCAAAGCTTGCAGGATCATAGCAGTATTGTCCAATTAATGAACAAATAACGACACTTAATCCTGGAAGAGCATTATTCTAAGGTTAGAATGTATGTAAGTATCTCAGCACCAGTGGCAATTCTGAAAGTTTTTCAGTTTGCCTCATATAAACAACGAGATTCGGCAATGACCATGAGACGTTTACGGTCACATAAATCAAATCTGCCGCGTTGTGGCCGGGTGCTAAGACCACTCACCTAAAACCAGGCAGCCTGGGTTCGATCCCAAGTGACCGCATGTGGGGTTTGTGGTGGATAAAGCAATGCAGGGGAGGGTTTCCACCGGGTTTTTCGTTTTCCCCCACCATTGCACTCCACCGGTGTTCATTGTTCATTGCATGTGTCATCAGTACCATCGCCTGCGGTGCCATATATAGTAAAAGCGGACATTAAACACCATGAAAATAAACAAAGAGAATCTGATAATGTGCAACATTACACCAATAATCGTAAAAGGGTGTACGTCTGAATGTATGTCTTGAATGGAATTGCTCTTAACGTGTATTTCAACCTCCTATATTCCACTATTAGGCGAGATGCTCTCTCAGCCATGGTTTTATATATAACCATATATGTCATTTATATATAAGTAATGAAGCTTCAGCTTCCACTATCTTCTGCTGGTTTCCAGAAACTCTGTGACGTCATTTTCTCGCCATAAAAAGGAGGGAACATTGCAGTGAGTTGTTGCCAGGTACGACGATGCAGGAGTTCGCCTTAGCCATCGAACAGCTTGCGAACAAAGCTCCGGTGAACCTTTCACCTAGTTACGTGTCCCAAGACACGTCTACTCCTTCATCGACGGGTGCATGACGCCAAATAAGACATCGCTTGATGCTCGGTTACAATAAATCTATCCACGAGGATTTAACAGTACCGCTTAGACAAAAGCTGCCAAGACCAGAGTTGCGCATATGAAGGACCAAGAGTATTGGCTCTGAACGGGAGACAGAAGCAACCCAGAGGTGGCGCCGACGACCTTCAGGTTGTGTATGCTTGGGATATGGCGATTCGGGTCACTTAGTGAAGAACTGTCCTCATCAAGACGAGCAGGCGGAAAATGATTAAAGACCGGCGTAACGAAGGGAACGTCAGGCTGGTCTCCACCACTTCCTCCACTGACGCTAAGTGCCTTAGGTAGTGGAGTGGATGGCAGCATCATAGCAGACGACTACAAGGGAAGCTGTGTTAGATGCTTATACACACAGGCACAGCCGTGACTGTAATCAGACCTGACATGGTGAAGGCCTTGCCGATATAAATAACCAACTAGTGACGGCATATGGCCACATCTTACCTCTGGAGAAAGAGGAGTTGACACAGGAATTGAGCACTGTGATCCTGTGAGTCTTCGTCTCGAGGGTGCGTGCGGGTGCGATACTGGGACTAGATGCCCTCAGGAGTCAGGAGACGACGGTCGAGGTGACCGGAGGTTTTTGCGAACCGACCGAGTTGAGATATTGCTTCGGAGCCCATCAGAACATCTGGGGATCTACAGGGTGATCCAAAAGGTTGTCGTAGTTGTATGGCAAGGCGTTTGGGTAGTCTGGCTTATGATTTGCTGCCCAGTGATGTCATCAATATTGCGCAGGTAAACCATCTCATACCTAATATCCCCCCTCATCCTTCTGCCTCACTATTCCGTAGGATATTTAATTATTTTATATGCATCCCCCCCCCCCGTTAGTGCAAGGTTGCTCTGACCGCGAACTAGATTAAATTAAGGATGTTGAAAGAGGGCAGATCTAACTTGCCCCAAGTAATAGGTTAAAGAAGTATGGTTGTGTGAAGTACCTTGGGAAGTATGAGTTGGTAAGAAATAAAAGAACATAAATCCTAATATAAAAATGTATTCACCTTTATACAATACAAGTGTAGCGTTTATTTCATCACAAGTAACATCGTAGAGTACGAAAGGTGAAGCAGTGTCTTTAGTCATTTCCCTTAGTGACTGAAGTACTATTAATATATTCTTATACATCGTTTGTTGCAAAAACACAGGCAAGCTGTGTGAATTTTCGCTTTGTATTCCTGCTTGACGACCAATGATGCTTCGTAGGCGAAACTGTTCTTCGATGCACCTGTAGGACTGGCCTTGGCAGAGATGTTCGGCAAGTTTACTTAGGTAATTGAGCAGGGTTGTGAAGTAATAAGATTAGAGAAAGCCTATACTCTGCCTTACTTATCCAATTTCCGTGTGAGCCTCGTAATTTCAGTTCTTGTAAAACCCCAGCTGATATATCTGGAATGATGCTTGTTGAGGAAGTATGTTCTGCGATGCAGCATGGACTCCGAAATAGCAGGCGGGTGGCACTACATCTTTATTTGCGTTTACCCTTGGACTCATAATCGGATGGGTCGATACCTATGTTTTTATACATCAGAAACAAATGAAACATCCTGTCGATTAGGGCTATCAGAAAGACACCTGGTGTTAAGTTTTTGAAGGTGATGATGCTTTAGTAAATTAAACATGGCATGCGCGTGCTTGCATGCACAGTGGGTATTTGTGAACTTGTTACAAGGAAATCTGCAGGGCATTTGATGATAGAGGTTTTCTGGATTAGGACAGTTAGATTCTTTATTTAAATTAATAAACCTTGTATCGTATAGTGGGGAAAGAATTTAACAAATTTTATATCAAAAGCAAAGAGAGAGACATTCCCAGCACAGATATTCTTCTAGCACAGCTTTAGTATGTGATAAGGAATGTAGCCATCGCTAAAATGCATTCCAGTTTTACTTTCTTTATTGAATGCATCCAATTTTTTATTCCAAGGGTAAAGGCTTGCAAAATTAAATGTTTTTAACACATCCTTTCCCAGCGATGACCTTTCCTTTTTTCCTTTTCCACATCCTTTCCCTTATGATTAATTCTTTGCCATTTCCTTTAAGCCCTGTATTGCTTCCATCTTGAACAAAGACTGAATTGAATATGTCAATAGTACTTACTTTTATACCCAACAGGCATCCTTCCTTGTCCACCGTTGCAACTCCAGAATGGAAACTCAGTGTGGAACATTTCTCTCGCCTGACGGTCTGGATCGGCAGAATTAAACAGTGCTACAAACCCTTGCATGTTGTATCCTGTAGTACAGATGTAGAGAGTATAGAGACATGCGTGTTGGCAGCAGATGTCGGAGTAGAGGCTTTGAAATTGGTGGTTTTTAAGGGTGAAATAAAATAATGTGAAGAATTTTTTGAAACGAGGTAGGCTGTTGGAATCGAAATACCATGAAAAAGAATGAGAATTTTGAGTTGCAGCCATCCAGTGTGAATCTGGTAGGTTGAGAGTATCTAAATGTATTAAGAATGTGTGGTCTATTCAATTCTTTGGGAGCATGTCTGAATCAAAACGCAGGCAAATTTTGGAGTACCTTGCAAAGTTTGTTCTGTCTGTAACGTGTTCATAGTTAATAATCTGTGTGCATTCTTAGATCTTTATCTATCTGAATAGAATTTTCGTATTCGCAATATCTGAGACACGTGAAGGCTTGTTTTAATTTCTCTTTAAATCTGAGCTCTATTCTAGTATTTCCATTATTTAATAGAGAAGCGTGACCTTCTGAAGCGTCGCCGTTGGGCGTTAAATCTTAAAGTATTAGAAAATAACCCGCTACATACATGTCGTGTGTAATTTGGATTTCACCTGTTGTTGTGTTAGATACCAGAACCAAAAAGAGTGCTTGGTAAGCCATTGTTATGGCTTTTTCATGAGAAGTGTTGATAGAATGAACCTCGGCCAGAATTTCTTAAGTATTAAACTATACCTATTGCAAAGTATTTCAAACCAAAAAGTTTAAAATTTTAAGGTTTGGAGATGCGCGTTCTCAAGACATATGAATTTTTAGTCATATTCTCGAGAATTTTCTTTGGTAGTGGTCCTAGCACAACGTTATCCATAGAGATAGTATTCTGCCCTGCTGCGAAGGGGAAGGATCTAGGATCGACTATGGAGCTTTATTTATGTACGTTCTTTAACTGCTGTGGTTATGAGCGTCCCATTCTATATTGGGCATGAAAGTCCGCTTCAGTTTGTTCAGAGGCCTCTTCATCAGGTTTGAGATTCTTTTACGATAATGATGAATGTTTTTGGAAGGAGTGATGGGCGTTCCGTTTATCGAGATGCTCTATTAACTGAATAAGGAGTGCAATAAATTATTAACACCTGTCGTTTTATGTGTTTGTGCTAATTTGGAACAGTCTGATTTCACAAATTTTCCTTTTACCATCAAATAAACATTTAAGTCTACGTAATGTTCCTTATCCACAGGAATAACAAATTCTAATATGCGTTAATCTACCGGGCAATGAGTCTGATTAGTGTAATGAAATTCCCTAATACGTTCTATTGAATTCGTCTTTTAACAAGGATATCAAATTCGGATTTTGTACAGGTGAACATCTCTATTATCTTGGGAACATATGCTGGTAACAACGAGGTAGAGGCGGTATTTATCCAAAAACGTCTCTAACCTTTTCGAATTCTTTTGTGAAGCTGATCTCTTTTTCTGCCATGTCCTTGTTGTAGCTTATCCGCCATTTTCTTTGTTCATTTTGTGACTCGTCGGGCCACGATATCTTTGACTTTCGTATCTGCCTGTTTTGCAATAATATTGGTCATGATATTTGCACCCATATTGAGGGCTTCCCTGCACAACGATTTTGCTCCGGGTATGAGGATAGGCTTTACAATTCTGAATAGACTACCCAAAAAGTTACCAAAACCTCCACCTTGTTGAACATATGGGTTTGCTACATACAGTAGTCCTATATAATCGCCCAGATGCCCACCACTCTGGTTTACACAATATGCTGTAAGGGGATCCATTGTCAAATGCATGGATTCTTAATTTGGGATTCAAATTTTTAAGAGGACTTGGGCAAAAACGGGTGAAGTTGATGCGCTGTACGACCCGATTTTACTTACCTTATACAGAGAGAAGTGTTAAGCGCCCAATATATCCATTGCAGAATCGTTGGGACTATAAAATCTCAGGGGTTTTGGTTCATCCACTGTGCAATTCTCAATGCCTCCGATCTGGCTCACTTAAGAGTATTAAAATTATGCCACCTACAAGCAGGGACAGCTACTAAATCTTCTATTTTATCTTTACATCCTATTTCCCTCTTAGCTATCGAGCAGCTGTGTGATCTAAAAACAGTTATCTCATATCGTTAACCACATCTGATAGCATGCTTTGATTAACAGTTTTGAAGGCATCAAGATTTGGAAAGCATGTTTTATTTTGTTCACTAGATCCCCTATACCATAGAACAGTAGCATTAAAGTTAAGTATAATTCGGAAAACAAAGAACTGAAAGGGAAAACGGTGAGCGAGCGCCAATAAACGTCATCACAGAGTGTGCCTCCCCATACTGGTGGTCTCTGATAGGTTAGCGGGTTCCTGCTTCTACCATTTCAAGTAGTATCAATTCAGCTTTTCTTCCCTGGTTTTCAAATTGTGGGACACCAATGTGAGATTTAGTGTTCTTTAACTTATACACAACAAATTCTACGCTATAGCACACCAATATGTCTCAAATTTGCTGACAGTGCACAGCTGTTTCAGGTTTTTAATTAAATTCACGCAAAAATACTGTTTTACCAGATCCCAACAACCGCTAATAATTATATTGAATTTAATTACTGAAATTTTACAGCCATGGCATCTAAAAAGCGTGGGTGGTGATCCGTGTTCCTTTAGTCCAATGATCTAGGTATCTTCGAAATTTATTCATTTTGAGATGTTGGGGTAGATTTTTCCACACGACATCTACATCAATTGGGGATAACTGTTCCAAACTTGGGCTGGAAGCAGTTACAGCTCTTGATCCGTTAGAGCCCAAAGCTGTCTACGATTTTCTAGATATATTAACACTATTTTTCACCTCTAACGTTCCATACTGAGCGTAGATTCGGCTAGCCACTCGCGTTTATACTCTACCGTAGCCGAAGGGCCAGGAGCCGTATGAACCTTCCAATTGACGTCTCTCGTGAAAACATATACTATCTATTTTATCTTCACGTTCGGAGACAACATACACACCATTTGATCTTATGTTTGATTTTTTATCCGTTCAAACGGAACTGCTCTGTTCTACATTTTCACCAGGAGTTAATTTCTTTACAGAATCAAAATTAACCGAGTGCAAAGAGGCATAATTAAGTGGTATTCCTCTCACTTTGCAAACGGGATTGGAATCTCCATTTGGCATAGAAATCGTGTTTGCGTATTCTTTGGCCCTTCGGATACAAATTCCGAAATGTTAGTTTCTGTAGTAGTCAGAAAGCTCATCCGCCATGTCCCCTGGTTTACCGCTGCATTCCAAGGGACACTGCTCTCCTTCCCTAACCTACAAAATTATAGAATCTCTATTTGTATACAATGTATCCCTATTCAGTGCCTCCAGATATGTATATAGCTTGAGTCTTGCAACAGCAGTAACGTAGGCGCCTAAAACGTCATTAGTATGCGTTAATGAAGGAGCTTCGACGTCTTCTTCGTACCTCCACGATAGCCATACCACTTGATCGCTCGGAAAAATTAAATTTTGTATCTCTATTCCAGGCGTACACAGAAATTGGAATAAATCACTAGCGTGACTTATTACTTTGCTTTGTAAGTTTTTCCCAGAAACTGTTAAAGCAGATTTTTGGCAACGACTTAGGGTTATAATTTTCGTCGTATACATAAGAAGGACTTCACTCTGTAAAAACATGACTAACGTTTTTCTTTTTCTTTTTTTTTATCCAGTTTTCTCTGAACCCAAGACGGATATCCGCTCGCTTCGGCCTTTGATTTAAAAAAAAAACTATTAATATACTCTACAAATAATCCCTCCTTATTTTCTTTCTTATCATACTGTTCTACTTTATATTCGTAAAATTGAAACATTTCTCTCACTTCATAATCCATTACAACAGTTTTCCATACCTCGTCTACTATTCAAGTGCCAGTTGCTCTCGTTCACCTTTATCGTGGTTAAATTCGTTACCAGTTCCTTGCTCCGAGCAGGTGAAACAAAGTGCGAATGTTAACTTTTGACGACATCTAATCACTAGGACAGGATGATATAGACTCCTATTTTATGCCAAAACCCTACATTTTAATATCCCATCCTTTTTAAGCGTTTCCGAAATGTTAGAGCAATCCTCACTAATATAAACTTTAGAATGATCTATGGGAAAATTGAAATATTTGCATATATAAGGATATAAAGACATTACATCGTAATATTTAATGCGTGCGTTTTTATTCGTTTACCAATACGTTTTTATTACTTGCATTCTACTTCCTTAGAGTGAATCCCTAAGAATAAGGGGAGCATTCTTCACTACAGGGTAATTTTTGCAGAGCTGGATGCTGTTTTGAAATTCCGTCGAATTCGCATTCCCACATAATATGAATCACGTATCCTGCGCATACAATTTTATCTAAGTGGGTTATCATATACTCGTATCTATGTGCGGCCCGTACCGTGGCCGAGTGGTCAGACCACTCGCCTCTCACCCAGAAGGCACGGGTTCGATCCCAAGCGACCGCATGTGAGATCTGTGGTGGACAAAGTGGCGCAGGGGCGGGTTTGCTCCGGGTTCTCCAGCTTTCCCCGCAATTATATTCCACCGGTGCTTCATCTTCATTCATATATCATCAGAGTCATCGCTTGCGGTGCCCATGCAGTAAAAGCGGACGTTAAACACTACCCCAAATGGTATCTATGGGCAGGCGTCTCTATATGTCTACGAAAGGAATATAATAAAAGGTAATAACAGCCTAAAAATTCAAATATTTGTCTCATCTCTTCGCAAAAAGCCGTAACCTTTCAGATGAAGGAATTCGGACTCTTTCCTTCCCGTTACCCGCATTTTTAATACAGATACTCCTTTTAATTTCTTCGTATCTAAGCCACATTAGACGTTTCATGCTTTGTTTGTCACCCTGTCTTCAACCTCCGCAGGGAATTAGCCCGATAATATTTGGTTTAAATATGTTTTTTTTAAATAACTTGTTTCACGATGAAGCTATCGTAATAGATTCCTGACACTCATCAATACTCCTAGTCTCTGAAAATGTATTTCTAAATATATACCACGCTTCTTTCAGCACTGTTACATCTGCCAAATAGTAGATTTTAAGCTCCTTTCTGAAATAGAATATCCCATATTTCACTGTCGCATACCGTTCAAAATTTATTTGCGCTCATGCAACATTAATTGATCAACGTCATAATTCTGGGTAGACTTCTAAAAATTTCATTTGCAAGAAGTTCAAACTATTCAAAAATGTTAAATGCTCAATTTTCATTTATAGCATTTTGGCTTGAATCATCGCCAAATATAGAACCCAACCCTGCTTTATAGAGTAATCTAATCACAGGCCCTGGCATTATGCACAATAACGACAGCTCTCTCACAAAATGGCCTACTTTGCCGCAGATATATAAAAAAAAATGTCAATGCAGTCAGTAACCCCAAAATTAAAGTATCGGTGATCTACAGTGACTACGCTGTTCGCTCAGATTATTGATGTTTTTTTCACATATAAAACAATATTGTTCCAAACAGAGTTGATGGGGAATGTGGAGAAACGTACTGTCTCCTATTCGTGTGTTGTGGTTACATTCTATGGAATTGAAATCGTATAAATCTTTCTCAGAAAGTGGTAATCTTGCGTTAAGCGTTGGCATGTAGCATAAGTGACCTGGCAACTTATTACTTTTACAATTTTTACAATACATGTAACACGCATCATTAGGCTTTAACTGCTTACTACAAATTATATAATTTCTCTTCCATTTATATATTGTTTAATTGCCAAACCACTTATGTACATGATTATTCAGGCAACTTGAACTTCTAAATAATCTTTGGCATGCAGTACAAAGTATATGATTTCTTTCAAATATACAAGGTGAAACTGAAAAGCATTTTGTACACTTATATTTACATTTGTGCGTTTTTTGCTCCAACAAAAGACAGCCCATTATTACACACATCACGTCGCCCTCCGTGATGTACTGGTTACCATGCTAACTTTATATACCCAAGGTCACGGGTTCAAACCCAGTGAAGGACGATGGATTTTTTCGGGCGTAAAATCCTTAGTATGGCCTCCCTCGGAAGGGAAGTGAGGCCGTTGGTCCCGTGTCGTAGATATATGGCACGTAAAAGAACCTCAAGCATGATAAAAGAGGTCTCTGAGCAAAATTAAGTGATCTCTTACGCCCAATGTGTAATGGGACGCTGAGAGCCACGGCAGTTAAAGAGCGTCCATAAATAAAACTTCAATTCAATTTTACACCAGCCACATGTATGACCTTTAGCCACGACTCTTGTAAGACTCACAATCACATTAAACGGTTTTCTGAGAGCATAATACAAAAGATGCAATCGCTTTACTGAATTTGAAATACCATCATACATTACCTTTCAAAATATAATCCTTCATAAACAATAGTTTTATACTCTGAAAATTATTGCTGCAAGCTTTGCAACTGTACGATAATTCTCCCTTTGGTAAGATCGACATTTGCAGCCTTTGGAATCTCATCGATCTTGGAATAAAATTTCCAACCTCTTTTATAATATAATATTGATGTTTTGTTAAATTGGCAATAGCTATTACAAGTGTATATTCTTTGATTTAACTTTTACTATATGATTTTATATAAATGAGTTAATGTGGAGTTAAAACTTACTTTTGCTGTCCAGCTTGTCCTAATGGTATATCTACATGATCACGATTTACAGAAAAGGTATCCGTGGCATAAAAATAGCGTTAGATTGGCACACGCTTTCCATCACAATCAATATTACATCTAGAAATTCCTGATCTCTTTAGCGGACACTAAGTCATATAGGTTTATCTTATTATTTGACAGAGTTTGTTATGGTTAAACACATATATTTGGTTTCACACTTTGTATTGCCGTATATAGTAGTGGTTACATGACATTTCTAAAATAGAGAATAGCACTTTAGTTTTCTGGAACAGAATTAATTTGATGTCATAATGTCCACCGTGAGCTCTGAATCGTGAGAATTGTCTTTCCACCACATTTAAGATGTTAATATGAACCATGGTAAAACAAATTAATAAGTATAGGCTTTACGTTATCTCTCATACCTAAAATATAATATCTGTTATGAAAAAAAAAAGAAAAAAAAACCTTACTACTCACGTATACTAAGAAAGATGGTTGAGCATAATGTTGTGGACTGTTGCCTGTTTCTGTATCAGATGAGGACTCTGGTTATCCGGAAACTTTTTGTTGGTTTATACACCTTGTACCTTCGAATCTACAAACCAGCACCAAGATACAGTAGCAGCACCTTTGCTCTACACAAATTAGCAGCAAGGTAAGCTGGTAGTTTATAACGTATGCTACCTTAACTCCTCTTAAAGGCAAAACATAAATTGTTATTGATTCCTTCTTGATAAATGGATTTTCTTAGGAGATTCAAACAGATTCAAAATACTAAATCAATACAAATAAGAGAATTACAAAATAATATTGCATATAATGTAGTAGGAGCAGCAAGTATTGATAAGCAGTATGGACCGTCATAATGTATAAAGTTTCAATTGAGTAGCGATGACGATCATATGGAAGTATTTCTACCAAGAAAATAAATGGATGCATTTAATGAAACAGCCATTAAAGCAGCTTATGATGGGAAACTTTCTTAGGAGTTTATCTTTCAAAGAATTAATTCAAAGGATGGCTATATTGTAATGTTTGAGAAAGCGTAATAGCTTAGATTTAATTATCAGGTAATATATTTTAAGGTCTATAGGATAATTATTTGATATCATTTGAAAAATATTAACAGAAACACACCCTATAACTCTTTTCATAATGTATTAACCTTCAAATGTGAAATGACAAACAGAGGGAATATTTCTCGCAAAGTGATAGACATTAAGTTTTAAGATTTAAGTTTAAAATGGATATATGGTATATCATTTCTGAAAAAAGTATCATCTTAAAGCGTCGACTATATATATATTATTAGATGATTGTATTAGGTCATTTTCATTTTAAAAAAATTACATTGTTAAGACATTTAGAAAAACGTCTCTACATCTATTTCAATTGACATTTCAGATTAAGCTTCTTAACTGAAATATTACAAGATCTAAAATATATAGTGAAAAAGCTGCAGGTTGAGATATTCATTCTCTTGAATCTCACGATATACAGCTCCAGCAATTTGTATATATCCCTATGTGAATATCTAGAAAATCCTCAAAAAGACACTTACCTTTGCATATCTGAAAAATCAAGTTAAGCCCCTTTAGATGTATAAATCAGACGATGCTGTGTAGTTAGAGATTATACAGGTGAGATCTGTATAATAATGCTAATAATTCAGTTACGGAACAACAAATATTTGAAAATCAAGAAATTGCTCAATTAATGTTAGAGGATCTATATACCTAAAGTAAGAAAAACAACGGGCGTTAAAGCCTATTAGGAAAAGGCAAGTAAGTCTATAAACTAAAAAAAGGTAGGGCAAAAAGGCTTTGGTAGAAGTGATATGTTTTAGTAGCTATTTGTTTAAAACTTATTGAAAGTAATTGTATTTTTTATCTGTAAATAATGTATCTTTTCACGTTTTGAGGTAGCAATGCCTTAACAAGAAGTTATAATTTTCTGAGAGAAAAAATTGTTTTGGAAACGCAGAGTTTAATCCATCCCTTTTCCTGAATATTGGTCTACTGTTCAATGGAAAATGTATTCTTTATTTAGTGATAGCGTTTGTTATGCTTAAGGAAATGCTTTTTCTTGCTGCATAGTAGGGATGTATGACACTGAACCTAATTATGTTAACATATATACTGCTATCAAGAAACAAAGCAGAGAGACATGCACGTAAGATTATTGTTTCCGCCAGGTAATTATGTGTTTGTAACTGAGAATAACAAAGCCATACATTTTAAATATAGTCATTCAAAAGAAAGTATTACGTGCTAGAGATGCCTTTTTGTTTATCTGCCATACTTAAACAGAAACTGCATGCGCAGCTGAACTCACGGTGATGCAAGAAGACATGACCTGTCGCCAACTGAATATTAACATTACTTAGCGAACTAGTTATTAAGAAAAACGTGCCAACTGTATTCAAAGACTTAATAATGGCCACGTTACTGACATTATAAGTTTTCAGCCAATTTGATTCTTATACAACTAATATAAAAACCTTGGTATATACTATATTATTGATTAATTATATTTACCTATCCATTTAAAGCTTGTTGTTTTCCTTCCTATCCTTAATTTAATATACACCGCTGCAAACGGACCAATCGAAGGAGAGCGCATAAAATAATTAAATATCCAATCAGAAGCCAGACTACCCAAACACCTTGCTATACTGCTTGTCGTAGTCATGCCCACAAAATATGAGATGGTGGTAAAGGCGCAACTGGAAGGCCAAAGGACAAGAAACCTGGTATTGGACCGGAAGACATCACTACACGGACTATAAAAGGCCCGAGCCTTGTTGGCCTGCCGGGAGGAGGTAGCCGTGAGGAGGCTGAGCTCGATGGATACCGACCAGGGCATCCAGGCCGGGACGAATTAAGCGAAGTGCGAGCTAACTTTCTGTGTAACACCGTGCGACAAATCCGAACAGGCAGCACCGTCAATAGGCCAGGGGCTACGGCTGAAAGACTTGCTAAAGAGGGCGGACGACCATCTGACCGCTTCACTACTAGAGAGTACGGCATCTAAAAAGGCGATACAAGTCTGTCTTCAGCGAAGGGAACGGAGATTGCGGTTGCACTGACAGCAAAATCGACACTGGATATATATGATGTGACCCTTCTGGCAACAACCAAGACGTATTCCGCTGATGAAGCAAGCAGAAGTACGGTACATATTGAAGGACATGAGATTCCACAGCCCTTGATGCTCCCCTGTGAACGGTGAGCTGTGCTTCTGCGAGGACTACATGAAGCAGAACAACGTCACCAAAAAGCCTGTTTTCCCATATCATGGATTGACGATACCCTGTACTCTCTTGCTGCCGCGCATTGGTTTTCGATTTTGGATTTTAAATCAGGATATTGGGAATTGGCCTTAGATCCTAGAGACAAGGACAAGATCCATTATCGACTGGCCAAGGTCTTTAGCAATTTACGGTAATATCCGTTAACCTCTGTAGTGTAACAACCACTTTTCAGCGCCTCATGGAATCAGTGATGAGAGGGTTGACCTATGACACCTGCTTGCTCTATTTAGACACGATCTTCAAGGGTAGTAATTTCGAAAACATATCGGAAACCTGACCAAGATACTTTGATGACTGCAGGGAGCTAAGTTGAAGTTCAACATGCAGAAGTACCTCAGCTCTTCTGCAAGGAAGGGAACTACCTGGTTCGCACAGTACTACAATCTAGAGTGGTCAGTCCCCGGAGAAGACTCCGGCGATGAGAGATTGGCCCGACCCGAAAGACAGCAGAGAGCTGCGAAGTTTCCTGGGCCTATGCAGCTACTACCACCGGTTCGCCAGAGATTTCTCCAATATCGCAGTATCTCCCAGCCGTCTGGTGGAGGAACATTGGCCTTACTTGTGGTCAGAAGAGGCAGAGAGCGAGTTCCAGGCGTTAAAGTCATAATTCTGCAGTGCTCTTATTTTAGCATTTCCACAACCTGGTGGCGACTTTATTGTGGCTACCGATACCAGTGACACCGGCATTGGTGGCGTTTTATGGCCAGGACCAGGTGATTCCTTACTACAGCAAGACCCTCCCCAAAGAGGAAGAGAACTACTGCGTGTTTTGGCAGTAGCAAAGTCGCTGGAACACGTTGACAGGAACGTATACTCGGCCTTTCCACCTGAGGACCGGCCACTGACATGGCTATTAAGTTTAAAGAAAATGGAAGGCCAAACAGCCCTTTGGGGCCAGACGTTGGAGTAGTACGGCTTCAGGACATCGGAAAGGAAGGAGCCACACCATTGCGGTACCCATGTCCAGACGACGCTTTTCAGCGGAGTGCAGCCGCTGCACTAAGGTTGAAGAGAAGGTGAGTACCGCAGCTGACTGTTATTTCAGCGGTACCTGCAGTTGGATGGGATAGCGCAGAGCTGTGGAAGGAGCATCTGGCCAACGCCGACTTGGGACCACTCCTGGGAGAAGTGGTAACACGGACTGGGCCGAAATGAAGGACATTGCACCATGAAGTGCTGTGTACAAGTCGTACTGGGCCCACAGGACGGATTGAATATCAAAGACGGGATGCTGTCCAGAGTATGGAGGTCACTTGAGGGGAAGTCCTAGAGAGGAAGTACATGCGGGGACCACGGGATGACACTTGGGACACAACTGGACCATCAAAATAGTTCCCACTTAGTACTACTACTGTTTGAGTCTACGTGCAGATACTGAGGGTTGATGCGGCCAAAGTAATGTGTTTGCGCCAAGTCTTGGCCTACAGACCATAGCTCTGGGTCGCAGTATAACGCGGAAGTGCCATTTGAACGCATAGCCATTGACGTAGCAGGACTATTCGTGGAGTTCGATTGGGATAGCACATATTTGTTAGTTGCCATCGATTACTTCAACAAGTGGCCGGAAGTGTACGCCATCCCTAACCAAAGGGCCAACATCACCAT
The DNA here is from genome assembly GCA_030762935.1 of Hymenopus coronatus. Lineage (NCBI taxonomy): Eukaryota > Metazoa > Arthropoda > Insecta > Mantodea > Hymenopodidae > Hymenopus > Hymenopus coronatus. The sequence goes on from CM060900.1 coordinate 356,116,477, forward strand.
GAACTGCCTCGTGGCGGAACTCTTTTATCGGTATGGCGTACACAGTGATCAGGAGACCGACTTTGTTTCCAACTTCATGAAGCAGGCACTAGAGCCACTCGGATTGCACTAGCGCACACAACCCCTCTTCACCCACAGTCAGACGACATGGTTGAGCGAAACATTAAGACCCTAGAGTAAGATTTGAGGAAGGTTGTTGCCAATCACTAACGCGACTGGGATATAAGGGTGCCACTTTTCTTGCTGGCCTACTACTATTCAACCCTCAACACCACCGGGTTTTTACCGTCCAGTTTGGTCTAAGACAGAGAACTGCGACTACCAAGCGACCTGATGTTCGAAAGTCCTTCTGAAACAAAACAACCAGTCAGCTACATGGAGCATCTCGTAGACCGACTTCATGACAAGTGTTAGATGATCCGTCAGGTAGCGAGCGATCGGATGAAGTTCCATTTCGATCGGAAGGGTACCAGCCAAGCTTTCCAGCAAGGTGATCTAGTTTTGCTATATTGCCCTACCCTGACCAGGGGTTACTGCCTCAAGCTTCAACAACCATGGCAATGGCTCGTACCTTGTGGTGAGGAGGATAAATGATGGCCCGGGGGAAGAAACTAGTAGTTCACTTGGACCTTCTGGGTCCCTATGATGGCTCTGGTCGAGACGACCAGTCCTGAGGCAGGAGAAGTATGAAAATGGCGTCCGGGTACGTGGCCGCTCTCAGGTTCACTTTGGAATGCGAAGGTGCAATATGACTGTGAGACATCTCAGTTAGATGTGTAAACAACATCAAAGAACAGCCAGATGTAGCAGGAACTTTCAAGAACACGACTCTCGATGTTTCTCTAAGCGTCGGCTTCCAGTATCTTCTGCTGGTTTCCAGAAAGTCTCTACGTCATTTTTTCACTATAGAAATCAGGAAGAATTGCAGTGATTTGTTGTTCTCAATTGTACTAAGTCGTGAGTCAATGCAGTGTTTACGCGCAGTGGGACACGAGCCATAGATGGCGTACAGGTATAGACTGTTAATCGTCTAACGTCCGTTATATTATATGCAGCAGTGCATCAAAGTAATATTTTTTAACTAATAGTTGAGTTAACAAATCATTTTTTACAGTATTTAAAATCTCTGAGATCTTGCAAGTTGTATTCTAATAAAATCTAATAAGAACCAGGAATTGAGACTTTATATGCCAGCGCAAGCATTTCTAACATATACGGTGACAGAACTGACGCTTACAGCAGTGAAAATCCATCTACTGTTCCAAGATAAAGCAATAAATTTTGAAACTTAAAATTGAGGATAAGAATATCTCTTCAATTTAGACTTGCGCTTTTAAAATACTAGGTAACTGTCAGGTGTGTCTTAGAAATAAAAGCGTTAGCCAATAGATGAGTGCTGATCCAATGGAGGCGTTAAAAGCCCCACTGTTTAAAACATTTGAGGAGCATTAAGGTAATAATTTTGACTGCTGGTTTCAAAGAATGCAAAACCTGGACTTTATGTATACAATATGGTATGGTCTATGTTTTATAATATAGGTAAAGAGCTTTCAGTTATTGAAAAAATGTTTGATCCAGATACATATAGCAAGCTCGACCTGGATAATATTCTAAGCCAGTTACATTTTCACTGGTGTTCGCTTTAGTGGGTTCACTAGCAAGGTAACCAATTTGATGTCAAGCCACCGTAATAATAAACCAAAGATTCCTCATGGGCCTATTGACTAATTATTAACGTCATTAACTAATTATTCTGGATGGTGCATTTTCCTCTTAAAGAAAGTCGATTTTTGAGCTCCCTGTCCGACCGTGTGCAACAAATTCAGGGTATGGCTTGTTAAGTATGTGTTCAGTTCTTCAAAAACAGTATAGCGGAAAACTAATATAATTTGTTATGGTGTAGTCATTCAACTCAAAATTTTCAAAATCTTAATATGGTAGCTACATCTCGTAAAAACAACAGTAGCTTTTTCAGTGACCGATACTCGAGTGCTTCATGTTCATGTTAGCAAACGGTGAGTCACAGGCTTAGAAAAAAATTGCTGGCATTTTCTCTGATATTACGTTGGGAACTGAATCTAAAACCTGGATTGAGTAGCCAAATGGAATAGCATAACTATATTGGCCAAGGGTACCAGCAGTTTAACATGTACTTGTAATGCCGAGGAAGACACTAAAATGAAACAATTCTCTAATACGTTAGCTGGACGGTTCATACAATTCGCTAACGGGATTTTAAAAGGCATATTATCATTTTTTCGATAGGAGGCCATCTCGAGCATCTTTCATAAAATACCTGCCTAACAATGCAATGCAGTGAAAGTTATCATAAGTTCGCACGATGCAAATAGTTAAAACGGTGGCTAGCAATTTTGCAAACAAACAAAAAAACAAAAAAAAAAAAACAAAAAAAAAACACGAAAGCGAGGGAAACATAGCACTATTCACTTCTGGTTTGGCATCAGAAAGTAAATTATTAATTTCCATTATATAACAGCTCCAGATATAATAAACCGCACAGATAACCTATAATTAAGACAGGCAATATAATCTAATTTTCGGAGAAAGGATTTTCTTAAATTATAGCTAGTATTAACATTCATTTAGTCCTATAGAATATTACAGTTGATACATCTGCAAATTCATGGCCATTTTAATGCAATTTAAACAAAATGTAGACGCGTGGAGCATTCTGAAGGCATAAAAATGTAGTTCTGAGAAAAACACCGTTTTAAAAATAGTATGATATGAAGCATATGAATTTTAGATCCTTAAATTAATGTAGAACCCAGGGTGAAAAGGTATAAAGATGCTTCAAGATTGAAATAACCACACACTGGAAAAAAAGCTATATTTGATTATTTGAGCGATTGTGTTAAAACATTCACTCCAGTTGTCCCTTAAACGTTGTGTTATTAGACAGTTCAGCATGTTACACAACTAAGTAGTTTGCCTTAAAATCTGCGAAAGAATAACACCATGGAATTTAATCCAATCAGTATTCAATTTCGTCTGTGAATGTCCAAAATGATTCTATGGCAAAATGATGACCAATGAGTGATTCAACATGCTGGCACATCAACTTATGCTTATGTAAACTATGACGTAGTGAGCACTTACACTAGAGTAATGCACATTTTTTAAAATATTGGTTAACTCTATGAGTGTTATGGCAGAAATTGGTAACTTATTCAACTATTACTCGCAAACATCTAGCGGCCGCAAAATATAGACCGAAGAATAAAGGTAGGCATTAACTCTTCCATTAGGAGCAATTTCTAAGGCAAGTCTTAAGCCCAGTTAAAATAAAAGGTGTCATCTATTCACTGTTCTGAAAAGAATTATTAGAATTATTAAACCAATAAATCTTAAAAAGTATGAATTGAACTCTAGCTATAACTACTTCAGCATTAATTTCTAAAAAAGAAATTCTCTAGTTCTAGTCTCAAACCTTCATAAAAGAGGCGAGAGACTACTAAACCAGCAAAACCAAAAACAGCGAATCACTATCTCTAAAGAAACGGAATTTTAGAGTAAGTTAGTTTAAGTTTTGCTACCTATGCCTCAGATAGACAGCGGAGAATACTAATTTTATTCCGCCACCTCAAATGTTACTAAATTAACTTACTGAATTAAATAGCATATTCAGAAAAGGACTTTGAAAGAACACAACTTATTGTAAAAGGGAAAAATGCTTATAAAATGAAAAACTATGGGATAATAATAAATACTGTAAAACATGCATTAAGGGCTTATTAAAGTGTTTAAAATCACTAAGGATATGGAAATAGCGTAACCCGCAGAATAAATGTCTTTGAAATGGCTGTGAAGATACAAATTCCATTAACAAGAAACAGAAACCACAGCAAACTGTACTCATTTGATGTAAACGTGCACAAAAATACATAATTACTGGTATAAGGAGCTATTTAGTGAGGAGAGGTCTTTCATTTACACGATAAAAGGGTCTATTTATATTAATATGGGCAAAACTAGTAAAGGTTATGTGATAGATGGTGATAGTGCAGTCTAGTTTAGGACAGCTATGGTAAATGTTGATAAACCCTATGTTAAGTTAGGTGATAAGGATGTATAGGAACATGTCTGGGATTCGGATTGCTTTGTATTCGTAGATACAGGTTAGTATGAACTATAACAGGGTAGATTATGTGATGAGAGGACTTCTAGCTTATGTTCGCTTAGATTATAATTTGTTAAATCTAAGCTAGCTTATGCTGGTGGTTGCAGGCTCATTTACATTTTAACAAAATAGAGTAAATGATGGTAGGAGATTCTAGGTCAGGTTAATATGGCAGAAGTCTAGGTTATGCTATCATTCTGGTGCTAGTTTAAGTTAAACGCTGGCAAGGGGGAAAAGAACGACAGGAGGTGAGGACGAGATTTACTTTGTTAGAGAATTTATGGCGATGTACGTTTTACTGGTTGGTATGGCGGGACGTTTACTGGAACTGATCGAAATTAAGTATGCAAAACTTACAGTAAGACTTAGTAACATCTCTATAAGTATGCAAAAAATAACCACAAAATGAGTCAAATCATAGTGATACATGTGCAAATGCTGTAAAACAGCAAAAACTGGGTATGGCTACAAAGAAATCTATTACAAGATGAAATAATACAATGGAAATGCAGGGGCCGCACCGTGGCAGAGTGGTCAGTCCACTGGCCTCTCACATAGATGGCCTGGGTTCGATCCCAAACGACCGCATGTGAGATTTGTGGTGGACAAAGTGGTGCAGGGGCGGTTTCTCTCTCCTGATTCTCCGGTTTCCTCCTCCATTGCATTTCAGTGGTGCTCCGTCTTCATTCCATGTATTACCAATATCATCACCTGTGGTGCCACAGGTAGTAAAAGCGGAAGTTAAACACAACCCAAAAAATGGAAACGCAGTAAAATTACGGTGAAAATGTAGCAGGTTATTGTACAAGTGAATGGAATTTCTATAAGCACTCTCAAAATTACTATGAGAATGTCACCAAAATATATAATAGAGCATAATTAATAGCAACAAATGAATGTGAAGAAGTAAAAAGGAACAAAACGAATGAAAGTGCTTTTAAATCGCAGCAGGTTTCTCTAAAAAACGGCAAAATGGCCGAAAACCTTGAAAAAATAGTGATTTAAGGAGCTGTTTATCCAATGCATGGACACATTATTGTGCTAAGAGACCATCCATTTAAAGGATAAGAGTGCACCTCTAGTTTAGGGTAGGCAATGGAATAGGCTACATAAAACTGAATAGATAATGATATAATGGTTGGTAGTAGAATTATAAATCCAATGCAGCGGAAACGGAAGAATAAGCTAAACAGTATACAAACAGATGTGACAAGACATAATAATGGTGTTACCAAATCTAACCATACGAAAACAAAATATAAGTATATGTTGCCAAAATGTTACCAAACTTAACCAAAGAGTAATCAGGATGTAAATAGCACATAACTTCATATAAATAACATGTATTCACATGTAAGTAAACGTTTATCATGTTTAACAAAATATAACTTCATAGAAGTCGAATAAAGTCTTAAATAACCAAAATATAACTAGAGGCATCCATATATATCCATAATGTATAGAGAATGCACTAAACCGTTACTAGAATTTAACTGCAATGTAATCAAACTGCAAATTCTTGGAATAAAAATGCAACCAGGATAATCAATACAAGGTTAATTTAATGTTGCATAGCTAGGCTGTTTTAACTTAGCTAAGATACCTTAGGTTAGGAAGGTTAGGCTGGACTATATGTTCCTCCGAAACGTTTGTTTTCCTCGTTGCACATGGTAGTTTTTAAAGATGCAGTTGTTTACAAACAGTACAGAAAAACTAGACACTTTAAGAATATACAGAATACTGTAGTGGTGTGCAAAACGCTCATGAAGTACCCAAACCAGCGAGAATAAGCATCAGAGGATGTAAGGTATATAAGAAGCAGATAATGTACGCAAAACAGTACAAAGCTCTTCAAAATAACGTAAAAGGTATAAACATATTGGTGAACATATAAAAAACCTCTTAATGTGGCGTTCCTGAAAAAGAAAATACTGTAAAACTAGAGAAATCATTTGACAATACAACAAATGCGTTGCGAACAGTCCCAAACCACTATATAACGCGTGGAATTTGCGCAAAAAAAAATCCTAAGGAAATATAAAAATTGACTGTAGTGAGTACAGCGTTGCTTCAAACTGCGCAAGCGCTTTAAACTCCCTAAACAATTGTGCAAATATCCAAACTGTTCGTTAAAACTGTCTCCATCGTGTCTCTATGATAGGAATATATTTTAGTTGCACTGCGATAATACCTGGCGTGTTTAATTGCATTTTATGTTTATCTGTCGCTTTGCCATATAAGGACAGAGAGAGAGTATGGAAAATAGTTAACATATAAAACATTACCAAACTATTTGCTCAGTACTAGGCAGCTGTGTACCAAGAAGAAAACAACATAAACGAAAGTATCCAGCTATGTTCCCCAAATAAAGAATAAAGAACACAAGAATAAAAAGAAAAATAACGTAAAACAGAAATGTATCAGAATGGTGTACTTTGTGTACTAAAAGCATTCGTAACATGTTAACAAGTTATATTAAACTAGCATATGAAAATTACGTTGAACAAGTTGAAGAACAACTTTTGCACAATACAAATAATTTTTGGCAGTTTTCAAAAGCATACGACAAACATCTTCACACACATGCAGAATAGAACATAATGGCAGAGTATTAACAGCTTCTATTACAATTGTTATTGGATATGTTAACTTTTTTAAATCTGCTTATTCACGTCGTACTTCTAAATACGCTTAGAAGGCCGACAATACTTTCAACATATTATAATCCCTGATTATAAGTGCAATAAGTAAAAATGAGGTAAAATTGGCAATTAACAACTTAAGAGTAAACGAGCTGCAGGTCCTGACGGAATAACAACCCATATTTTCAAAGGATAAGGTGATCTACTATTGTACCCCCTGACATTAAATGTTTACCATATTGTATATCAAAATAGTTTTCCCTATTTATTGAAACTAACTAAATAATACCCATTCCTAAATTTGGAAATTCCAAGATCATTAAGGACTTCAGGCCTATTGCTATTCTGTCTACACCAGCAAACATTTTTGAAAGAATTTTATGTACAAACACACTTAATCATAATATAAAGTTAGTAATTTCCCCGTTGCAGCATGGCTTTATGCCTGTAAAATCAATTGTAATTACTAATATTCTTAACTTTACTGAATATGCATCATTAGGATCAGACAAGTCTAAGAGCGTAGACGTAACATATAAAGATTGCCAAAAGGCATTCGATAAAGATGAACATGACCATTACTTGTTATATGATTACGCTTAGAACTTTCTTTTCCATTTATTAAAGTATTTCAAACATATTTAAAAGACAGATCACAGGGAGTATATTATACAAGCATGTCATACCAGTTTACCAGGTTAATATTAATTCAGGGATCCTCCAAGATTCCAATATAGGTCCATTATTGTTTTTCTGTTTTATCATTTAATTACCTAATGTTAAATTTTCCAAAATTGTAATGTTTGCTGATTGTGTTGAAATATACAAAAGTATCAGCAGTGTTAGTGATTGCTTGGAAATTCAATGTGTCCTAAGGTCTCTAAATATATTAGGCAAAGAAAAAAAAACTCCCATTCAATATTGCCAAGTGTAAAAATGACTCACGAGAAATACAAATCTCATTAAATATATTTATAACATAATATAACACCACTCGTTGAAGTGGTTGAAAATGAAGATACAGTAAATCTCAGATTTAACAGACACATGGTGACAATCGTAATGAAAGCATTAAAATATCTGGCATTCATTACTTCATGCACATTCAAATAAAAAAAGAAGAAAGAAAGAGTGAATGAATGTAAGAAAGAAAGAAAGAAAATTCAGTTTGCTTTATAACAACTTTGTTAGACAAAATCTCAAATATGCATGCATGGTTGGAATACTAACTCCACAAAATAGCTCCGTCTAATAAAAAAAAACACAATTCTAAATTTTAGAAATATGTAGCATTTAAAAGAACTAAAGGTTACCCTAGTACACAAATTATGCAACCACTTTATAGATATTTAAATTTAATGCTTTAAGCGCTGGAAGAGACTGCGAGATAATATTTTTGTAAAAATCTAGGAGAAAATACAGAAATCCGTAAAAATTCTGCACAAAAGAGAATTTTATATTTATATAACAGACTTCAATATTTTGATGTATTATATTGTTATATTATACAGTATTGCCCATATACATTATATCCATAATGTCTGAAAGTCGGTTCAAAAGTTCCATAATGAGTAATTACATACTGGTATTAATACAAGTTATTAAATTAGAACTAATCGTATTAGGGCTCCTTCTGTTTTAGTGCTGTTTTTTCTATTTTTCTTCCATCATAACTACCTTTATTTACCTTTTGTTTGTTTCATGTACATAAGCTAGGTACTGAACTAATTGTATTTAAATGTACTTTATAATGAACGTTGTAGTTGGGCTTATGTCGTTATGTTCATAATAAATACATATATAAATAAACAAATAGTAAGAATATATAATTAAGATAGCATAAGCATCGAACCCTTATTGGACAAAATTGTTTAATGTGAGGTATTGGAAGTGCCTACATTGTTACACCAACACTGCTCTTGAACGCAGGTACAAATGTATCTTTGTAATAGTTGTAGTAAGAATTCTGCCTTTCGGTAGGTCAAAAAACTTGGTATACGAAGTTTGTTCTACATAACCTTCTATCCTCTGCTTCCTTATTCAGTATTGAGTATTTCATTTTTCTCTCAAGTAGCTGAAGCCTTCCTCAGCCGAGTCTAATTGCTCCTTCTATCTTTCCTCCTAGACATCATGCAGCAGATAGCTTCTTGTTAAGAATATGCCCTAACCGATTTGTTTTGCTGCTGTGAATTGTGCGTAGAATTGAGTTCTTCTAACGCACTCCTCTCAGAACGTTTTTATTTTTCACATATCCATCCATTTTATATTTTATATTCCTTTCCAGCATCACGTGTCAAAAGTTCCGCAAATACTTCTCAATTTTGCTCAAGTTCAGGTCTCAGATCCACAGAGAACAATGCCCCAAATGTAACATTTTACCGATTTTTACGTAGCTTTAAATTCAAATTACTAGTCACCAATGATCTCTTCTTGGATAAGGCTTTCTTGGACATTACATTGCGTGATTAAATCACTTTGGTGTATTTGGGTCTTTCGCCAGAAAGCTTCATAAGTATTTAAACTTATTCGCATTTTGTAATTCTTGTTTTCCAATGACACTGCTCTTCTGTCTTTGCTCTCCTGATCACTTTTGATTTCTCTATTCCGTATATTCATCCTGCTTCTACCGAGCATTTCCTTTAGTATTTCTTGTTTCCTTAGCAAAAGCAGCGGATCATTTGTATATTGGATGGTGCTAACTGCATTTCCTCCTGTCAGAAAGACTCTAATGTCTTCTAACGCTTCTTTTGCTAACCAATATCCACAAAGTTGAAAAAGATGGGTAACATGTAACATCATGCATATCTCTTTCTATTTCTAAACTGTTGGTCATGTAGTGCTGTAGACGCCCCTTCTCTTTTTGCTACAGATACAAGCTTCTGGCGAGTTTTCTGTCCTTGCAGATAATGTAGACAGTGTTTGAATATTTTCCACATTCGCTGGGTCAAAAGATGTTTTTTTCAACCAATGAAGCAAGATAACAGTTCCCTCTCTGATGTAATACTTGGCATTCCACTTGCATCTCTATTTACTCTTACCTTCCTGAATCCAAATAGGTCTTCTTCTGTTACGTCTTCTACTCTATTTTCCTAGTTTTGGTTAGCATCTGGCCACAACTTTTTTCCTAACTAAGATATTTAGTTGGCAGTTCTATGATCACTGCAAATCTTGGTTGAATGTTTCTTCTTCAATGCAACCATACTGACCTATAGGGAATCCTTAGGCCATTCGCCGGTAACATAAATTCTATTGATATGTTAGGTGAGTTTCATCAGCCCATTTTATCCCAATCCCTTGAGTAATTCTACAGGTATGTCATCATCTCCTCTGGATTTTCTTTCTGCAAATCTGTTACAGCCATTTCATTCTTCAAACTGCTTAATTCTTTATTATGTTCAGGCGCTAGTTTCTTTTGTTTTGTTTTCTTTTTCCTGATTTCACCTCCATGTCTTATCGATTTTTCATATTGTGAAGTTCCTCTATTTAATTCTCCCATATTTTAAGAACGTTTCCTTGGTTTGTAATCAACTGTTCAAGACTATCTTTAATTCCATAACTCCGTATTCCTGTACTCTCTTTATATTCTAACACCATTACGTTCAGATATATTAAATCGTATCTTCCTTTACGCCGAGGCTCCGTAATTTCATCACAACTCTCTTTAAGTTTTTTCTCACTCTTTCTTTTTAGTTCATTATTCCGTCTCCTATATTCTACAACGATAAGATTTCTGTATTTCCTTTGTTCTACCATCTTATCTAACATTTACTGAGTTACTCATAACTACTTTATTCTGGAAATCCTCAACAAAACACTTTTTGTACTTTTCCACTAACTTTGAACAGATTCTCCAACAATGGTGTCTAAAAAAATGTATGTCTAATGATTCTGTAATACATTCCTTTTCATTTCGATTTTTTTAAGTTATATCCTGAGTTTCTTTTACACGGTTGCCTAATTCTCTTCTACCCTGTCTCTGAATCTGCTACAGGCAAATTGTAGACTGGCTGAAAGTCTACATTTGGAAGCAACTTTACATCTTACAAACTGCCTCAGAATCTCATTTTGATAAGTATATATTCAATCTTGTACCTATAATTATTTTCCGGTTTTTCCAGAAGTAACTTTGTTTTTCTCTTCTTGAACAAAATATTGGTGATCACCAATTTATGTTGTTGATAGAAGTCAACTTGTCTATTTTATCTTTAATTTCGCTTCCCGATTCCGTAAACACCAACAATCTACTTTCTCCTCCGATGACGTCTTCCGTGCTAATGGCATTCGCGTTACCTCTTCCTTCTTGGTACAACTCTTCCATACACTTCCACTTGCACTAACAAAACATCCACTGGAGCGGCACCTATTTTTGCAAATATCACACGATGTTAAGCCAATATAGTTTTGTCACACTAGTTACTATTTTATTTTGGGTCGCTAAAACCACTCCTCTTTTAGCACTACTTCCACCTGAATAGAACATTTTTTAATTAGCACAAAACACTTCACGTTGTATCTCGTTTCACTTAAACCCGCTATATTCAGACGAAATTCATTGTTCAGTTATCTAATTTTCCAGTTGTTTTAGTCCTAACATCCCATGTTTCCATTGTAAACTTCTTTTGTATGTATCCTGTTTTTTCAGTATCGATCATTCCCTCTGAAATAACACTTCCCGCCCGTAGATCGGAATGTATGTCTATTTTACCTCCGGAACATTGTTCTCTAGGAGTAGATATCATACTATTCACTGAAACCAAGTTTATTAAGGGAAGATAAATAAAGTAGTGGTCCTCTTGATTTCCTTTCCGCCTCGCAGCGCCACGGCCGGCAGATTCATGTATCAGGTTTCCCCCGATGATTTCGATTTGGAGTCATTTAGAGCATAATTTGTTCTATTTCCGCTGGCGATCCTGAAGTCGCCTCCAATATTGCGAGTGAATATTTTTTGGCTCGTTCATTTTAACCTCAAATCAAATGAAAAAGAAGTAATAATAGGACATATCTTGTATAGCATTACCTCAACTAACAGAACCATAATCGCTCATAAATCTGAATCTGGCATATAACGTTGAAAGGGAAATACATTTCCTAGATATCTTCATTTAAGAGCTAAAGAGTTCCATTTTAGAGTTGTACGTGCTAGTCTGATTGAGAAATGGTATACTTTCACAATGCGAATTTCTTGGAATCAATGAATATTTTAATAACTGCAGGCAATTATATATTTTAATATTGCAAAGTAATAGCTTTAAGTCCCTTTTTATTTTACTGGAGAGCTAGAACGCCTATTACATCGCACTTCTACATCGGAATGAAAAGAGGTTAATTTAGTAATTATCTAATTTATTACTTCACGCATGTGTAAACAGCCGGAAAAAAAAAAAGAGTAATTTCATAGTCATTTTTCACTAACGTAATACATTCATTAGTGCACACCCCTAACCTATGTTGCATTATAGATACGCTGTACTGTACTTTGCCCATGTGCACCCTAAGTATCTCCTGTTGACGGTTATACCGAGCAAACTCGTTGACGCTTTTATTGTGAAATCTCGGTTTGGCACATTCCTTACAGTCCCGCTGGAGTTGTCATGCCGCTAGTCAGCACTTGCTTTCTTGCCTCTTAGTTGGCAGACTAGAAGTGAAAAAGATGAAGCAGAATAGTGAGAAGATAGGGAGAGGCGGAGGAAAAGAGACGGAGAGCAGTAATGATTAATGGCACAGGCGGGACAGGCACGGTAATAAATTCCCACCCAGGAATTACCAGCGTGCAAGTTGCGAAATATGACAGCGTCATAAATTTCAGCAACCAGCAAACGGGTCGTGCAAAAGAGAGCTATATAAGCAAGTGAAAGAGAAAGGCGTGGAGGAATAGAATAACCCTGAATTGGTGAACTCGAGCCGTTGTGGGACTGCTCCCATGATCGCATGCTAAAACATAATCTTCATATTATCCACTTTAGTGTTTCAGTCTTGCTGCACGAACCAACTGTATCCTTCATGATTAAAAAATGTCATTTATATTTTCATTGCATTTACAACAATACTTTACAGCGTTCTCAAATATTCTGCAATCATAGTAATTGCTAACCATTACGTGAATGTGGCGCAATGCTATATGAGGTCTTTACAATCACTAATTACACACATCCTCATAAATATCAATACCTATAAAACTCCGCGCTCGATTCTATTTTGCTATAATTTCTTTATTATTCTGTCTTATTCTGTCTATTCTCAATTAATAATCTAGCTTCTCTCTTATTTGGTATTAAACGGATTCCACAATGTTATTTGTTTAAGATGTTAGCAAACTAGTGATCTGTAACATTATTCAAATAATATTTTAAATACAGATGACAAGTACAGGATTCAATTCGTCTGCTTGAGAAAACTAACTATACCTATTGGTTAAGTCTTTCGCGCAAAACACTCTATTGAGATTATATTTCTTTGACACATAATAGTTTATGAAACTGCCATAAACTTTTCTGACATTTAAAGTGGTTTTCGATGTTTTTAACACATTTAATATTCCATAACTTATTACATTGTCTATCTCTGTATGAATGTTACCAATGAAGTAATCCTTACGGATTTGAAAATAGGAGCTAAACAAGGTTAACAATAATTACGTTATTTTTTAATGATGTTCAACTGAATGGAAGTAAATATTTAATTATCTGCTCCGTTTAACTGCCATGGTAAGCTGGAAATGCTGGGTGGATAATTCCTCACTTAAAGGAACAAATAATGCTTTTAAAAAGAAGTATTTATATACTAGTTTCAAATTAATGTTATACTTATGCTCCTGCTCCGCTTCAGTTGATTTCTATCGATCGATTCAGCCTATCTCAATTGATTTCTTTAAGAAGCATAACATTCTAAAGCTTTCTCCACTTTAAAAACTTTATAGCCACCAAATTTCGAATACGTTGCTAAAAGAAACGTAATTTGGTAAATATGTTAGTGATGATAACCTTTTTTCGACGAAAAGAAAGCGAATTTTGCAACCATTCTTGTCTTCATTTATGTTTTATCACTCTGAATGTAGAACCTCATTATGTTCTTGAAAGTCCTTGATGCCTGTCCTCGGCGGTGGATCAATTGATTAGATTTTAATATTATTTGGAAGTGATTAAGTTTCCTGTAGTCTTTTAATCTTCGTAAGCAGCCCCTGATGGGGCTATATGTCAATTAATTATTAATAATTAATAAGTATTACTACTATTCCCTGTTTTTACGTTGTCATTAGCATTCGCTTCGTAATGTGGCTCACTCGCGTTATATGTGATATAGTTCTGGGGGCCCCACCGAGGTTCTGCTAGAAGATGGACTTATCCATGTGGGACCCCAGAAGAGGAAGAGGTTGCGTGGGGAGGCAGAGGACCACATGGGCGGACTTGTTTAAGCAGAAAGTGGGACATCTGTGGTCGAGGTGTGCAAGAGTCAGAGAAGTGTGGAAAGAACTCTTCCTATTTTAATGTAAAATATGTAGGATGTACGTAGAGGGAACGAAGACAAGAGTAATGAGGAAGAACTTTAAAAAGTTTAGTATACAATAATGTTCATATTAATCTAAAATTGTGTACTGTGTAGGACAAGAGTGAAATAAGCCCGCCTGGCTAGTGTGGGGTGGCGTGTCTTCTTCATATTCAACAGGTCGCGAGTTCGAAACTCGCTTAGGGTGAGCTACACGGATAAGGGTTTCTTCGGGGTTTTCCCTTAGTCTGAGAAGGCGATGTCAAGTAACTTCAAGCTCCATGGATCCCGAGATCATTTCGCCAATGTCATTCATTGTCCGATTTTACCAACCAGGTTAAAGGGCTTTAAGCTGCAAAAACAGGAGCTTATTAGTGTTAGCTCCCCTAATGAGTCTTTTTGAGATATCCTGCCAACAGTAAGCTCTTAAGGGATAAAACAGGCTAATAAATAAATTGCTCCAATGGGATTTCAGTTAGTTAACAGTGAGTATATTAATATAAGACTATCACATCTAAGCACACTTGAATCCCCTAGCCTGGGCGTAGGATCCCAGCGCTCAACCAGTTGTATTCTTCATAAATGTCCATTAAAGCAGGATTTACCAAAGAACAGTAACCTTTCTAGAACAAATTTGTATGAAATATATGGAAATAAAACCTTTCAATTCAATACTTCTATTTTAACTTTCATCAAGTAAAACCAGCTTAACTTTTTATTGTAATCTCCAGTAATGTTCATAAACAAATTATCAAATATTAATAATTGGATCTTGTTTACTGAATAAGTAGAACTTGTACTTTTCAGTCAAAACTTAGTATTTTAGTTTCTATTATAATATGCTTTATGCTACTTAGTTTTAACTTAATCAGCTTACCCTCCAAGTATGGAGTGCTTACACGTGGATGTCTACGGTAATAAAGCTGTCGAGGAGCAAACGATATTTAATCAAAGAATGAAGAATGAAGAACGAGGAAGCAGCCCGTAGCGAGGCATGAGGTTGAAGTAACAATATGCATTAAAGGCGAAATGATGATAGGAAAGGTGATGGTTGTGGGATGAATGGCGGGGGAAGTCTAAGAACTCGCCTAGACGCAGTTTTGTCCACCACAAATCCCCTGGGATTGAGCCCGTTCCACACTGATGAGTGGCGAGTGATCTAACCGCTCATCCACGGCGTAGGAATGTTTGTTGTTAAGGGTCACAGTTTTACAACATGAGTTAAGCTGCTTAGAGTTTAAGTATAAGTGGGAGAAAAAATCCCTAGATCTAAGGGGTATGCCGTCCTCCGTCGTCTAGGGGTACGTCTAGTTCCAGACGTAATGGGTCGAGCCCTTCGGAAGGGAAGTAAACCGGGTGCTACCATGGAGTAAATATATAGCACGTAAAATAACCTGAATCCTGACAGAAAACTCTAAGCAAAATTTCTGAACTTTCACGTTCAATATATGTAGAATAGGGCGCTAAAAACCATGGTATTTTAAGAACGTCCACAAATAAAATTCCGCTTAATTCTAAGGATTACACTTTTCATAAAATGTTCAAAAATTTTTAAAATTCAGTTTCTTTTTCTTGCCACGATTTAAGTTGAAGACTGTTCCGTTCTCACATTTCGAATTGTTTCCTCGGTGTTCAACTGATCGTCTCCTGAAAGTTTGTTGTTGAAGGCCTGTTTAGGAAGTCACTCTTCTGGCATTGTTTGTAAGTGTCCTGTTCATTTTTGTCTGTGTTTGGTAATTACGTCTAAGATGGACTGTACACCTTAAACTTCTCTA
Organism: Hymenopus coronatus; assembly: GCA_030762935.1. Taxonomy (NCBI): domain Eukaryota; kingdom Metazoa; phylum Arthropoda; class Insecta; order Mantodea; family Hymenopodidae; genus Hymenopus; species Hymenopus coronatus. Next base: position 356,132,517 of record CM060900.1, read on the forward strand.
GTTCTCTCGTTCCTTAGGAGTCCTTCTCTTGTGTGTAACTTTACAATTACTTAGCGGCATATTCCGGTTTAAATAATAATTATTTTAACTGAACACAATTTCATTCCTTGTTTACGTTTACGCACGAGGACTGCACATTTTTTTTAATTCAACAGCAATCGTTATTCATAATTTATACTTGCGGTACAAAGTGCAAATATGTCATATGAATGCATCGCAAGAAAGCTTCTTGAAACGTTGCGTGATTTCATTTCATAAAACTGTAAGAGTACATTTTCACCAAAACAAAGAGAAGAATTAAAGGTATAGACCCTAAAACTCCTCAAAATGCAGAACCTGAACTTCAGACTAACATAGATTAACAACTACAATACGTGTCCTGTGATACACAAACCAAAACGAATGTTTGATATCTACTGTTATTATTTAGTGTATGTTGTAGTATAACAGTACTATAAGGGCACTGTTTCTTGTCTCCCAAAGGACTGAACACAAGTGGATGAGCAAACAAAACGTACTGTGCGGTTCACTGCGAGGGTAAAAGCGTGTTAATACCTGTAAAAATATACTAATTCCAAGAAAATTAAGAAGCAGTTGATAGAGTTAAATATGATCTTGATCAAGTAGTATTTAGATATTCTTTAATAGTTTTGACGAGATTGCTTCCTTTAAGCTGATCCACTTATGAAATTTGTAAAATTCACAGAATGAAAGATATTTTATCGAAAGCCATACTAATTATTACACATAGTAATAGCATATTTTAGCTTCCAGTTTTACTATAAATGAGTTTACAAATGGATTTATCATATTATATTTGTTATATTAGCCCTAATAAGTGCAGAAGAATGATTATTTTTCTTACTCTCCAAATCCTAAATTTCTCAAAATTTAATAATTTAGTTCTCAAAATCGGACCTTTATTTCGAACAGTGTATGACTATTTTCTTTGATGTGCTTTTGAGAGGAAGCATAACATTTTTGAAAAAAATTAATGAAAGCTGCATCGTATTGGGGCATTTTAAGTTTGAAAAATTTTGGAGAAAGCTTTTTGAGAAAATAAGGTTTAAATTTTGGAGCAACTATTATATTAACAAGCATAAGCCTGCCCATTTATAGCCTCAGTTAATTGGTAGTTATAGTGCGCCAAGTTGAAAAAATGATATACTTCCTTAAATAATAGAATTCATATATTCTTTTGTTAAAAAAAATATTGTTTTAATTTTTTACAATTTTAAGTCACTTTTCACAGATGTATCGACTTTATTAAAATTTCTGAGGCATATAAGTTAAGGATTTTATTTAATTTAATCGAATCATTAAGTAGTACGGTAAAAATCCTAAGATGGTGCGATTACAGGGTAGTAATGTCAAGTATCACTTGCTTAGTGGTAACATTTATTTGTATATGATGGAAGTCTACGGAAAAAGAACATCAGAAAAAGACGAATAACATAACAGCGGAGTTTAAAATACAAAGTATAAACTCAACTAACAGAAAACAACAATGTGTTTACTAATTCAAACGAAATTGTGTTTTCATTGGCACCGACTATCCGTGGTGTACGTAGTAATTTATGTAACATAAGGTGATAGGAGGTACATAAATTTCAACCTATGCTATATATTTTTCAGCATATAATGTTATGTAATAGTCCTCAAGCAGTTTTCCCTTTCTGCGCACAGCCTTATGGATGTTATCTTCTAAGGAAGCTGCAATAAATTCTTAGACCATTCTCTTAACTGCCTTCAAGGGCTTGTAAATTACTAGCAGTTTTTCATGAAAGGAGCAAAGGAAAATATGTGTTTTATTTCTATAGTGTGTGTAAATAAAACAGCCTTTGCTTGGCAAACGCTTTGTAATAATTAATGATCACACTGGTTGTTATCCGCCCAAAATTTTGCCACGATCTACAACGCATCTGTTTCTCAGATTATTAAAGAGACAGGTTTACTGCAGGTAACCACTTCTAAGGAAATCAATCTCTACTGAATGCGTTCTTTATTTATTCCAAAGCTTTTTTGGACAGCGATATGATAAGTGATTTAAACCAATAAAAGCATTTTTAAAAGAGGAATTGTTCCATAAATTTTATGTCATATAATATATAATATTCATTCTGTATTTTAAAAATTATGACACTAATAAAAAAGAAGCAATATTCCACGTTTAAGACATTTGGATATGTGAAGACAAAGAAAGAGCATTTGGATTATTTGACATAGCTTGAACTTTTTATAGTAAACTCCCACTTAAATTGCGCTGGGTTTTCGCTTTTTCAGTAAAAGTTAATTTGAAATATACTATATTAAACAAAAACAGACTGGATGAAGAAGTGTTTAAAAATATTAAAATCTAGCATATCTCTTAATTATTTAAAAATTGTAAAGTTTAATAAAAACTTAATATAAAAATACTTTAAAACACAGGATAAAACATTTGTTTACATATCTTGAGGTTTTACGGACATCTAATTTCATAAATTAAAAAAAAACTCTACACCCTAATCTCAACAAAAAAGCGATATTTCAAGGAACAATACAGAAAACTAGTCAAAAATCAGTATATCCATAACAACACGTGTGCAAAATTTACTATATGAGAAATTATTTTCTCTTAGTGGATGCAATCTCATGTATTTCCCCCGCAGTAGAAAACATGATATATATTTTCTTTTAATTTCAAAATTTCTGTATAACCAATTCATAGCTGTCAAATCTTATTTCTGTTTGGCATTTATACTTTTCTTGCGTGGAGTCCTGGTCTTTGTTTTGCAATGGAGTTGGAAGACGTATTAGCTAAATCATTTTTTTGGTTGTATTACTTCCGAGGCATATTTATCTTTATTTCTTTGTTTGTAATTGAACATAGAATTAGTAGATAAATGTATAGCGTAATCAAAAGCCTCGTTTCGTTCCTCACTCCTTATAAAGATTGTGATAGACAGAAAATAAAGCTATTCTAATTAACATTATTATTTTTATTTATTACTTGTAAATAGAACAACCTCTTGAAATCATTTTGGGTATATTTTTATAAATCCCACGCTGACCCGAATCAAAATATTTGAGAGCAGATTCTCTAGGCTCATAATTCTTATGAAACCCTTACATTTTCTCCATGTGTTCAGTAGTTTGAAAAAAATATTCTAGACATATCCGTGTAATATTAGAATTTTCTACACTTGTTTCATGCGGTACATATCTAGGGAGCAGTAAATATGTCCTTGCTGGGGTAGCTTTAATCTTAGTAATTGCAATATTTGAATCTTTGTTTCTGATTATTTCAATAGTAATGAAAGGGTTACTGGAGATTGGTTTTTAAACCGGATATCAGGGTTACAAACAGTAGCTGATACCAATGAGCTATTTTGGCAAATAAGAAATAACGTGATCTATTTATTCATTCATGTTAATATTCCTTTAACGTCACAATACTCCAATACATTTTGAACAACATGAAACTTTTTATGCATTCTGAAAGCAATTATTCTTCAGTTTTATGTACTATAAGTTTCAGATCTTCAAGTGTCTTATATTGGGATATTGAGTTTTAATTTAGCCTATTGTTTGGATTGGAAATAGAGTAAAATATGAACATATGTATAGTTTTGCATGTAATTACGGTTTCTCTCACTATATTGTATCAACGCCTATGACAGAAAAATAGCTTTTGGGCTTCTGTTTGCGGGATTTCTAATGGTGAATAGCTCTATAACATTTTTTGCGAGCAATTCATTACTGCAGGGATGAGAAAACTGAGACAATGTTTTATATTTAAGGAATTTGCATAATTTAATTTGGTGATACAGGCCAGTGCTTTTGAGTACAAAATACAGTTGGCAACTACGTATTGTAGGAAGTAAGTTGTGGAATCAAACCTCGTGAACTATCTCTAACATATGCAAACGTGCCTAAACGGTGTAGCTGATGACACACTTATGTAAGCGTTCTTACAAAAGTTTGCTCAGATCACAACCAGGAATCTAGGGTTATATATTTCAAGGAAACAAGAAGAAATTAATTTACCTTCATGAAGAAAAAACAATTAATAAGAGTTAAGACAGTGGAATAGAAACATTTTCATGTTAACTAGTGATCAGAGGCTAGAACATATCATTTTCTGACATTTAAAATGTAGGTCAATTTCATTATAAACCATGGAAATTTCATCTTACATTATTGAAAATACGCATGTTATCGTTTGTTGTTGTTGAGTTACAAATTATAAATTATATTCAAGTTTCCTGATATAATACTTTTGCAATAAAGGCTGAAGATGTTTTTAATCTACAAGTTGCATATGGAAGCCAAAATAAATAGCAGGAGGCCTTAATAACCTCGGGACCATCCATTTACAAACGCTTTGCTAAAGGAAAATTCAATGTTGTACAACACTAGGTCCATAGAATCACATGCTAAACGGATGAGATACTATCTAATAAAGTCAACAATGAATGAACTGTGCGGCACCATGTTAATAACCGTCCTCTCCAAAAATAAGTGATGGGAAGAAACTGCTTATATTTGAAACTTATTAAACTGATATTTAAACTTTATTACATCTCAGAATACACCGTGTAAAACACATGCAGTAAGACAAAACAAAATTGGTTTCATAGAATTACTATTTTGGTTGGAAAAAATAAGAGAAACGTCAAAAAAAAAAAAAAAAAACTTTTGAAAGTTCTTTTTTGAAGACGCAATTATTTTATGGCTTTGTATCTTCAATTTTTCACACAAAATAATTTAAAAGCTGTAGATATCAGTTTACGGGTCACCGCTGTCTGACTCATAAACTCATGGTGTTATAGAAGGTAGAAGTTGATTATTTCTATCAGCAATTAAAAATCAACCTAATTGGGAAAAAAATAAGTTTAGTTTTATTTATGGATGTTCTTTAACTGGTGTGGCTTTTAGCATCCCCATTCTTAGTTGGGCGTGAAAGACCGCTTAATTTTGCTCAAAGAACTCTTTGTAAGGCTTGAGGTTCTTTTACGTGCCGTAAGTCTACGACACGGAACTAACGGCTTTACTTCTCTTCCGATGGAAGCCTTGTTAAGGATTTTTACGCCCGAAAAATTACATCGCCCTCCGCCGGTTTTGAAACCGCGACCTCGGTAACCGGAAGCTAGTATGTTATTCCTTGGCCCGGGAGGATGATCCTTTCATTGGGATATTGCACACTATGCCCAATCTGGTAATGCTGAGAGCGTATACTTAGATTTTATCATTGCCATAAAGCAACTCAACCAGTGAAAAACTACAACTACTGCAGTTGTAGAACTTATTTTTCTCTACCCCCCAAAAAAAATTGTTTAACTTTTGCCGTTCTCCATCTACTGTACAAAACAATACTTTTCATATTTGTGCTAAACTCGGTCACAAGTATGATTCGACAACCTGAAAATAAAACTGCGTTGTCCAAACTATTGATACCTTCAACTAACTTGCAAATAACCATATTTTTTGCTACTCATCTCAGTTATCTGGCTTATTTCCTGCTCAACCACCAAGTTTCACTTGTTTTACGGTTCAAAGAGCAACTGCAGTCTTCACTTGGAACCCCGTTTATACCACTGTCCAGTTAAGTATACAGGAAGACGATGTGGTTGACATCGCGACTCCCCCAGACGGAATGTCCGCTTAGTGAGACTACACATCGATTGTTACTTTCTCTAGTATGTATGCATAATGTACATGGTAAGTAGAGAAAGTCTTGTATTTCACACAAAAAATTCGAAACGATATTTCACCGGAAATACATGTTTTGAGGTCCACTGAATTCGAAACAATTTCTAGAAAAATATCAGTATGACTGTCTGTGGAACGTATAACCTAAAAAGGAAAAGTTAGTAAAATGCCAAACTTGGTATTTAAGTTTAGTACATTCCGAAGATGCGATAAAAAGTTTTCAGACAAAACAACACAAACTACCCTTTTGCATGGAAAACGTGTCAAAATGTTTGTTTTCTCAAAAATGGCTCTAACGACTTTGAATAAAATACATTTACGTGACAAATAAAATGAACCTATATCTTGAATTTTCTGGTAATAGCCTTTGAAGACCTTTTCCTTCTGGACGACGTCTGTATAACTGATACACCGTAAGAGATAGTAGAAAACTTATACAAAATGTAAATCTCGATAAACGCACAGATTACGTTTTGTAGACTTATCCTTTTCCAAGATATTGATCAAAGCTCATTATTGTGCAGCACTTCATTCAACCTATTAATTACAGATGGCACTAGTTTGTGACATTCTTGGACGCCGACTTACGCTCTCCCACAGCTCCATGACATGGTTCTAAGGAGCAGATGCTGTTCTTTTTTCTTGAGGATCCCATTTTCGAAACAGTATGTCCCGTGCATACACAATCATATTTAAATAGGGTGACTTAGCCGGTCAAGGTATTACATTTTGGAATAATCATTGGGCTTGGTGATTTTTGATGTGTAAAAATGGAAAAGAAACGTTAATGTTGTCGTACTCCAAAGGAATTTGAGGCATGTCTTAAGCTGAATACGCTGTTCGAACATTGGAAAGCAGTCGTTGAGTACGGTGGTGTATTCTTCAGAATCCGTCCTGGTAAATTCGTATGCACCAGTTCCCAAAAAGAAGCAACCGACCTCTAACCCCAGAATGGTACACTGATTCTCATACTCTTCTTGGTAGCTTCAACATGCTCGGGACTATAGCGAGTGACGTTAGGCTGCCAAAACATCAACCGCCCGTCAACATCGGAACAGAACGTTTATTTGCACCGTCCAAATAACGCTTTGCTGCAAACAACTTGATGTTGGAAGGTATAGAAAGGCGAAGTTTACTCTATTTTCTGGAAGTGTTGGGGTTTATATCTTCTTTCTTGGCTACCCTTCGTTGCTGACTTCACTGGCAATGCATACGTTTTCGAACAGTAGAAGCTGCGACGCGCAGGCCCAATTCAGGGCCAATTTCGGCTGCTGACAAGAAAAGAGTTCTTGTATTATCTGACTTATGGCTAAATCCTGCTCTTCCGTTATTTCCCTTGGCTAGTCACCTTAAATTAAATTAATTTATTTGTTAACGACGCTGTGAATTGCCAGGATCGTATCAGCGCCATCGGTGTGCCTGAATTTCGTCCCACAGGATCTTTAAAAGGCTGTCGCTTTTAAGCACACTTAACAACCATCGTTCTGGGTCGGGTTTTGAACCCGCGACCTAGAGTTCAGAAAACCAGCAAGAGTGGTCACCTAGTAGCCATCTCAGTATACTTTAGCTCTCTTCTTAAAAATCCTGAATCCACCGTCTGACGCAAACATCTCCTGCGCCGATTGCACTAACAGTCGGCTTGTTACCTCTGTGTTAAAATTTAACATCCTCTCCATCTTTTGTTCGTCAATAGAAATATTTCAACTTGTTGCTCCTGTATACAATTCTACAGCCTTTTGAAGTGCCTTGTGTTGAAACCTATTATGACCATGAAAAGGGCTTATTTTGCTGATTTTGCAACCCTAAGAATTTTTATATTCATTCCTGCTTGTTGTCGAAGATATGAAAACCAAAGTAAATCTGTAACTGTAAATAAATGCATTTATTGTTCATTTATTTATATTTCTGTAGTCAACAGTAACTGTAATGATGTCTAGTCACTCACTGTTGATGAAATGGGACATTTTGTTTAGAATGTATTGCCATAAGGTTAAGTTTCAATCAATGGGAACAGTCATTTAAGTAATTTTCATTTGAAATTTCAAAAATTGTTGGATATTAATAATTATGTATCCTAATTCAGGCAAAATATGTAACCAATGACTGGTAATAATAATAATAATAATAATAATAATAATAATAATAATAGAAATATGCTTATTTAATAATTTATCTATCGAACGGTACGTATGTATGTGTGGGTACATTGACACACAATGTAATGCAAAGTGATATATCAAAAATAAAGCTTATACATTAATATTTTTGGTTGTATGAAACGGCAAAATGACATAGCAAACGAACTCTCGAGTTGAATGGTATTCATAGGTAAGGTTGAGGAGAAAGGAGAGAAAAGAAAAAAATAGATGATTTCGCACCCGGGATGAGAACCACTTTCTCGACGCGAGTAACAGGCACGTTACCCTCCTCATCACCAAGCCCTCTTTGATTTTGATCCCATCGTATTACTTAAACGCTTTCTTTTCTCACTCTGTTATCTTGTTATTGAACTTCCAGATATAGCTAGTAGTAAAAAGCATATGCTGATAGTTTTCCGTGCCTTACAAAATCAAACCAATAACGAATAGTGAAACACTGGGTTTTTGTAATCAAAGAACATGTTTTACACTAGTTACATATCTTGTGTTGCCATAAGAGCTCTAGATAATGTTAGTTGAAAACTTTATCACAGGCAATTAATTATTATCAATGTTCCCTATCAACAATTATAGGGGCTTTCATTTCAAAACTTCCCAGTCTATGTTATAGGTTGTTTAAATGTAATTTAATTTAAAAGAAATCACGTCAACTAAGATATTCAGGGGGAATATTAAAATTAGTCTTACATTTTAGATTTCACCCCTTCACCCTTCCACCACCACATTTAAATTTCAAATGCTACTCCTCTATTTTTATACTTAAATATGAGAGTATTCATGTTTGCTGCTATTTGGTGAGCTGTCAGCAGTATCGACTGAATTATCAGTCTGTATTTATAAGGTTTTATTCCAGTGTTAAGTCATTGCAAGTATGATGGCATTTGTGCCATTGTTGTGTGAATTACATTTGCTTTGGGAGTGAATTTACTCAATATTTTGGGATTTGTATCGTTGCTGAGTACATTGCATATTTATCATCATCTATATCTATATGTTGAGTATAGTGTGCGTTTCAAATGTATCGTCTTTTTGTTAGTGTTGAGTAAATTGAGTTTTCCAGTAGTAATGCTTTGCCAATGTAGAACATATTGCAGGCTAAGCTGTACCAATTTAAGTACATCGTATACTGCCGGTTTTGACAGTGTAGTTCATGTGTCCACTTGATTATTAGAACAACTGCCCATGGATCACTGTTGAATCCAATGCATTTTGCAGTATGTTAATACAGTTCAAGATGTTCAGGGCTACACAAGGCTCAAGTATCAATGTTTCGTGGTCAGTGTTTGTAAAATTTGCCAATGTAGTGTACAGTGTTTGTTACAGTGCGGCATATTGAATATAGTTTGGGAGACTTACGTTATTAACACCAAGACAGGTGGAGTTTGTTTAAGCATGCTCTATGTGCCAGTGCTGATTTCATTAGCTATCCATATGTTAATATTGGGTGCATGTAAATTGCAAGTTGTGATTTTAATTAAGTGTAAGTTGCTAGTGCCCCAAAGTTGGACACAGATTAGGTTTCAATTTGTGAGCGTTAAAATAGACTGCACGTTGCACTTGTGTCAGTTGGGAGCAGATTTATACATTGCAGTAATTCACGTCAAATAAAATGCGAGTTGACCATATGGTAGTGTTGACTATGGTATAATTTATAGCGTGTTGAGTTAAACATAGTGAAATTAGCCCATTTGACAGTATTGGCTATAATATAAGTTTTAATGAGGCAAAGCTAAACGTAGTGAAAGTTGCTCACTTCACAGTGTTGCCTATACCATTAGTTTTAATGTGTCAAAATTAAATACAGCGAAAGTTGCCCAGATGATAGGGTCGACTGTAATAAGTTACAATCTGCCAGGTTAAGTAGGGAAAGTTTCTCATATGACGGTTTATTATACCATACGTTGTAACGTGTCAAAATTGATTATAGTGGAGGTCCTTAAGACAGTGTTAACTACAGTATGCGTTACCGAAGTTAAACCTTCCCAACTTTTTCAAATGACAATGTTGGCTGCAGTAAAGGCGTCAAAATATATGCAGTGCAAGTTACCAACATATGAGTTCAATTCATAGGCTGTGACAAATTTAAGTCTTCTGTATGAAGTTGTTGAGCATAGTATGGTTTGTAAAGTTAAATTGAGTTCTATTCGTGCACGCTCTTTAGCCGCTGCTGTTCTCAGCATCCCATTTTATATTGGGCGTGAAAAACAGTTTAATTTTGTTCAGAGGTCCCTTAAACAAACTTGAGGTTATTTTATGTGCCGTAAATCTAAGATACAGAGCCAATAACCACACTTTCCTTCCAAAGGAAGCGATTTTTACGCCCGAAAAAAATCCGCTTTGAACTCGCGACCTTGTGAACCGGAGGCTAGCATGTTACCCCACGTCGACGGAAGTTGACGAGTAGCTTGTAATACATGGATGCTAAGTATAGTGAAAACTGTCCCTATGGCACTGTCGCGTATTGCCTCTGTAGCGATGTTTGACACCAGGCGTAGCCAGAAACATATTGAGAGGGATGAAGTATAGGTTTAATTTTTTGGTGTAAAGTAAAATAATAAATATTATTTAGTCCTTAGTTGAAATATTTTAGAAACTGATTAATATTCATAGATTCAGACGTACCAATCTGAATATTAATTTCTATGAATATATACATTTTATTTTGTTAAGGGGGGTTTCCAAAAACCCCTAGCTACGCAGCTTGTCACTGGTTCTGAGACTTAAAAATGTAATAACGCCATATCTCCTTTACGTTTAGAGCTCCAAGGAACCCTATTATAAAATGTATGACTAATTTGTTCTTGGGTCTAGAACGTGCTGATGTGAGGAGATTAACAAAACAATTTGAATAAATATCCACATAACTTAATTTACGTTTTTGTTAATAAAATGTTTGGGACTCTTGCCTAATTTCCTTCCCAGGATTTTATTGCATTAAAATAACACCAGCCCTCTGAGAAACTGTATCTATACCTATGTTCACCGCTTCCTGAGCTTACAGAGCCTCTGCGCGAGTGACAAACTTGTAGCGTCTTAACCCTTAAATTCAAAAGTCTGAATTTTATTTTCGAAAATTCAACTTAAAGACTTTTATTTGTCTTAAGGTGATGCATGTATGAAATTTGATCAAACATTGTGAACAAATAAAAAATTAATTTGTTCACAATAAAATTATATAGATTCTAAAGTTTAAGAAAATATACAATGTTTTCCACTTGACGTACTCTAGCTACCTATTAACTAACGTTTTAAATGCACCCCAACTCCAAACCTTATTTATTCGCAAATTTTTTCTAACACTTGTCCATATTCAAAATGTTCCACACGATGCAAATTTTCACTAATTTGTTTCAAAATTTTTATGCAAACTCTCAAAATCACAATAAAGAAAAATGAAATACTCTCCAATTTTGAGAAATAAATTATTAGATTTTGAAAAATCATGATTTTTTAGAGTACCAAAAGCAGAAATTTCCTTACACCAATTAGGGCCAGTATAAAATAATATCATATGACATCTATTTGTAAACTCATTTGCTATAAAACTGATTGTTTGTGAAAGTTTTCAATAATGCATCACGTGCCTCGTTTTTATTACAACAATGAACTTAGACAGTATAAATTATTATTCAAATAACCATGTACGCTAGAATGCCCATATATGACAATAATATCATTATTAATGTGAATAATATTTGCTTAAAATTTAAAAAAAAGGTTATCGCACGTGCTGTGTGTGGACTTTCCAAACGTAAAAGATACATTATTTTAAGGTGCAAGGAGATGCATTTATAAGAACTAAATTATTCTTTTCATATTTTTATTTATTTTTAGTTGTATCTAAACGGATTCGTTCTTCATCAGTGGGCACAATAAGGAAAAGTAGAAATGGTTGCGATGTTGCACTTTTAAAAAGAATTAGCAGCTATATATATATATAGCTATAATAATCTAGCAAACGGAAGACAATTATGACTTTACTGTTATCTACATGTATACATTTCTTTTTTATTTTGTCTGAAAATGTAAGAATTAGTTTCTCTTATCTGTTAAACACAACCAAACCTGACATTCAATGTAAAAGTGGAAATTAGGTTTTATTTATGGACGCTCTTTAACTGCTGTGCTTCACAGCGTCCCATTCTATACCGAGTGTGAAAGATCGCTTAATTTTGCTCAGAGGCCTCTGACTTTAGGTATATGGATGACATTCAATGTAGTTTAGCCATTCAGGCAATATCTGCATCCACCCTTTGTTTCATGTGCGGGGAAATGTCCAAATTCATCGTGACGTACTTCTTCAGTATGCCCTGCTGCTATTGGTCTGTTTATTTTTCGCGGCGGAGTAGACATTTCTTCTGCAAATGATCGAGGCCGACCATTTCTTGTCTTTATACAATAGTCTTCTATTTTAAAACAATTTTGGAATTTTCCTCCTATGCCAATGATTTATTCCAATGAATATTCTACGGGACCCATCGAAATAAAATAATTGGTCCTTTTGAGGTCATCAGTAGGTAAAGAGCTGTTTCAGATGCTAAAAGTTATTGATTTATTTAATTTCAGATCATCAACAAATAGTTGTTTTCTTGTGCATATTCGGGTCTGTGTAGGTAGTTGTATATAAATTTAAGGTTAAGCTTGTATTATAAGCAGACAAATAAAATGTGTGCTTTTGGATACATTGTTATCTAGTCTGAGATATATTATTAACCCTACACTAACATATTACCTTAAACATACTGTAATGTGTACCTTGAATTTCCGCTTTGAAACCTTATATAAGGTGTATATTTTTTTATATATTTTGAAGAAACTATCACATACTAAGAATGAGTTTAACGCAGTTTTCCAAATTAAGCTCGAAGGTGACGTTATTACTCTTGCCAAGGTGCGTAACAAATGACATTGGGTATACATCTAGCGTTCTATGGTAACTAATATACACAACTTCTATATTTAAATTCTTCACTTACATATTTGAAGAATCCTTTCTGCCAGTCTCTCTCTTTATTCTTGTTTAACATCACAGTATTTGTTCAAACAAGGCACCCAAAAACACATAATTCCAATGCTTTCCTGTACATCCTTAATCTTACAATCTGTTTCATTTTGCTTCTCAGTACAAGTTAAACTAATTTATTACTCGTATTTTATATCTATATAGCCTACTACTATTTCACTTTGTTCTTTGTTGCATGTATTCCTCTTTAATTTATTGTAGTTCTTGTTGTTTCATTGTTTATTTGTGCCATATATTTCAAATTATTATAATTATTATGTGTTTGCGGGACGGGTGCTACGTACTTTGATTGCTACAGTATAAATTGTAGATAATCTAGCTTAAGGTGTAGCCTGGAGGCTTTTTGGGTGTCGCGGAAGGTCTAATATGCTATCAGTTTGAGCTATAACTTCATGGTAACTGAAACGAAGAAAATAACTGTCACCCATTGCTTGGCTAGCTCTCTCGTAGATATCTTTGTTATGGAAAAAACTTAAATTTGGACCTGAATACGAAGTTGAAAGTAAGACACGTTGCTTTGGCAGATAATATAGTGGGCGCATTAACAACTAAGTTTAAGTGACAGACAAGGCTGGAAACGGTAATGCCATGGTTGAAATTCGCGCTACAAATGAGTTCATTCAACTGCACTTGGTGGAGATTTCTGCCTTACTTGTGTTTCATTTATGAAGGCAAAACTGTTGAATAGTATTCGTGCTGCTTGGAAATTCTTGTTACTCACAGAGGAGCACATATATGGTGTTTTAATGGCTATAGAGAGGGAAAAGTTTACCTTAGATGAACTGTGTGGGGATTTGCAAGGGTCTAACACTTAAAGGACTCAAAAGTGCGTTTACTTGGAAGACGAAAACACTGTAGAATATATCCTATTTAATTACCTTGAATTTGACTGAGTACGCTTCGAGTTCAGAGCTTAACCTGGTATCTTCATTTTTCAATTTTTATGCCACCTTTAATATCTTAGGTCATATAGACAGCCTTACCTTTGAAACAATTTCTCATGCCAAGGTGTCTGTTCACTTGTTCAGTGTTTGGATTAACCTTTGAGTCGTCATTAATTCACAGAAACACATACATATAAACGCACGCACACACACATTCAGACTGTCTTTCATACTTCCAGACTCTAGACCCTAGGGAGGATATAGATTAACCCTGGCTAAATAAAGAATCCCACCCTCCATCTGGATTCGAACGGCCTCTGAATTTGAAGGTGACCACACTAACCACCAGGTGACATGGGGAATCCCTGCTATCGTGTTTCGACGAAATGACAAGGCATTATTTTTCATCTTTCATACAAACTGCTGTCATTCTAATATTTTGGGTTCATTGACCAAATGTTTGGCCATTTATAATTTGCTATTAACTGTTTTTACTGTATTTGTGTGTGTTACAGCACTTTATTACTATTCATTTAATGTCTAAGTAGGTTCAGCTCTTTTTAACATTAGAAAATAGGATTAATGTTTTAATTTTACTTCGTGCATATATACATGGTGACGCAGTGGCCAAGTGGTTACACCGCTGGCCTTCCATATAGGCGGCCCGAGTTCGATACCAAGGGCCACCATGAGGGATTTATAGTGGGCGAAATGGCGCCTGGGTGGGTTTTCTCCGAATACTCAGGTTTCCCCCGCCACTCATTCCACCAATTTCTCTATTGTCACATTTCCTATTATCCATTTCGTTTGGATTTCACATCATACACTTACTCTTTCCAGGTTCTCCATTCTGTGGTTTCATACGGTTAGCACCCCGACAGGCTTCTGACCCCCTAGACATCCGCTTGTAAGTCCCAGGGGGTGTCAGTCCGACATACGGGTAAGTTAAGCCGACTGCGAAAATATATATATATATATATATATATATATGTGTGTGTATACATACATTTATTTTATCTTTGCTAACTAAGTTTTAATTCATTGTTACAAACATTTTACCTTTGCTATTACTATTAGGTATATATTATGTCATCTACAGCTCTAACATATCCATGAGTGAAAATGAGTTCATTACCTTTGGAGATAAATATATAATGCATAACATACAAGAGAGGGACCTCTTACTGTAATTATTGGTGAAAATTCAAAGGGAAACATCTAGGATATTTCATCGTTTATGCAACTAAATAGGAACGAATTAAACATAGTGAAGCTGGCCAATAAGGCAGTGTTGAATGCAGTGTGAAAGCTGTGATGTGTCAATCATATACAGAATGTTCAAAAATGTAATACCCAAACAAATAGGGATGTTGAAGACAAAATCAAATATAATTTGACAAATAACCACGTGTCGAATACGTATATTGCTTGAGCACTGAGCCTACGCGGTTAAAACGCGAATGCAGGAGATAAAATCTTTGTTTAAACTAGTATTTGGTTAACGAAGTTGATAGACCGTTAGGAGACACATACTTGGGCCTTATAGGTTATCCTGGACTCATGTGATCAAAGTGTAGATTTTTTTTAAGTTCATCTGTCGACGTTTACAGATGATGTCCCTTCATATCAGAAGGAGAATGGGAATTCAGCACGATGGGAGACCAGCACACATTGCAGAAACTGTCCATGCAGCAATATGCAATACTTTTGACAATCGATGGATCGGCTGAGCAGAACCAGTACATTGACCTGCAAGATCTCCGGATCTCTCTTCTTAGATTCATTTCTCTAGGACGACATGAAAATCGAAGAATACCCCTGTAGACTCGGAGGGGAAATTATTTGCGGAAATTTTGCTGCAGCCACACAGATACAGAACACACCATATATTTTCCTATGAAAACGGTGCTACCTGCTACATCAATACTGACTCTGCGCTGAGAAAAATTACATTTATTTTCTCTTTATATCTATCAGTTTGGGTATTAAACTTTGAACACGCTATATATAGTGAAAACTGTTCATAGGATACCGTAAGTGTATCACAGGTTGTAATGTATCAGAGTTGAATATAGGAAATCGAGCAGGATGGCGGACATGTGAGGCGGAGGATTTGATAACCTGGACCACCCACTCTCACCTTGATCTTCCCCTGGATTCCCCTAGTCAGTAGCAAAATGCCTACTGTAGGTCTCTCATCTGCCACAATTTTATGTCATACCTTTAATTCCGTTTCCTTTTCATGTTTCAAGCGTGCTTCGGGTTTCATTGAGAGAGTCGTTCCGGACGATGGCGGGAATGCTGGTTTCAAAGCAAGAACATTTTCCATATACATTAGAGAGCTTTCTGGTTCGACGGGTCGATCATCAGCAGCCAGGAAATGTTTAGGATTTCTGCGTGTCTCTATGGTCTCTCCACCTGCAGCCTGTAGCCTCCTGTGGTTGCTGTATTTGATTCCTCCCTCCTCGGAGTTGGTAGCCGCAATAGATCTCATGTAAGTTTCGGTGCGCAAGTTGTCTCCCACCATTTCGTATTCTATACCTTAAATACAGTGAAATTTGTTAATATCGAGTTTTCACTATGGCAATATCTGTAATCTGTGAAAGTAAAATCTAATAAAAGAACAGAGTGGTGACTAAGGCAGACCTTAGGAACTCAATGGTTCACTAGCTGGCTCCGGGCAAATAGGGCAACTAACCTTGCAAGCGAACCGAATCGCTGCCCTGATGCTTGAACGAGCAGGTATGATGGAGTGACTAAACTGCAAGGTCAGACAGGTATTCACCTCAAATAGTAACGAGGGAAAGACTGCTCAGCTTAACATTCTTGTAATAAAATGCATTTAAATATACAGTGAACCTAACAGGCTTCTAAAAGGTAAATTGTTTTTAAATATTTGAAACATTTAAAGAAAGATGATCATTCAATAATAATATTATTATTAATAATAATAGTAATAATAATAATAATAATAATAATAACTATGGATTATACTTACATCAGAATCGAGAAAACGTTAGATACATCCAATTTGAACACTATAAACTAAGCTAATTATTCTATAAAAATGTAAATGCATATTATATCTTATTCCACTAAGTTAAAAATATCACTTTGATATATTCGAATTTAACATAAATTAAATTTAAAATAACATTATTTGAAGGTAAATAAGTTAACTGCTATAATCTAATGAAACCATTAAAACCCAGTAACGTTTTAAACAGGAGACATTTTTTAAAGAATTGTACAAACGGCAATGGTTTTGTCTATCAAATTCAAAACATTTTCATATTTTTAAAATAACACATACAAGTTAAGCATTGCAGTGAAAATCCTGCTTTTCAATTCCTCGTAAGACAACACAAAATAGTGTATTTGAATATGCTTCATCTCTTTGCAGTAGAATGCTGCAAGTGGCATGCTGAATCTCCTTGACCCATCAAGATTCAATAATGAAAACACTTGTTCACAAATGTACCTCGAGCCAAACATAACAGCATATCGGTGGGTAATCTACCATATCATGCCGCGTGGGTGCGCCAGCGAATGAAATGTGGAGAGGGAATGGCTGGTTAAGTGGTAGAGGTGGGGACAGCCATGAGCCGAGCCCTGTGCCGGGTCAGGGCGCTCCAGCTCGATGATCGCCAGCTGGCAAGGCATTGACTATAGTATTAGTTACATTCGGTTATAGTTGAGTACAGTGAAAGTTGTAATTATGACAGGAAAACCATAATAAACCTAGTAACATCGCAAATTTTTACTTAGTGAAGTTTGTATATATCTCCCTGCAGTGTGGAGGACAGTTTAGATATGTTGTAAGTAATTTATCTGAGCGAAACGTAGTGAAAGTGTTACATAAAATAACTTAATACAGCGTAAGTTCAAATGTGCCATAGTCAGACATAGTGACAAATTGTCGTTTGAGTGTAGTTTACAGTATAGGTTCTAAAGCACCGTAGTTACCTTTAGTAAATGTTATCTATATGACATTCCTGAGTATAGTATAGAATGAAATGTACTAAAATTTAAGGTAGCCAATTTTGCACACGCAAAATTATAGTTTTTTTTTTTTTTTTTTTTTGTAATATGTCTATTTTTATATATGTAGCGTTACATTATTTAGAGTGCAAAATATTCCTGCATGTTGTATATAGAAAGAAGTGTAGGCTGCAAAATATTTTGATGTTAAAACACCAGTTAGCTGCCGAGTGAGGTGGCGCCGCGGTAACACGTGCAACTCGCATTCGGGAGGTCCCGATTACGATTGGTCATTCCTGGTGTTTTCTTGGGTTGCAAGCCAAATACTCGAGTGGTTTCTTTCATCTCCAGAATTTCCTGTGCCTCCATATGGCTTCATTTGTCATTCGCTCCGTTGGTCTATATCAGGCTTGGAAGTTTCGGTGATAGTGATTTGGTGCGCGTGGTAGGGAAAAGAATCATCTCTGGAACTTCCACCGTACCACAGCCTTCGGCTGGTTGTTGGGTGTAAGGTCCGTCTCTTGGAGGCGTTAGACCTTTTGCACGTTATGCCTGTGCGACTGTGAGTGTGTTTCAACCTGGTAACTGTAGGAACCCTGCTACTACTGTTCTTTCGCTCCTGGTTTCGGCCTCCCGGCGTCTCCCCTTATCATCCCTCCCTCCAATAGGATAGGTAGAGTAACCTCAACGGATTAGAGCCGACTGCCCTCCGCCCTACCTAACTACGTAGCACCGTTTAACTGTATGCCTGGGCTAAACATCCTGCAGATTGCTGTGTGCTGGATATATGTAATGCAAAATTCACATACCATAAATTAACCACTTCCCAATTGAAATACAGCACATACTGCAGGCAGCTCAGTAACTTAAGTAGTATGTTGTGTGATCTTTCCCGTACACCTATTGTTATTTCAACTGCGGTTTTATTTTACTGATTTCAATATTTGTAACAAACTTTCTTCTAGCATGTTTATTTAGTATTGCGTTTTACTGCAATTAAGTACAATTAAATTGAGTTTTATTTATAGACGCTCTTTAAATGCTGTGGTTATCAGCGCCCATTCTATATTGGTTGTGAAATACCTCCTAATTTTGCTCAGAGGTCTTTTTAGCAGGATTGAGGTTGTTTTACGTGTCATAAATCTACGACACGGACCAATGGATTTACTTCCCAAGTGAAGGATACCATGTTAAGGAGTTTTACGTCCGAAAAAAAAATCCATCACACTACACCGGGTTTGAACCGTGACCTTGGGAACCAGACGCTAACACACCTAAGACCACAGAAGACAACTGTTATATGTAACACAGGATGATTCAAAAGTCTCTTGACACTTTCCTTATATCGCTAATGCATGGATTTGTTTTATGGGTGATTTGAAAGAATACCCACCGCAGAAGAAATAATAAAAGTCATTTCAGCTCGAATGCCTGCAATGACCTATGAATAGCCCCAGCAAGATTCAGGAAACTGCGTCCTAGCAGGCAAGCAAGTTCCAACGAACTGGCAATGTTGCAGATGAGAAGTGTTCTGTCAGTTCAGCTACAACAGGGCAGAAAAACAGCCAGGAGTGGCAACAGGACTCCCCAAACGTAAATATCTGGATGGAGGCGATGAAGTCAGACGAGGTCACGCCTGCTGTGCTGAACAAAGTGTCCCTGTCTACGGAAGAAAGATGGAGGCACTGCCTATACATAGATGGAAACAACATTGAAATGCAATAAATGCACTAAATGTAGTATTCTGTAGAGTATGTTTCCGAAGTGCAGGGATTTTTTTAAATTAAATGCGTTTTTCACTAAAACGTCCAGAGTCGTTTGAATCACTCTGTATAACAAAGTAAATTTGTTCGCGGTTAAACCTTTAAAACGGCTTCTCCTCTCCTTTTTAAATACCTGAAGAATTTCAAGAGTAATTTCACAGACAGTGAACAAAATATATGTAATTAATATTCACCTAAGCTCCGGCTGCATAGTCATTCGAACTGGAAAACAGACACACTTTCTCTCATTTTCTGGATAGATCATATATCTCAACAAACGTTTTTTAGGTTTACACGATGATATACAGAATGCTTGCGTATCAAGGTTTACATACCTGATCCATAGTCTTCTAAATTCCCACATTTTATAAAGGGCTTGAATTAATTTTGAAATACTTCAAACTTCATGAAGTTTTACTTCCTCCCAAGTGTGTTCAAATAAGAATAGTGTTACATTCTATAAATTCAGAATATGCTAATTCTGGAATTTAGATATCCATGATTTATCTACAAAACGTTCTGTTAATTACTTTCGTAATTTAAACAAGCCTGATCGGTTTTGTAATCGCCCTTTTAGCAGAAAAAGAAGTACGAAAATGACAACTACAATTTTGAATGTTGAAACACGGTTAAATTAAAACTTATCTTAATACAATTAAATTAATAATGCTTGCAAGAATGCCTACACCAAACATGACTTTAACTCTGTAAAGAAACTAATTTTTGTTTCAAACTGAAACCTCATTAACAGCATTGCATTAGCAGCTTATAACAACAATATTCTCTGATGAGTGTGTGTAAGTACTTCTGATGTAACAAAAGTAATGAATTAAATGTGAGATTAAAAGAGCCAGCTATACGCACTCGTGTGTCCGATGATGCAGGGAATACACAGGATAAAGATACCGCTTGTATGCCGCATAGTAGGACATACTCCACATGAACATAACTCTTGGTTGTATAGTTACCCTGCAGGTGGAGTTTACAGGTTTATAGGGCTGTTTGGGTCATAAATTATCTCCACAACCGCTAGTGGAGATCTTATATGTGCTGGATGTAGAGCGTCATATTTCAAAACCGTGTACCCAAGACATTGAAAAAGTAATATCATTCTCTTTAATATGTAATAACTTATGCTTGGGCAGTTAAAGAGGAGGAGAAGAAATAGGCGGGCTCTTGCTTCTGCAACACTTGGTTAGGAAAGTCGGGTATTTATTGGATAACATTCAGCAGTAGAGGCAACATATATCATTTGCTTTGTAACGGTATCTCTGTTAATTCCCTCTTCCACGTTGTAATTAAACTTTGATGCACTTAACGCAAAAACTATATCATAAAATATAATTGATGGCTAATAAGCGCGATGCTAAAGAGTGGAAGATTTATCATTCAATTATTGTGGAATGTAGTAGAGGAGTAGTAGGTTAGGAATGCTCTTCTGCAACAGTTTATAAATGCAGATGCAAGGAAATAGGATCCTAGCAAACACAAATATATTCAGTAATGTTAGTATTATAAAGAGGGTAATATGCACTTCATACAGTTACAAAGTGAGGAAAAGAGCCACCACTCTTACTTACACCATTGCTTTTGGTGGCTCATAAGTGATTTGAGAATCTTACAAATGTATTTCATGTTTGCACGAATTTAGGATAAAATCACTTGTATTTCTGCAACCACTAACACTTTCTCTACTACGTATAGCAGGTAGAGAAACAGGGGTGTAGCGCCAATCCGTGTGGGTGTATTATTTTTATTACTTTTTTTCTTTCAGAAACACAGTTCCGAAGGCTTGTCGAGACTCCAGCTCTGTATTTCTTTTTCTTATTTTTTCCAGTTTACCTACATTTCCTTTTTTTTTTTTTTTTTCCTATTTGATCCGTTTTGCTTTATAGCTTCCAAATTCACATACATACACACATTATCCCACAAACACCCATGCCCAAGGCGGGACTCAAACCCACGATCCCGAGCGCCACGAAACACCAAAGCTAGGCACTTTAGCGAGCGTGGCCACGGGAACCAGAATTAACCCTACTGATATAATCATTGCTGAGAAGTATGTTTTGAACAAGGATTCTTCCATTCAGTTCATCGTTATCACGTCGGTAATGGAACAAGATCGGGAAGATGTAGCTCCTTCACGGCTCACGCCAGTCTCGTCAAGCGATATACGCGCGTAGCGGATGTACTAAGGCAGAATACATCTTGCGTGATGAGGTTAAGGTGGTTTAAAGTTGGCTTATTCTTTATTTCGTTTAACAGGAGAAGTTAACTGTGTACTTTAAATTTTTGCTGAACCTATTATATTACAATATAAAGCATTTGGGACTATAAATGTGAGTGAACGCGGAGGGAAAAATGTATCAAGTAAATGAGAGAAAATTTGTATATAGCTGAAGCACATCTGCGTGTGGCTCCTCGAGGGAACACACGTTGTAGACGGAACGTTCTATTTCGCGTAAGCCAAGTGCACCGAATATGCAATCCACTGTTGAGCAATCAACAAAGTAAAAGCGAGAGAAGATCTATTTTAGCTGTAAGAAAAATTATAATTAAAGCATGAGGCGTAACATTCTCTAAATATAACATTAAAAATGCCTGATACATTAATGGTAAAGCGCAGTGTATAGAAGTGAATTATGGCTCTGGGTGTTGGAGCCAAAATATATTGCTTTGTTGGTTATGTATTTTGTTTTCAAGGAAAAGTCGGTTTGCACCATAAGCGGTAATCTCGAGTTGAAACAAATATAGACCAGAAAACAACAAATATTTCTCTAATTGCATTATTTGTGAAAACAGCTAAAATGTTGAGTAAAAGCCGTGGAATTTCATTATTTATATAAGCTATTAAAGTAACCATGAAACTTCACATGTAATAAGATAGAAAAAAAAAAAAAAAGAAAAGAAAATACTGAGCAACAATGCCACATTTCATATAAGCTGTCTGTTTTTGGAGCAGAGGGGACAAGGACTTGAATTTCGTGGCCATATTGAGAGCACTGAATCGTATAAAAGAGGGAATTTGATTGAATAACGAAATATGATGTGTGTCTCTGAAACACCACCTGAAAAGCCCACTTCATTGTGTGCTAAATAGCTTGATGTACCGAACGACTTAAATTCCAGCACAGCCACGATGAACAAAATATACATTGATTCTCTGATATTAGGGAAAAGTTTCAGCTGTAAAAATTTCCTTCCGCAATGTGACATCCGAGGGAGCTATTGAAGAACGATTCAACGCTTTTACGGATGCTACGCAGAACGGAGATGAAAGCCTATTCACTTTTGCAACTGTTTTGAATCCTTAGATTGTTGGAATTAAAGCATTCGCACTCGCACGCTTTCTCCTATATTTCTTTGAACACCAGAATGCCCGGCTGTGCCAATCACCCATGAATGCCCCTGGAGTCATTTGGACTTCTCGAGGAATATATTGAAATGTTCACACGGCATGGGCAATTTTCATACTTTAAATCGCAGCAAGGACAATTAATAATTGTCCCATAGCAGTAAAAGGTTTTATAAGAAATTACTTTCCACAGCTATGTAAGGAAAGTAATACAGCTCTATGATATTAGGGTTCTAATTGGTTGTCAGAACAGTGCTATAAATAAAAGTCTTGTCACAGAATTGTTCTATGTAATGCCTTTATTCTACACTACACCTCTTATAAATTACATGAAAAAAATTAATATACCGGGTGGAAGGGAAGTCATTACATTAATTTAAACCAGTGATAGATATTGGTATCTGGAACACTATGAAGCAGATATTACAGAAGGATGTAATAAGTTCCCTTCCACCCGGTATTAAGAATAACATAAGGACATATGTACGAACCTTCAAAATGACACCTAGCAAACCTGTATGAACTGAAAATCAAGGTTTACAAATATGAACAGTCAAACATGAGTTACTTTTGCTCACAACTTATACACGAGTATTCAATTTTGGCAGTGCATGTCCCGCTTAGTGATTTGTTACAACATTTACAAATCCCAGCAATGCTATGGTTTTTACATTTGGTTTCACTTGACAGTATCTAGTAATAACGACTTTGCTTGTCTGCTCTTTTCGTTCTTCAATGTTTAATTCTTGATTTCGCTGTTCTATGTTGGGACGTGAGAGATCTGTTGCCAAAGGCTAGAGAAATTCCAGCTGACTGATCTTCTCTTTATTTCCTTGTAAAGGGCCAAGCATTCAGAGCGGCTAGCTGTAAAGTATTCTGGAAGGAACGAACCGGCCATATTCTGGTTCCTGTGCGCACTGAGAATTTCCGTGCCAGTTGATCCATAATATCTAAGCCAAACTTTGTGTCACTGTAGCTTTTATCTTTGCTTTTGGTTATCTAAAATGTTGACTCCTGTATGCAAGCTGCTCAAAACTAATACATTCCTTATCTGGTTTGCCTTGGTAAGCAGTCAGTATAATCCTTTTGTGTTTATAGGCCATGTTTGAA
This sequence comes from Hymenopus coronatus, assembly GCA_030762935.1. NCBI lineage: Eukaryota > Metazoa > Arthropoda > Insecta > Mantodea > Hymenopodidae > Hymenopus > Hymenopus coronatus. The sequence goes on from CM060900.1 coordinate 356,156,486, forward strand.
CTCATCCGCTTTAGGTCATTGGAAATCTCTCTTCTGCATTCTTTGAATGTTCCTATAAGGCTAGTGGATACATCCCTGAGTTTCTTGGCGAGGTGGAGTAAAGTAAAGAAAAGTTTGGTGGTCACATTTCTTGCCTTTCTAAGATATGGATCCGTCAGACGTATCACCACATGATCTGCCAGCCTTTCATTATGCAGTAATTCATCCATACCAGCATAAAGGAACCAGTTTATAACATATTTGCTTTCCTTATCTACAGCAAGCCAGTAATTTTGCCCATATTCGTCCGGCTTTGATGCCATATACTGAATAAATGTGCTAATGCCATACTCGGAAATAGTTGTTCATTAACTGTTATAAGAGGACTAGGTCTGAAATAGTTTTCAATGAGCCTATTCCAAACAATTGAGAGCAGAGAAAGCTTTTCGGCTTTCAAGCTTTCTTTCGACTAAACTTCTCTTCAAAGCGTTGAGTAGCTGTTAATTTCGCAAAATCTGTTTCTTGACATTGCTCTTTTACACTATGGTACACCACAAAGATGTGTCCGCAAGGAATGCACAAGAGCTTCTTTCCTCAACTTGTACTTCGAGCGTACATTATTGCGACGAAAGTTTCTAGTTCATTCGAGAACAAAGTAAACACATTATTCTGCATTTGCCGCTGCGTTTTAATAGCTGTACACTTTCGAATGTGTCAACTATAAATTTATCAATCAACAAAACCAAGTACTAGCTGGGCTACCTCTTACAACATTTCTCTTTGCATATTCTATAGGATCTCGAGCTTTCTCCAAAACATTTTGGTGTAATATCTATCTATGGAGGCCAATGCTAAGTGATTCCCGTTCTGTTCCATCCGGAGCAACCAAATCCGACATATCATAAACACAGCGTGAATCTGCTCATGTATCTGCAACATCCTCCCCCCCTCACTGTTGTTGCTTCTTCTTTTACATATGGGCTTTCTTTACTGATTCCTCTTTGCGGTGGCAACTGATCACCATTTCTTCTAGGTTTGCAGCACTGTCGACGATTATTGTAAAAAGCATATACCTAATTATCATTACCATAACTGTTACAAACAGCGACACATTCGCTATTTCTAGAATTAATTATCAGCTTCGATTTATTGATAAAACAGGTAATCTAAAAATTCCACTTCGCTTTGAAATGCTTCGTCACTTTCACTTGAGTTTGCTGAAGGTATTGTGTTCCATTATTCTGGATTAAAACCCCCTTACTCACTGTGAGTTTTTTATACGTCATCAAGTATTTCTTGAAAAGTGGCTTGCATTTGTTTATTATTTAACTTCCTTTGAAACGCTATTTTTAGCAGGAAGCTACAATAACAGTATCCAAAGTGACATTAAATTGCAAATAAACACAGTATGTTATACACTAACTCATCCAGAATGCAATAATGCTGCTTTGATAATGAATAAAATGAAGCGCGACAACGTGGATGAAATACTGTGCTCATATTGTTGACAATAACTACTGAAAACTTAGCAGAAGCAAATGTTCATTAAAGTCTCAACAAACTCGTATACTAACCTTAGGAAACAGAGAGAAATACACGCAAGCCAGGATGACTTCATTGGGCATTTTAGGTGAATCATTAATTTTCTTGTACCAAAATTACTTGCAGTGGTCAGCTTCTTTTCAGCTTACTCCAAAACAACAATAATTAGAAGTAATGGGATGATTTTTTTGTAAATATCGCAATCACAGGTAATGATCTAAAACATATTCGCAAAGGAATCAAAATGACTCCATGATAATTCTAGTATTAAACATTAGAATTGAAATTGCAGATCCTAGTCCATAAACCACTGTTGAGATGGTATTGCACTTTACCGGGAATAGATTAATTATATATATATAAGATAAGTGCACCAAGTAGGGTTATGCTAAGATTCTATTCAATGTTAATTCACATCTACAGAGCAACATTTTTAAAATGTTGATAAAATCTATATATTGAAGCCTGGGGAAACTGAAAATGTATAGCTTATTGGATAACTCAAGGAATACTAAGCACTTCTAAAACGAGAAAAATTGGCTATATTAGAATAGGGGCTAAAATGTGGCCAGTTCAAAAATTCTTAAGACAGAGGTGGTCGTGTAAACAATTAAGTAAGATTCTGAACCAAAATATATCTTATTAAACAAAAGTAATGACATATGAAAGCCCAGTAATGACAAATTTACTTATACGAATCCAAAAATTAAGTAATATGACACAAATGTTAACTTAAGCCTCGTTACATTCTGGACAATCTTGTAAGCCTAAAATTGCTTGTGTAGATATGTTCTAAAAACAGTGTAGATTTCATTTATGGAGCTTAAATCCATTACACCAATCCTAAAGTGATCATTCTTATCTTCCTTTTCTACACCAACACAAAGTTCATGAACATATCTGTGAACAACTTTGCGTATTACCACATCTACCATTTGATCCTGTTTGTAAATATACCTGTGACCTTTAAGGTCTATTTGAACCCTCTCTTGTATTTTTACAAATATGATACCATCATAAAGCTGTTTATGCAGTATGAAAGTATACTCAATACAATTTTATACTATATATATTGCAACATATTTTATAAATGAATATATGACACCAAATGACAATTTACTTAGCAATTGTTAGTGTAAGCCAAACCAGGTCCATGCGCATAACTTCATTCTTCCCTGCTCTCACACATACTGAGAGAAAACTAATGGCTATGCTCCAAGGGTCAACAGAGCACTCCAACCAAGGAGATGCTCCCTCCTACCAATACTATGCAGAAGTTTCTCAGAAACCGTTAGTTGGCCTTATTGGTCTACATGACCTTATTTGGTTCATACATATATACCTTCCAATGATCTGACCCAGAGGTTTTCAAGAAGTCCCTTACCCCAAACCACGTAATATTGTTTAACTGATACCTCACGTGAAGCGATAGACGTAAAAGTACTTCCCCAAAAAATATAGACACCCTTTTACGCATATTTCAATTCAGACACCTTTTTTGTGGCAAAAACCATTTCCAAGATATCTGTTATTAATGGCTCAACTTGTTCAATACAGTGACTACGCACACGCCTATATCTTATGATTTCCCGTGCGGTAGCGGTAATAGCTAGACGCATGTCGCAACAGCGTGTTACATGGTAACAACTGTGTATTAGGAATATATGTGCGTTAATGACTGCTACTTCTATATTTGTGAATGCGTAATTGGAAGTATAAAACAGGAGAGCCACGAGAACTGCAGTGATGGGTTTAGACAGTTACTCCGGAGAGTATACTTTGGGTTAATAGACAACCAAACACTCAAATAGCGTCGTAGCGGCGAGAGATAAAATTGTTCTGCAGCATTCAATTAAAAGTATTTATTGTAATCAACAGAAATTGTAATAAATGAGTTTTGCTTCACTGATGTCAGGAGTAAGATTGAACGCAAACCTGGAGGAGGATATGATGAAAGCCTTTCTAGCCCAAATTAAGAATAAAGCTGTTTTTGTAATGGAGAAGATGGAGGAGAAAGTTAAATCTGGAGTGGAAAAAATTAAACCCGCAATGGAGAAATTTGAGACGAATTAAATCTGAGAAGACGGATACTAAAAGGAGTCTAATATGTAGTAGAAGATGAAGACCAAAGCCTACGAGCAACTGGCTGCTGTGAAGGACATGGAAGACTTCATGGTGAAAGACCATGGTCAACGACTTAACACCCTGGAAGATCTCGACGAACGTATTAACGCCATAGAGGGAAGAGTCAACAGCAGTGCAAAGGAACTTAATCCTATGGTGGAAAACATGATCGAAGGAAAGCTTAAGAAAGTGAAGGCCGAGGCACCAGGACGCGACACATCTGCACGCGTCAAGCCACCCGTGTGACGAGACATCAACTTTTGACGTTTTCTGCCGACAGTTCGCCGCCGTCGCCACCCATATCCGATGGACAGCAGAGGTGGAAAGCGGAAAACTTATAGGCATCCTACATGGACAGGTGGCAGAAGTACTCAATCCGATTCCGTCGTCAGCGATTTAGGGAAATATCTGGGAGGCGCTCGAGAATAGGGTTGGAAGCAATCACTTGGTCGCAGCTTACCGCAGTCAAATCAATTCGAGGCTGCAACAGCAAGGGGAGATGACAAAAGAGTTCGCTTTGGCAATTGAACAGCTGGTGAACAAGGTGGTGAACCTCCGCCTAATTACGTGTCTCACGAAGTATACTCCTCCTTTTTCGCCAAGGTTCGCCACACCGAGATAAGACTGCGCTTGATGTTCGCAATTATTGGAAAATCCATGAGGAGTTAACGTCCGCATTGATGATATATGCGGCGGAGATTACAGCAGAGCACACCACAAAGACCGGGAGTATTCGCTACGAGAGAAAGAGAGAGAGCGAGAGAAATACCCAGGCTGATTGAGGTGTTTATGACTGTGTGACCAGCGAGGTCATCTAAAGAAAGGCTTTTCACAACCAAGCCAACCAGCAGGTGGGTGACAAATAAGGGGCACGTCATCGCTAACTTCTCGAGTGACTGTGTGCGTTGGGCAGAAGAGCGGACGACATTCTCTTAGCAGATGGCTGGATTGAGAGAAAGCACTGTAGGATAATAGTGGACATAGATGCAGACGTGATTGTAACCAAACTTGAAGTGTCGAAACGCTTACCAACACGAAAACGCAGTTAGCCCTAACTTCTAATGAGGACTTCAGGCGAGAAATTGCCTGTGGAGAAGGTGATCCAGTTGTAATTGACAGGGGAGGGAGCACTGTGAGCTTGTGGGTGTTCGTCACGAAGGTGCCTAATGATGTGATGACCTTAGGAGCCGCGAAGTCTCTGGATGTCGGCAGGGACGTACGGGACTCGGCCGAGATAAGGCGTTGCTCCACAGACCCAAAAAACGTCTGCGATCAGCAGGGGAACGTAAAGATATAGTTATGCCGCAAAAAGAAGAAAAAAATTGTGGCTTTGAAGGCGCACCTGAGCTCTATTATAGACGCTTATTAACTGCTATGATTCTCAGAGCCGCATTATAGATCAGGCGTGAAAATTTCCTTAAAAATTTCAGACATTTTCAACTTGATTGGGGTTCTTTCTCGTGCCGTTTATCTATGACACGGGTCCAGCGGTTTTACTTTCCTCCCAATGAACGTCATACTAAGAATTTTGTACCGAAAAGTGTATCGCTCTCCCCCAAATGTTACCCCACCAAGTTGGGAAACTAGGCTATCATGCTACCCCAAGAGCATGGAGGACTAAACGGTTAAGGAAACTGATTTTGGACCGGAAAACGCTATTGTATAGATAATGCATTTCCCGATCATTATTCTTTTTTCGGGAGGACGTGACCATTAGGTTTTTGAACACAACGACATCCATCAGGACATCTAGGCAGATGGAGTTAGATAAGTGCGAGGTAGCAACAAATGTATTATCGTGGCACCTATGCGAAGAGCCAGCACCGTCTCAGGACCTGGGTTCCATGCTGGAAGTCTTGTTAAAGATGGCGGCCAGCTTTCACAATTGCAGAGGATCCGGAGAATGCTTAAACATTACCAGTGGGCCTTCAGACAAGGAGAAGGTGATTATTACTTCTTCCCTGATCGGGTACTCCATCTTATCAACATGAGATGCCCAACCTATCTGCCAACTAAAAATATGTAACAAGCGGAGGTGCGAGACATGCTAGAGAACATGGGATCTCGGGAAATCATTGAAGGGTCCAACAACCCTGGTGCTCCACTGTAGTCTTGGTGAAAAAGAGAATGTCGAGTTACGGTCCTGTGTGGACTACCGGGAGATGCATTCCGTCACCCCTTATCCCGGATTGATGGCACACTGGACATACTTGCTGGTGCTCAGTGATTCTCGAATTTAGAATTGAAATCAGGCCACTGTCAAGAGACCCAAGATCCCAGTGGTAAGGAAAAAACACATTTTCAACAGTAATTTACAGTTTTGCCCTTTGGACTCTGAAGCACGCTGGCCGGATTTCAAAGCCTTATTATCTATGCATTATCTGAAGAAAGTATAAGCTGCATAATGCATATGCTGCAGGCAGTTAATCTGGAGATGATTGTTAAGATGTGCAGGGAGGTGAACCATTTGTGCCATATAGTCTCACCATCTGGGAGGCTCGGGTATTAGGGTAGTAGGAGCTTAGTCTTGCCCGAAAGATAAACACGTACTGCGAAGCTTATTGTCGGCATACGTCATATGTTTCTACAAAATAGCGAAACGTCTCATTCGTCTGACAATAAGAGTACTGGATATAAATGTGTTCAGACGGGATAGAGAGAGCGTTCCAAGCGCTTAAGGCGATACTTTACATTTTGCCTGTCTGAAGATTTCCTCAACTTGGCTACGATTCTATTATATACACTAACCAAGCAACACCGGTATTAGAGTCATTCTTTGCCAGGTCCCAGTTGGCTAGAAGCGGGTTATAATCACTATAGCAGGACGCGCTATAAGGCACAAAAGAACTAATATTTACCTGGCGAAAGCACCTAGCAGTAGTAATGGCACTGGTGCAGTTCTACAAGAACCTTTACGGTCAGACATGCCATCTGAAGGCAGAACACTTCGGCCTCACCTGGTTGTTGATTTTCAAAAACCTGGGCTGGACGGTCCATTGGGTTCAAAGGCTCACGCCATGTCAAGAAGACTCTACATGGAGGTGTTTCGACACTCTACTAAGGTAGAGGAGAAAATGTGTGCCGCAGCTGTCTCTTTTATATCGACGGTGTCTGCATATGGATTAAATAGCGCACTTCTGAGGAGGGAGTCACTAGTGGTCGCCCACTTGGAAACACTTATGGCAATGAAGAAGCAGAGACAGGAACTAGATTGAGCTTGGAAGACATCGCAACTAGTTGTCGAGTGTATCAGTCCTACTAGGTCCAATGGGATTCCTTGAAGACCAAGGAAGGTGTTCTATTTAAAGTTTGGAAATCACCACATGGAAAGACTCAGGACATCAGTTGATACTCCCTCTGAGTAAGTTGCTGGAGGTCTTGGTGGAATTACACAGGACAACAATATGGATCAAGCCGAAAATCGACAAGTTACGACAACAGCACTACTGCTTGAGTTTACAGGCACACGCTGAGCAACCAATTACACGTATGTGTGCGTGCGGCAAGTCGTGGACCACCGACCGCAGTCGATGTTGCATGGAGTGGTATAACGTGGGAGCACCCTTCTAATGCACGGTCATTGACGTAGCTCAGTTATTCTCTGTGTCCGACAGGGGTAAGTGATTCCTACTGGTATTAATGAATTACTTTATCATGTAGTCAGAGGTGTACCATTTCTAACAAGGAGTAGACCTCTTATACTGCTTTGGGGTCCCATTAGAACTACACAGAGATCAGAGTAGCAACTTTGAATTAAGCCTGATGAGGGAAATGCTGGACCGAACTGGAGTGTTCAAGACGCACATCTGTCAACCCGCAGCCAAACGGCATTGTTGAGCGCTGTATAAGGGCTCTAAAAGTGTATATGCAGGACGTCGTATTCAATCACTATAGAGACCACGACCTCATGGTGCCGCCTTTATTGCTGGTCTGCTCATTTTCCAACCACAACAGACTCAGTTGACTCCAGTTGGCTTGGACTTTAGCAGGGAGCAGCATCTACCATATGCCCTTGTTCCGGACTTTGCGCTCTAATAGAGTAAAAATGCGCTTCCTACTATTAATAAAAGATTAAAATTAAAACTACCAACACTAATTTTAATAATTCTCTTACCATCTCCAGCAATAACTACGTGGAGAATCCCTACACTGGCTTCACCACGTGTATGCGGTCAACGCATACATGTAGCGAGCGACCTTATGAAGAACTGTTAGGACAGGCAAGCCAACAGCCGAGGTTTCCATCTGGGTAATCTCGTGTGGCTATATCGCCCTACTTGGACCAAGGGGCGCTGCCCAAAGCTTCAACAATCATGGCAAGGGACGCACCTTGTGGCATAGAAAGTTAGTTATGTATATCGCATCAAAAGGCTGCTCCCCGGGAAGACGCTAGTTGTACGCCTGGATCGTCTAGCCCACTGTAGTTGTGCTGGTTGGGATGACCATACTTGAGGTGAGAGCAATGTGACTGCAACGCAAATGCACGCCCTCATACCTTGATACCGTGAATTGTTGCCCAGCTCCGACGGCTTCTTTTCCACAGCTCGATGTATTTTCGCACCTAACTGTAACATAATATAAAGAATAATGCAATAATGACCTATACTTCTGAAAATTTCGACTACGTAATCAGGAGGTATAAAAAGAAGAACCACGAGGCCCGCAGATTTGAGCTTAGACAGCTTCTTCCAAAAATACTCTTGAATTAGAGTGTCAGCCAAAGTCACGAACCGGCGTGGTAGCGAGAGAGATGAAATTCGTCTGCAACATTCAATTAAAGATATTTATTGTTATCAACAGAAATTGTAATAAAAACTATACTTACAATACTTTGTCAATCTCTAAAAGTCCTTTGCATTTTCTCTCTAGTGGTTGCATGGAAGGAATTTAAAACATTTAACCAGTGTAAAGTGTTCAATTCTTAAACATTTTACAATCGCTGTTCTCTTTGTGTCTATGTAGGGAAAATTGTAGTGTGGATATACCTGAAACATTTATCTGGAGTAAATTGAAGTAGATAGAAAAATAGGCTTTCATGGACTAATTCGTGTACCCACTATGCATAGAGGGAAGAGATAGAGTGTGAATATAACATCAATGTTATAAACTACATCGTTCCATTGTTTTGATATTGATTATTACCTGTCTTCACAACAACATGTGCTTGAAAACTGCAACAAACCACAAGAGATCATTTAGGACAAGGCACAATATCTTCTTGAAATGAAAGACAGAATATTTCTGAAACTACTTCATTTTTAACAAACTAACATTCCGTTACTAATTTCTGACAATACTTACCCTTATAGGATAAATCCAGTGGACGCAAATGAAAATAACGAATAGTATCCAGTCATGAGACTTTATATTTGGATATTGGAAGTAATTTTCGAATTTATCTGTAAGTTATATAATATAACATAACTTGCATTAATTCTCTTATTTTGATTATCAAACTTCAGTGAGAAATATGTGGGTATGTCTAATAGCTCCACTAAATCACTGCACGTTACAAAATTGATAAAATATCTTCATAGAAATGTTGTCTCTTGCAGTTTAATATCTCAGTTTTACCTTGCAGACCTGGACAATAGTCGTTTAAAATGATAATGTATGGCTGAACAATGGTGATATTCTGCACCAGAGAGTAGATATGTACACTATGATATTTTTCACGGTGAAAACAGAAACAAAACTAACAAAAAAAAAAATTGCGTCCTTGTACACAAAAACACAAATTAGCACTCGTCTCTACAGCTTCCACCATGGTCAACTTGAGATCCTGTTCCGGGCGCTGTATAGATTCACCACTGGGAATTCCATGTAAGGATGACTGCATGTAATATCGTTTTAATTTGTCATAATTTTCAATGAAAGTATTTGTTAAAATATGTGAGATTTTGCTGAGAATATTATAAAGATCCAGCTGAATTAATGGAAAGCAAATCTTAAACTAGAAATAACCTTTATTAAGTAAGCATTACATATGTTTTGTCCATCAGATTACATTCAAAATTAACGTAAAAACTGTGCAAATATACTAAAATGCGTTCACAAGAGCTAGGGACAGTGATGAAACTGCTGTGCATTGTATTAAAACGACGATATTAAAGTAAAATAATTATTCATTTGCAGCAACTTACTTTTAATTACGAATGTGTTAGAAAGGTATGCTATTACAGTTTCATAAAAACAGTAGCTTGTTATTTTGGAGTTTATGCTTCTTTATATGGTAATTTTGTCCAGTAGTTCTGAAATATACTATTCTATGAATAAGGAAAGCCTTACAATCATATGCAAAAGAAAAAACTGCTTTGGCGTGCAAAACAGTATTGTTAAGTATTGTTGGCTTATTGTTGGCTTTATTGTTACTGCGCTCTCTTAAACATCTAATTGACTGCTTACATTGCAGGGGCGTACGCAGAGGGCGGTGGAGCTGAAAGACGATAACAAAATCACAAAGGTTTCCCAAAATTGTATTTAATGTCATACAAAGAGGCAGAGTTTTTATACATGTACCGGTTTATTAACAGTTACAATGTGGTGCACTAAATCCATGAAGGGGCGTGATGCTCGCCACCTTGATATACGATTTTGGGTAATTTGGGGGGAGGTGTACGCTTCCCTGTGTAAGTGATGTGTCTCACTACCTGGGGGGGCTGTGCTTATCTGTGTTTATAGGTTTCTCACGTTCATATGGAATATAGAATTGTATAATATAATTTTTGAAACATTTTTGTTGAAATTGGAGATGTGCGTTAATATGTTAACATGATTTTAATATGCCAAGGTTCTGCAGTATAGCTGGATGAGCAATCAATTATAGGTCACAAGTTAAGATTGTGAGCATATTTTCTTTGCCCAAGAATAAAAAAAACTGAAAGAAAATTGTTTCAGAAAAATTCACAAAACTTCTCAAAAGTAAGCAAGTCAGTTTGTTACATAAATAAAACACTTTAGAGAAGAGTACACAATCAGGACAGAACATAGTATATGGTGAAATAAAAACATTTACTAAACGGTATCCAAAACTAATCCAGATGCAGTGCAAATTCATCTGCATACTGGACAACAGCTGGACCTTCATGCAGAAGGTTATGTCATATAGAAAGTGAAAATTAACTAAAACGAACGTGTCAATAAGTTTGGAAGACTACATACAAACAGTATAAAGAACAGAATGCTATAAACAATTTGAGAAGTGCACGCAGCTATTTTTCGAGTTCCAACCACATTAATAAGTGGGAACAGAAGACGATTTGTGGTTCATTGATGTCAGAGGAGAAATATCTAACATCGTTCCTTCAGTAATAATTAAGGCAGGCCTAAGTGTACTATTTTCTTTGAATAATTATAACGTTCCCTATACTAAAATAATAAAATGCTTAAATAGTGTTTCAGAAAATCAAAGAGTTGTTTTACGGTGTGATCTCAAATATTTAATCACCTTTGTTTAAAAAGGCCACCTTAAATAAGATTTTTGTGGTAGAAAATGTTGTGAATATGTTGGACCATATTTTTCAGGTGGAAGTTATTTACAATTGCAATTTGTAATGATCGGCTACAGCATGTAATAGCAAATGACAACATTCGCAGATGAGGCGGGGATATGTTGTTACTAGCAGCTTCTCGATATGTGCAGCCACAGCGGCTTAGCTGCTGTTATTGCTTGCGGTGCCACAAGTAGTAAATGTGGGCGTTAAACACAATAAAAACAAACAAAAAATAGCTGCTGCATACGAAAGCAATTACCTGTACTTGTTACGTTCATGCAATGCTGATAGGTAAGTCTGATTTAAACAATTTTGATAGTGATGATAGTATACATTATCTGAAAAAGAAGAAACGATGTTTCAAAGGCTGGTGGCAAATGTGCTTTTGGGTGAAACTTACGCTGATATTGACGTTTGTCATTTAAAGGAGATACCATATGTGATAGCAATATGACTAATAGCAATCATGTTGCCAAAACTGCCCAGGTTTTCATGATAACAACAGTGTTTGACAAAAGATACCACAGGCGATGACACTGACGATACATGGAATGAAGATGGACCACCGGTGGAATGCGATGGCAGAGAAATGTTGCATCGTACTTTTTGATAACCTAACTGCTCATTGGTTGAAATCTATGTTATTTCATGTAGCTAATGGAGCAGAAAAAGTTTGGTTTACAGTGTTATTTTAATATCAGATAACAATGCAGTAGATCGAAAAACTTATAGATTACTTACTCATAGTGAAATAGTGTAGCCTTGTATTGAGCATCTGTAGACAGGACTAGAAAGTTCTTCTCACTTTCTGACATGGTACATGTACTTAAACATATTCGTAAAAACTGCATTACCAAATTTGACAGTCTTAACATTTCCAGATTTTGACAACTTTGGGGTTATAGTGACAGCAACTTTTAAGTGTTTAGAACTGATATTTCAGACTGACAAGGGCTCATTAGTAAACAATAGTCCTTTTCTGTCCTTAAAGGACTTATATCCTTCAGATATTCGGAAACAAAATGTTAAACTGCTCTTAAGGGTTTCGATGAAAAAATATTGCTGCTTGAAAGTGTTTAGCTTCTAAAGACAGATACTTCGGAGATTCATAATAAACAGTTTCAATCATATAAGCCATTTGTAAGTGGTGGCACATTGTAAATGTAAAACGTGCATATGAAGGTGAAAGATTTAAGAACCCATACTGGTAACACATTAGGGCAAGTAGTTATTTATACCCAGACTTTCTAAGGAAAATACCACTATAGTAAAAAAACAAAAACAGAACAACAACAAAAACTTGAGGCAGAGCATGAGAAGGTCTCAATCGTTAAGCTCTCAAACGTTTCAGGCATAGATTAATAGATTTTACTCCCGATTCCTTGTATTTTCAATATCATAAAGGGGATTGCATATTACTACGGGGTAAGCTTCAGAATGACATTGTGGTGGGTAGATTCAGTTCTCACTGTCAATTAAGTACAGAAGATTAATATGCATTTAAGTTATTGTAGATTATTGAAAGAAAAAAATTAAGGTTCAAGAGTCTGTCACTAAAAAATCAGAATATCCCACTGTGGACTTTGCTTCCTTGATGTGGCACATTTGATAAATATATGGATGTCGACAATTATTTTCGGGTATCATTAAAAATTTTGAATTATCGCAGATATCAGAGAGCTTTCTGCCTGTATTAATGTATCTATCTGGTTAATCTGTAATAAGGGATATTTTCTTAAAAACTGAAATAGATCAAATGCGCAAATTGATATATCCATCCTGAATGACTTCGTTGTAGAACCGTGGAGGGTTTGTTGTTATGGCGACTGGTGTTGTCTTCTTGATACAAAAAGGTATAATCAATGTGTATGCAAGTAGTTTCATTGGTGATTTACTTAGACTTTTTGTTTTACATGAAATATGTAACCTAGAGCTGGAGTACTGTGATCTAGCTGAAGGCAAATGAAATTATACTTGTAAGTGCAAAAGATCTCGAGGGACTTACTGAAAAGCATCCGTCTTCTATCTTGTAAGGTAGTGATAAATAATTTCACTAAAAATGTCAATGACACTGCAGCAACCTAAAAATTGAGAGACAGTTTAAAACCGAGGCTGACAGAATCTTAAAATAAAATCTTACAACAATTGTAAATAATAAAAAAACTCATTTTATTCCCTCATTTTGTACCAAATCTTATTTAAACCAAGGTCTTGTGTACCTAAGCTGCATAGCCATAGGCATAAGCAAATTAATACCCACTGTAAAATACATATTATACATGTAAGGCCTATTTGAAGTGCTATGGTTTGGGGAGCGAGATGCTGTACACGTAGCCTTATTCACTGCTGTGGATCGGGAACAGTTGGATTGAGAAGGTGATCTTGAAGAAAAGATCAAGATCTCATTTCAATAGTATAATTACTGAAGGTAATACACCAATGGGCTGCAGAGTGAAATACATTTAATTAATTAAAGAGTGGCTAGACCCTTCTTAATTCCTTATAAAGATCCAAAGAAAACATTAACAATTCAATAAAACTAACAACGAACGTAAACTAAACATTTTCTGGTAATCTTTTATTATATTACATCAATGTAATTAGCCACTCGCAAGAAACAAATACATAGAAAAGCCCAATCAAATCATTCTAACAAACTCGAATATAATTATAATTGTGCAGTGTATATATGATTATATTAAAGATAATTTAATTTAAGCCACGCTGGCGCCTGAAAATTCCAATAATAACTGGCCGGCTATGACATTAAATCGTGGCAAAAATCCACGTTACTATCCTTTATAAAAAATTTAACAATCAGATTAAATATGTATGTAAATTATAACAAATTTCGTGATTGAAGCGCAATTTTACTGCCTTTGAAAATGTTACCCACGGCATTCGCAGTAAAATTCGTTAGTCACCCTTCCTTCCCTCAATTGGGCTTTAAAACCCTGGCTAGGTTATGGCTCTACACTTCCACATACTACACATGCATTCAACAGTATATAACATTCACACTAACATTCTAATGGAAAGGCCTCACTCAATTTAAGAATAATACAAGATGGCGTCTTTCTACATGTTTCGTTCAGCAATGGCGAGGTGATGACGGAGCGACTGGTATATTGGGATCCGCCGGTGAGACGGCTGGCCTCAGACTTCTCGTAGAACTGCATGCTTCTTCCAAGTCCACCTGCTCCACGCAGCATGGGTGAGGGGAGGGCGGTCATAGACAACTTGACAACACAGGACTAACCATGCAGCCAGCACTTCGAGGTATCGCAGTGGAACATACTGCTTGCAATTTGATGATGACCGAATTCCGTCACAGAAGGTAGGTAGTCCAGAATTAGCTCATTTTATCCACTGTTCAAATCAGTTTTTTTTTTTTTTTTTTTTTTTGCTAATGAATTTTACGCATAAGTTGTGTTTTAAATTAATGTTTATTTCATTATCTTACAGTTATTATACACCTACATAGTTACTATACAGTTACTATACATTAGGTCCAAAGTTGTAATTTAATGTCCATTACTTAGAGTAGATTATCTAATTATTAATTTTAAACCCTTTGGTTTTCAATATTTTCTGGAAAATTAAAGGGATACCATTTTCATTATCTTTGAAACTTTGCATTTTAAGGTTAACATTTCTAAATATAATCAACAGCTGTGCTTCTTACTTCACGTATTACGGTAAGGTACTTAATACTGTGCATTTAGTGCATGTTTGATGAATAAATAGGCATGATCAGAAGCTAAAGTTACAAGGCCCATATTCTTGATGTATCGTTCTTCACAGCGAATTTAGCAGTGTGCGGTAAGTTTAATACATGCGAATGGCAACTGTGCAGAATGTCAGCCAACTTCCAACTACAGTGCAACTGCAAGGTTAACACAAATGGCGACTCATTTGGAAAACTGGTCTCGCGAAGAAATCCGCTCAGTTCGGTTTCTGTGGGCGAAACAGTAACTGCGGCTGACATTCACAGAGAGCTGGTAGAGGTTTATGGAGAGACTATAATGTCTCACCTGTATATCGCAGAATGGTGTCGAAAGTTTGCAGCCGGTGGAGAAAACGTCACCGATGACGATCGCAGTGGCCGACCCGGCACAGCATCCATAGACTTGAACACAGCTTGCGTGGAGAAGCTGATTCAGGACAACAGGAAAACCACGTTGCGACATATGGCGGCAGGACTTGGAATATCTTTTAGAAGCATTCATCACATTGCACGCGATATTCTGCGGTATCAGAAGCACTGTTCCCAAAGGCTTACACGAAATCTGTCCAACCAGAAGCAACGCATGGGGGCCAGTCTGGGACATTTGCAAAAGTTCTCCACGAAAGGAAATTTTTTTCTTCACTGTATTGTCACTGAGGACAAACATGGATCCCCCACTATACTCTTAGTAATAAGCGGTCGCCAATGGAGAATTTAGCCAAAAACAAAGACGTCTAAGGTAGCGTCGTCTGTCGGGAACGTGGTAGTCACAGTGCTTCTGGGAAAGCGCGGGTGCCATACTTGTGGGGTTTTTGGAAAGGGGGCACATGGTGGTCGCTGACCGATACTGTGAGAACATGACACGATTGCGCGAAGCAATTAGGAGGAAATGGCCAGAACTCCTCACTGAGTTTGTCATTATCCTTCAAGACAATGCGCGACTTCATGGAGTCCAGACGACCTGCACGCTGTTGAAGCAGTTTTGCTGGACAATCATCAACCGCCCTCCCTATAACCTTGATCTCGTTCCAAGTGACTCTCACCCTTTTCTTCACTTGAAGAAACACCTAGGAAGCCGACGATTCGCTTCAGACGAGGAGGTGTAGCACTTCACGACAGACACGCAAGGACAGGATTTTTACCAGGAAGAAATATTCGAACACAGCCCACGAAGTAAGAAGTGCCTACACCGATATGTAGACTATGTAGAAAAATAACCTAGTGTATCTATTATCAGATGGCTGTATTGATTGTACGAAATAATATTTACTCGTTTCACTGCAGTCTTTGTAACCGTAGTTTCTGATTACCCCTCGTATATATACCTCACAGTGAAATATGATTTACCTGCATGCGCTATATACATAAGGCCTGCTAGCTAATGTTTTCAAAAAGTATATTATCATAGGTCACATTCACATGATTTTCTATACACAGTCCCCCATATAACAGATTATGCTTTAATCTACTTGTTAATCCAGATAAACGTTTACAAAAATTGGTTTTTGCACATTTCTTGGGAGTTATCAAAGGGATATAATACACTAAAGTGATAGACGTTTAAAAAGTAAATCGCCATGCAATAGCTTTAAATTGCCACCCTTTGTATGACGACCAGAAAGAAAATAATAGCATTTAGTATATTTTAAAAAGTATTACCACTTTGAGAAGTCAACCCCATAACAAAGGATATCTCTAAAGTGGCAGGAAAAAGTTTAGATAAATTATGTACCTTAATGACATCTACATTTTATGTGTAGTAAGACCATGTCAAACTATTTACAAATTGTGAAAAATTAATTCTGAATGAACACTTCAGAGATCTTTTAAGGAATAGTCAAAATATTTTATTTGGAATGCATTTGTGTTATATGCGTGAAATTTTAATAAAAAGCGTTAGAGATTTTTTTAAAAAAAATTAAAAATAACAACAACAAAAGTCCATGTAACAGGTGGGAGCTTTTCTTGAAAATATTTGTACCACATCACTAAAAGATGCTTACTTAAACTGTGGCGGGAGTATCAGGTTTCTGCAAGCTGGGTGCTGCGTTCGCTGGAGTCTCGTTCCGGGCTACTTCTGTCGGAGGCTGATTCCACTCCTAACAATGCTAATTAACTAATCTCTGAAGGCTTTTATGTGGGTGAGGCTAAATCATGAGACTAGCATTCCCCTTTGTATATACAGATTCATTTTACTTTCCCTTTTCAATAGTTAACGGACGGCTTAGCTTGGTTCCTTACAATAATTATGTAACTTAATCTCTTAATTGCAGTGACTTTAATGCTTTTCTCACCACCTAGCAGATTACAAATTACATGGCAGCCTACCTAACTTCCCTAACACCCCCTACTCGGTACGTGGCCGCTTGAACACTAGTTCTGCACTGCTCAACAATTTGCCTGAGAAGAAGCGCACGCTGTTAGCGACGCTCTATTTATACATCACAGGCATGACGCTAAGTTTGCCGCCACAAAATGTAAGGCGACTCGTGATTGGTTACCCCCCCCCCTGTTGCTGGGTGCCTACTATGAGAAAGTTCTGGTTCAAATTCTCTAACAGTTCGTTCAGTCGACATTTCCAGGAAAAACTCAGTGTGTCCATCTCTTGCTTATTTTCTTAATACCTGTGTTCTTGGAACTTCAGTTGCTGCTCTGTCTCTTACATGTATATCTCTGTCTCTTTTCTTTTACCCTGATTTTGCCTAAACTTTGTGCAATTTTTCCCTGGAATTCCAGCTAGCCGGCCGTTCGCTAATTACATTGTATAATACCTGTTCTTGACCTGCTCCGCAAAGCGGTCCTGAGCTGTTTCTGAAATGCCTTTAAATATTACACCTGTACAATTCTTATTAATATTGATGTTACATGCATATCCTTATTCTAATAATATTGATTATATGTACATATCATATTCCCTTACAAAATATTACCAAGTTTTATTATCAACCAACTGTTCGTTCTGGATTTACGCTGTTCATAGGAACACAAAGGGCTTTGTTTTCAATTTCTTTCAGAGGATCTCAAAATGAGTGTTTCCGATGAAGTGTTGTTACTTGTTTAATGAATAAAATTTAATATTTTTCTACATTTACTGTAGATAAGCAGCAGAGAAAGTAAGAATTTCAGAACGGCTCGAGCTGACCATACCACTACACTGTTGACGTTACGGAAGTGCATCCTGGCACATTCTGGTGATTTTTTTAAGTGTGGCATAAATGAGCATGTGTTTGAGATTTACGAGGTCTGTTTTTAATAAAGCTCAGAAGTTTTGCCGTTTCGTCTAGAACAACATTAAAATCTTTACCAAAACTTGTATTGAAAATTCATTCTTGTAGTAAAGGTTTATTATTTATTAATATCCAAAGTTGTGTGCACTGTTTCCGGTACGGCATATTAGAATTACAGTTAATAAATATAATATATATGGGTAATTACTTTAGTAAAAGCTCAAATTGTGCATTATTTAATTAAAACCTATAATGGGAACAAAGTTGAAGAAAGATAAATATATTACTAACACAGACAACACCACCAACTAAAACATTAATGCTGTGTACTAGTATATTAAAACCAATATGAAAATTTCCAATATTTAAAATGAAGAATAACATAACAATAAATTGCTTAATGCAAACACAGTAAAATTAATACCAAGCTGTCAAAATAACCAAACATTTGAAAAATAAACAAAACATCGGATAGCTAATGTGAAACATATAATAATTTATGACATCGTGCGACAAAATATGACAGATGCGTTTTGAGCTCGAAGCATGCTCACTCAAAGGCAGGGCAATTGAACAGAATATATGCTTTAGTCTGCCAAGCAAAAAATAATCATTTAATTTCTATTAACATAGTTATTTTATTGTTATTATCAAATCATTACTAGTTATTAGCGATGTTATTATTGTTTTTATATTACTATATTGTGATTATTATTGTTATTATTATTAACTATCATTATTAATGCTATTATCATTATTATGTTCATATAGCACTTACACGGTTGAAACTTATCACTTGCTGCAGCAATAGGAATTTCCATGCAACGAATTATAATATTATATCCAACCACATGTCTCACTGAAAATTCAGCTTTAATTCGTCCAAATATGTTGTCTGCCAAAGGGAACCTTGTAATTCCAGCTTCCTTTTTAGGGCCAAATAAATATTTGGCTATAAATAAGAATATCCCCTTGGCTTTTGAATGTTGCAGTATAGTTTTTGCAATAATCTTTGTTTCCAGGAAACCTGCTTCCTGAGATTTCTCAGTGGTCTTGGATGTCATAATAAACACAACACTCCGTTTCTATTGATCTTGCACATGTCTATGAAATAATTTATGGATTTGTCCTTTACGCACACATTATAAGATTGAAAATTAGATATCAGTATATTTGGCTCGTATTTACATTTGCCAGCTTTTCTCCTCAAAATAATTATTCCAAAATAGAACATTTTAGTCACTATTCCGGGTGAAACCGGTTTTAAAATGAAGTTCATTATACAAAACAGATTTTTCTGTTTGTGAAGTTAGTAATGCTTTTTCTCGATTACGTGCCTTACTTTTTCACATGTCTGTATTCTTTCGTTTTCATTAGCTGTTGCATCGTAAGTGGAATCCACACTATAAGTCCTCTTTCTTACAATGTATTCAGGGCTAAGGATAAATATAATAAAAGATTACATTCACTCTCTACTAGGAAAGAAAAAGTCACCTAAGACTATACTTTATCCACTACACAGATCTGCTCACGGACCCCAACTTCTCACACTGATTGTACATGCAGCTACCTAGTAGCACAAACCTATGATACGGCTACACGCACATCTATGCCTCTATAGGAACAAAAGCAATGGGTGGAAAGCGACTTTCTTATATCATTTGGATCATCATGAGTTAATGCATACTGGCGCTCCACGAGCCCGGCTCAGGGCTCATCTCAGAGCTGTCCTCACCAACTCCTTCTCATACGCTTAAACCGCTAGGTGCCTTGATGTTACACAGAGCGCATTCTACAAGCGCAGGCATGCCGTATTGCTGGGAGGTTTGGCTCGGTATATGTTTGTGTGCAAATGGGGCAAAAAGAATTTCAAATATATTAGTTGCAGCTTTGCAAGCTATACGTATTCAATCAACAAACTATTTCTTCCGACATAACTAATGTAGAGTCCAGCAAGTGCCCAGTTTGCGCATCAAAGACATTAAGTACGTTCAGATAGGCATATTTGGGTTGGGTTACGAGGAACTGAAACCTAGGACTTTCACTTTAATGCTTACACTTGTTTTATCATGTTTAAAGCATCGAATTTCTTTCGAATTTGGGAGAAAAAAAATCATTGTCGTTTTTAATTCCTTTAAACAATTTCTCTTGTTTAAAGTGCTACTGGATTTTGATGATTTTATCGCATTGAGTTAACTAGCTTTGAAATACTAACCCTTTAACTTGAAAATATTTATATTTGCTTTTTAGTGTAATGAAGTGTAGTTAGGTTTTAATAGAACAATTAGCTTAATTTATAGTATTAAATAGCGTGTATAGAACGTTTATTTTCATTTTCAGGTAAACATCATTTTTGTTGCTATTACTATTATGATTATTATTATTATTATTATTATTATTACTACTACTACTACTTCCACTACTATTATTATTATTATTATTATTATTATTTCTATTATAGAGTGGCTACTAGTGATTAGATATTTCGAATAATAAAGGGAAACAAAAGAAGTAACTACAAAACATAAATAAATAACACCCTCCTGTCTCCCTCTCTCTGTTTCCTGCATCCCTTCACGTGGTTAAAAAAAGAAGAACATAAAGAGAGAGAAAAACTAATATTTGATTCGTTTTGCAAGTCTGCTAGGTTCACTTTCTGTTCAAATGCATGTCTACTATGTAAATTTTAGGCTTGACAGTCTTTCCCTCGCTGCCATTTGGGTGAACACCAGTTTCACTTTGCATCGCTCAAGCAACAGGGCCACGAATCGGCTCTCATGCAAGGCTAGCTGTCATGGCTGCCCAAAGCCGTATAATGGGCCGTTGATTTGCAAAGTTCTGAGACAACAGTTCAAAATAATGAAATATATCAGACTGTCCGCGATATCCAATTAACCTAAAGGCGACAACCTAAGTTTTCTGTTTGGATAGATCTAGCCCATTCCCCACACTCAAGCATACAAACACTTACTCACGAATATACACGCGCACATGCCTTCACATACACATGCACACGAACTCTGAGAACCACTCACAAATACTCTCATATATAAATATTTACACAGAAACACGCAATAAGAGTGTGTACACTCACACACGCACACCCACAATGTATGATACTCTTAATATCGCTGTCACACACCCCAAAGTCTATACATATATTTTCTCAAACACAAACTGAGACACGCCCAAACAGATTCACATTCAAGAAATTCATTTCAATTACCTATTATTTTGTGCTGCACTTTTAAACACTCAATTTCGCTTATTTGTTCTTACATTTTATATGGCGTGACGTTAGAATTATTAACGTTTAAGGGTATGTGTGACTGAAGTCAGTCGACTCTTTAATTAATTCCATAAATTAATTTAAACATTTCTGAATATAAAAGAGGTATAATTGGCCACCAGGCGCCATTTTTAAACGCCTTAACAAGCTACAGCAAAGAGGCGAAACTGTACGGTACTCCGTAAGAAAAACTTCAGTACGACGAGCTCTCATTCGCATCTGCAAAGTAAAAAATGAGGTTGTGCAGGAGAAAAGCAGCAATACAAGAAGAAAAGGAAAGCTGAGGGTCCAAACCTACCAACATGTGTATTTTAATATAAGCCATGTATTCCAATCTTTCCTTGTTTTCTCGCTATTGATATTTGAAGCACTTTTCTTACTGTAAAACTCTTCTTTCGGAGCAGTTTTTCTGTTAAACAAATACAATTTGCTGTCTATTCACTGATGTACAATGTATAATAATTTACCTAGGTTTTACTGTCAGATATATTTAAGCATATGTTTTTAGTTTTCAAACATAAAATTATGTTTTATAACAAAGAAAGCACATTCATATCTTTAGAAAATGTTAGATCCTAAACTAAAAGAGACGCAGAGAAACCTAGGGCAATTTCAAAAAATAAATGTATTGTGAACCTAAGGTTAAAATAACACACAAACATTTTAATTTTTTTGTCGCAAGGCACTTTTTGGTGACGTGACAAAAAGAAATAAATTTAGCCATAGCCTCCAAACCATTGGAACAAACTGGATGAAAACTTTATTGTAACTTATTTGCCTTACATTACATTTGTTTTATAAATTTCAAAAAGTTAGCATTAGTATTTTGGAATTTCAAACTTTCAGTCATACATATTAATAGTATGCGAAGGAAACATTTGAATATAAACAATGGAGAAAACTTTGAATTTAAGATACCTTTGGTTGGTTTATACTCTCATAAAATAATACTTTTTTCTAAATGTTTTCACCTTTCGGTCAGAGTTGATACAGGGGAATACACATATTTAGTAATAATATAGAAAAGTTAGGAATATCTCATATATAGGTTGTGATACCTATATTTGGCAAAAATCCATATTAAGTTAGCTTTATACTTGGATACGCCATTAGGGTAATTAGTAATTGTTTGAATGTATTTTTGTATTACGTTTCGTTGAAAACAATCATGATCTGAGCATAGGAACATTCTTTGAATAAAAACACTTGAAGGAATACAACATACTCAACACAAACCTAAAACTGGTTAGTTAGTAAAGAGAAATGCAAGTTCAGATGATATTCTTGCAGTGAAAACTACAGCCATTTATATCAAAAATCATTTTTTAGTAATGCGTGCAAAGGAAGAAAAATATTCACACATTCACAAAAAACCTCCTTTGGATCATGCAATTAGAAAAAGGTAAACACACAGGAGCTAAAGTGTTATAGCTAATGTTGCGAATATGTATTTGCCACAAATTCTCTACTTAATTAAGTTTTCTCACTTATACAGGTTGTTTCGAAACATCATCAAACGAATATATCAATCTTGTAGACCTGAATTATTCCGAAAACTTAATCTCACAAATTCGAAACTCTTTTAGGTATGTTTAAGTGCTGAACTGAAAATTACATCATTTTGAGATTAGGCAGCAGAGTGTGTTTGTTGTTAAGCACTTGTCATGAAAACAGATTTCTCCTTGTGCGTTACCTAAAGTAGTTCTAGCCTTTAGGCTGAAGGGCAAAGAGAAGTTGCCTATTCAAAGTTTATAAGTCGGTTAGTTTCGAGCTTGTAAAATGCAAAGCTTATATATTTCGCCCCAACCACTAGTAACTTGTACTTACTATCTTAATCTTTTTGTAATTATCCTAATTGTAAACGCCCAACAACTTAGGGAAATCAACAAGAGCTTGCTGTTAAGGTATTGCTCCTGTGAAATTTGGAAAATCCACAGAATATAAAATATATTACTGATATTTATACCAATTATTAACTACATATAATAATAGTAATATTTTGCCAAGCATCAAAATTCTAGCTTACATGGTTATTTAAATAATACAATTTTATTGACTAAATTCATTTTTCCTAATAAGAATGAGCCACTTGATGCATTTTAAATCTATTCACATAAAAAATTCAGTTTTACAATACACGAGTCTACAAATAGATCGGTCATATAATATTCTTATATCAGCCATAACTATTATAGAATAATTTACAGGTTTCACACTCGGAAAACTTCTTGATTTTTCAAAATGTAAGAATTTATTTCTCAAAATTGGAGAATTATTTCGAAAAACACTAATACCATTTTATTTAATGTACTTTCGAGAGGCAGCACAGAAATGTTGTAACAAATTACATCGTGTGGAACATTTTGACTATGGAAGAGTGTTGGAGAAAAATTCGGTGGAAATAAGGTTTAAAAATCATGTGCCTGACCAGTTATAGGTTCAGGTAATTAAATGGGGCTTAATGAAAAACACTATATATTTTCTCAAAGTTTAGAATTGATCGTATTTAATTAAAATAACATTTACTTTTTAATTTTTTAAAAGTTTTGGTCAGATTTCACAGATACATCATAAATGTTTCATTTAGTATTACCTGTTAAAGACAATAAATTAAACTTCTTGTTTCATTGCAAAAGGGATTTATTTGTATTATTTAATATTATCCCCAATCCTATGGTAATATTCTGAAAGCATTCTTGCCTCTGTAGAATTTATCAGTATTTTAATTCTCCTCAAGATCATTAACGTTGAGGGACATGGACCAAATTTTTCTACCGCAATCATTAAACAAATTGAAAATATTTTTCTTTTAAGTAAATGGATGTTGGAACCTTTGGGTATCCATAGAAAGTCAGCATTTGCATGTAATCTCCTTGCTTTGGGATCTACAGCCATTTATAGATCATACGATAGCTTGTTTTCTAGCATAGCAACTATTTTAAAAAACATAATTTTTTTCAAAACTACATTTTTACACTTTCAAAATGTTCCAGTTTTTACTTAAATCCAATTAAAATGTCTCAGAAAGTAAATGACTACCCACACTAAAGTGCTGAAGGACCAAATAGATTCTAATACCAACAACAACAACAATAATAATAATAATAATTTTGAAAATTTTAAAACAATTTAAATGTGTTTAATTTTAAGGAATAAATTTCCTTATAGGTATGTAAGCTATTTTACAATTCCCTAATCATATTCATTTCAAATATGCTTTCAAACCATTTTTGCTTGTGGTTCAAAGATCCAATTGTAAAAGTTTCAATAAATGTTGATAATGCGAAATATCTACACAATAAACTTTATAAAACAATTCATAGCTCTATGAGTATTTATCCAACATGTATGGCATTAAATCTCTCATTTAGAAAAGGAGATAAGTCCATTGCAAGTAATTTTTCAGGAATGAAGAAATCCTGTATAAAGTGATTTTTTAAACACTGCTTCATTCAAAAGTAACTTAAATTGTTAACCATTGAAAAAGCCTAATATCACACACAAACATATCACTATTTAAACAATCATCCATGACACAAGTGGTCAAAATATATATTAGAATTGTCACGTTTATCAAAGGATTTATTAACTTAAATGATATAGCTTGATTAAAATTGCAATCTTAAATGTAATTCAGAAATGTTTCTTCTGGTTCAAATAAAATATATTATGAGGATACAGCACTGATTTCTATTTTCTATTCACCCATTGATTTATTCTTCTTCAGTGGTTGGACAAGCCCATACCTTTTTCATAGCAACCCAAATATTCAGAAGCAAAGTATTTTTCTTTTCCTTTTTGTTTGTTTGTTTTGTTTGATGTCTTTCAATTTTTTATTCTATTTATTGGCATTTGACCACGAGGATGTGCAACACATAAGTTCATTCTGGGCTTTGAACTGGTACGTGCTTGCAGGTAAAATGTATATTTTAGAAGCTCGTCCTTCCTCTGAATGCACATTTTACTGATGACTTGCACTGAAACTGATGAAAGGAAGCAACACTATATGCAACATTTCTGTCTCAAGGGTTATCTCTAGACGCTGTTTCCAGAGACAAGAAAATTATTTTTTAGCAAGTTGGCCACCAATTCATGAAATCGTGAATATTAGCTCCCTCTACAATGGTAGTAGAGAAACAGACTTCTGTATGAGCTGCAACTATAACTTCTGCATGCTCTCGAATTGTGCATGTCCTATCTTCCACACTACCGTTTTAACTAGTACGAAATGTCTATCTAAGGGAAGAAATGAATGTTATCTTATTTGGAAGTGGTGATATATATTCTGGAGTATTCCACTACCTGTTAATGGTACGGAATCTCACCATTGTGTGGTTGCGGTTTTTACCGGGAGAAGCATCAGAAAACAGATGCAGTTCGGTTAGTGAGGATGACATTTTGTCAATATACTGCTGCAAGAAGGTAACTACTTCGTCGCAACCTTTTTGTGCTTAACCTCCATGGTAGACAAAGAAAGGTGAATGTCCCGATCTCATGTCATATACGTTAAACACTGTAAATAATCTCTTTCACAGGTTCAAACTCGGCTGAGGACGATGGATCTTCTGGCATGGCTTACTTCGGAAGGGAAGTAAAGTAAAGCCCTCAGTCCCGTGTCGTAGATATACGGGACGTAAAAGAAAGTCAAGCCTCATTAACAGGCCTCTGAGGAAAATTTGATTGGCTGCAGCTTAGATATAACCTAGAGAGATAGTGCGTTCTGCGCGCCAAGCTAAGGGCTACAGTCTACCCTAATGCAGCATTATTGTGTAAAAACACCATTCGAAAGAATTTCCATCGACGTGTCAGGCTCTGTCTCAAAGACCGACGCGGGAAGTCGCTGTTACTGACTATGGAGCGTTTCACAAAGTGGGCGGATGTATGTGATCCCCAATAAAGGGGTTCAACTTTGGTTAATGCTGTGATTACTTCTTCTGCAGGTTCGGATTCACCCAGGAGCCGTATATTGACAATCGGACTAATATCGAATCCAAACTTATATGTGAACTTATATATAATCTGTTCCATAAGCATCAATGTAAATTTATTTCAATTGTGCGGATGTCAGTATAACGAAAAAGACAATATAACAAAAATAGTAAGTTACCCTTAATGAATATATGATCGAGTGAAGGAATTTAAAAAACTTTTTCCAGACTTACTGAACAATTACAGTTTCTTTTAGTGATTCAGAGACTGGTTAGTTCACCACTTTTACAACTACTGCTACTACCACTCCGGCTGCTAGTATTACTGCCACTACCACTGATGCTGGGAGCGTCCGTAAATAAAACTCCATTTTTCGCTGCTAAACTGCTCTAAAACTGCTGCGCTGCATCTGTTGGTATTACCGCCATTGTCTTTTGCTACAACAGCTTCTATAATGCCATTGCACACACAGGCGCGCACACTCTCTCACACACACACACACACACACACACACACACAAACACTACCACTCTTTAATTTCAGTACACCATGATTCTTATATGTTAGTTCAGTTATGAACACAAATCAAACTTTATTTCTCCAAAAACATAATTATATACAGGTAGACATATAATGTAAACACAATAACTATATTCTACTTTCATCAAAGTATTCTCTTTGGATTTAATGGATGCCTCACGAGCTCGAGAAATGCGACTAACCAGATTCTGTAAGTATTCCGAATTTATATGATCCCACACATCCTAAACCATGTTCTGAAGATCTTTCTTGAACTTCCCTGATACGTCTGTCCACTTCATCCCAGACCATTTCAA
>CM060900.1:356188631-356358631 GCA_030762935.1 Hymenopus coronatus
TACTGCCACTACTACTGCCCCTGACTTCCAGTGTTTAAAATGAATCATATCAGTAAGTTAAGAACACTTACTTGTATTACAATGATCTTGTGTTACAGTGATAAACATGGCCCAGGTTTCTTGCAGTCCTTCTGTACACGTTTCCAGCTTCCTAATGCGGGTGCATTATATTGCTCTTATGCGCCAATTTGGTCCTTTAATAACCTGACTATTGTACAAAAATGTACGCATTTTTAAGTAAAGACTAACGCTTTTTCTGCTTTTAACTTTTAGCCGTAACACAAAATACTGGGTATGTCCTACTTAAGAAATTGTATTTGAAGCATATATCGGACAATGTTTCCGGTCCAGAAACTCGCGAACTGTCAAACTCCAATGTTCAGTATAAAGAGTTATATATCTAGGACTATCGACATTATTTACAGTTGCTTAACACATATGTCTTAATATTAACATATGCTTCTTAACCATTAAGTGCAAACCATTGAAATATGTAATGCTGAATTTATTAGGCGTATAGGAAATAATATATCCAATGTGTTTATTTTTTTCTTTGCACATTACATTCGCTTTAACGATAGCAATTATCAATGTACAGTCTATACAACCATTTAGTTTATGTTATCTAGGACGGGCGAACCATAAAATGAGAATTGCTTGGTCGTAAAGAAACTCTCAAAATGACCGTAAATCATAGGAAATGATTAGACAGTCCTCCCGAGACCGTGGCCGACTGATCCAGGGCACGGATCTTTATATTACTTTGAATCCAGACTGCGTACAGGTGAATTACATGTTTTAGGAGCATAAGACTTTAAGAACTTCTACTACGTAAGCGAATATCTTGAGAGCAAGATATGCCAGTATTTATTGCCAGCCAAAAGCGTTTGTACCTGCTCTATGTGGTAATCTGGGTTGAACTCTTTTGCTTTGGTTTTCCTTTAAATCTATATTAACGGTAGACCCCAGGTTAACTTCAAATAACTTCATTCAATATAGAAAAACACTCCAGCAATCAATTTACATATTTAGTGATATATCAGCACCTTAACAGTTCTAACATTACAAGTCAGTCTCTAAGATTTGGTCTATTGATATTTTTAATTAATTTTGATAATCCCCAGTTGCGTCACTATATAAAAGAACATGATGCTGTATTATACCTTCACTGTCTGACCTGTTAAGGTAAGTGGTTCTTGAACATACGTTTTAATATTTAAGGTTCATTATGGTTTAAAATCTGTAGAATGAGAAAGCATGTGTAATTTAGAGTTTCTTAGAGCAATATCTCAACCCTAATTTGTACTTTGTGTCAATAGATATCGACTTGCAGCCATGCACCTCTTGTATACATTAAGAAAATCTCCCACTAGTACTATTGGACACAGTTTTCGGAAACAAGCCTGGTTTTCAATAAGCAAATTTAAGGTTTTACAGTAAAGGAGCAAATAGCATCCATTTACAGGGATCTAGCTCAGTGGAATCCCCCGAAGATGTGTCTTGATGGAAAAACTCAAAATTTCACTGAGGCACTCCATAATGTCAGTTCAAGTACATGATGAAAATTCGAAATAGAAATTAGCAGCAGTAGCTGTAGTAGCAGCAGCAACCACAGTAGCAGCAGCAGCAGCAGCAGCAGTAGCAGTAGCAGTAGGAGCAGAAGTAGCAAATTCAAGAAAAGTACCAGTCATAGTAGCAGCAAAAGCTCTGGAAGCAGTAGCTATAGCCCCAGTTATAGCAGCAACTGTAATAACACTAGCAATAGAACTAGTTGCAGCAATAGAAAAGGCAAGAGTAGCAGCAGATACCTCGCAGCAGTGATATTGGCAGAGTAGCAGTATCAGAGTTATTTGCAGTAATAGTAGCAGGCAGGGCAGTAGTAGCAGTAGTTGTACAAGCAGCATCAGGAGTGGCCGTAGTAGCACTAACATAATTAATAGCCGTAGTAGCAGCAGCAGAAGCAATATATTTATCAGCTCTGGTACATATATTACAAGTGCGTGTGTATATCTAAAATATATAATCTAAAATATAAAATCCTGTAGCTACAAATAAATTTATATACATATTTTAATCTAGACAAGTAACTATTTAATGAAATAACTGTAATAGACATTCTGCAGAATTGTTTTAAAATCCTAAACAAAATGTACATGGAATTGTAGTATTTCAAGACAGCATTTCAAACCTCTGACAAATATGACATACTTAGAACAGTAATCAATAATCATACTTCTACATACAACAACTAACATAGAGGTTCTTTTAGTGCCATATGGCTGAGAAATCGAAACACTATATTTGTTGCTGTGGGCACTTTTGGATTGAAGTACTATGACGCAGTTATCACATTCAAGATGGAGTAAAAGGGTTATAAATGCTGAGAAAACTAAGTAAGCATCAAGTGTATAATTCAACCAAGATCACATAAGAAATTATTCATATGAGGTGATGAAACATATGCTGTAGTAGAAGAAACTGGCAAAAACAGTAAAATGGAGCATGAAAGACCAACGGAGGATATAGGTGTTCAAGGCTATGTAGCAGGAAAGTTCTTAATTAAATTATCACTGTAAATAATTACGGCACACACCTTATAGCAATTTCTTCGTGTTTACATTTTCATATCCGGTACATCTTCTCAAAAGCGATTGACCCAAACCAAATGTCACTTTGGGTGCACTAAGCAACCCTTAAGGACAAAAAATAAGGATGGAATTATGTGTGAGATTCATATAACCCTATAAAATAATTGAAATTAAGTTTCAAAAAAAGAGGTGAAGAAATTGAATCTCAGTAACCGTCACTATTACTGCATAGCCACTGTTAAAGATAAAGATTGTAAAAGCACACCTTGAAACTATCATTTCTAGTAATTGCACCAAAACATCGTGGAATTAAGTTTGTCGAGATAGACTCACTTGCTAAACTTTAATAGTTCGCCCACTACCAGGAGTCTCCGCAGCGCGGGGGGGGGGGCTGAAGAGTGATGTACGACCCGTAAGCTTTAACGATGGACCTTGAACGGGTATCGGACGCGTCAGAAGGTGGTGAATAGCCGGGACCTGACTGATCGGCCAGGCTTGTTTCCGAATAACCAATAGGAGATCGCGAACCAACTCCTCAATGCTAAGGTGTTAGGGGCCCGTTGTCGATAGGGTACATGGCTTACGGTACTGTGTCTAACGGATCCCCTGAGATATCTGACGACTTTGCCATACTCAGGTATGCAGGGGTTTGCCTAGGTGGATCAAAGTTATCCCTAGCTAGTGGTAGGAAAAACATAGACTCTTATATCCCAAAACCCCGCAAGTCTTCTCTGAAGATCCGAGAGGACTAGCAGAGAAACAGTGGAAGTTGGGCTCTCGATAGAAGGCACTTCATCTCTTCAACAGAATGTGGAGCCTGTAACCTTCGGAGATGTGGGCGCGAACTTTCTCATTCAACTTTGTAATTCCTGAGACTATGTCATTTCCGGGTGCAGACAGTCAATTATTTACAGACTTTCAAGTTCCGGTGAACGAACCTCAATTGAGCTGTTTAGGCCCTCGATAAAACTCACATGTTCTGAGACCACTTCTTTGAAATTTCTCTAATATGAGTAGGATATCAACATTCTCATAATTAAAATACGAACCAGAACACTACACAATAAAAGCACGACTTACTTCAAAATAACTTTGAAAAGTTGCTGAAGGATTGGATCATCTAAATTTTGGGTTAAACTGAGAATTTGCGCATATGTTATGTAGTAATTACGGAGTAAAAAATTGAGGACATAGATCACGTCATACACCTATGGTATCTTAATTATTCTTATAAATCCATCAAATTACCCGGCATGTTGTATACATCCACCGCCTAGCTTTAATGTTCGTGCATTTAACATCTGATACACATACACCGAACTGCTTTGATGGCGCTTTTAATAATAATAATAATAATAATAATAATAATAATAATAATAATAATAATATATTTCATCTGCAGGTTATGGTACGATCCAGTAAGCCTCATATGTGTGTGACTACGGAGGGTGTTACACTGCCGCCATGGGCTTATTCTGCATCAGCCCCAGGAGAGTATTATCGACGGGGACCGAAACGGGACCGCGGTGAAACAGCCACCATGGAGGCTCCTAACATTGTCTAGGTAGTTGTTCATCTCGAAGCAGGGAGCGCTAGGAGCCCGCGCCCCAAGTATGACAGAACCATGTGTGTCCTACAGACGAATGCAAAGCCAACCCGCCGCAGAGAGCTATATTACCAAAGCGCATTTACCACCACGGAATGGCGCCACTACTGCAGTCCTGGACGACACTTACAGCCACGAAAAAGACGGGTTGGATGAGATGGAGATTAAAGGAAGGGACAGGAAACTCGGAGGAATGAAGAAACCTCCCAACGGTCGCCTAGTGACCCGGTACAACCCCCGAAAGAAACCCCTGTGTCAGAGAGTTCGCCGTGCGAATCGAATCCACAATCTGCCGAATGCCAGCCCCGGTTGAAGCGCTGAGCTCCCTGGCTTAGCTGTGAATGGCCATAGAGTATTTTGTTCCAAACTTACTTCCAACTTATTCCATTGGAATCCTGCAGAACTGAGTTTTTCTCCCTAAAAAGAATGGGTTGATTAAACTTCTATTTGTATTCTAACAACAAGAATGCTATCACGCGAAAAATTTAAATGTTTCAAACAGCACAGCCAGTATAATGTCACTGGCTTATCATTGCCTCTATGGTATTGTTAAAAACGTTATATGAAATGTAGTTAACTAGCGTGAGAAAACTACACAAATATCAGTTAAATGTACGGAACGCTATGGTGTTTCGTTAAATATTATGACTGAAGAATTATAAATGAATGAACAACAAATATATAAAAATTCTGCCATAGTTTCTTACGTTTTTGGAAACATGTAGGGTTCAGATACTAAATGTTTTGTGCCGTGTATACAGGACTGACTACACTTTTTATCGGAAAATGTACAACTGAAATATTTGAAACGTTGAAAGTCAATTAGCGATAGATGACCAACTGAAGAAGATCAACTCTTAAAATTCCAAACGTAGCTGCATGGTGTTATTAGTTTGTACTCCTGCCCGAAATATCTTGATACACCTTTCTGAATCTAGAAGAAATTCGAAGTTATTTTAATGGACAAAACTATTTAATGGGTTACAGATCAGATATACCATTGCTTTGCTTTATGCTGAAACTGTATATTTTGTATTGCTGAGAGGTATAATAATGCACGCATCACTGAATGGAACTTTTGCGTTTATTTCCCGGAAAGAGGTCGTTTAACTTTTATTAAGAAATACGTTACGTTCTAACAAAATAATTCTTTAGTTCAAGGATACATAGATCAAAGCAATAATCGAATTAAGTGTAAAACAACACCAGGGATTCTGCGTAGATTACATGTTTACAGATGGAAAACGTAAAGCAACAAACGACCACAGTGCCGCAATTCAGTCTAGCAGAGGCAATAGCAAAAGTTTCACGAATGTATCCTCAGAGCACAGTTATTGGATTTTCTCTTCTATGCACATTTTCTGTACGGTATACTAAAATCTACATTCATGTGCGCATAGCATTTGCAAACGTTAAGGTAAACATCTGGGGTATAGAACAGAAACGGCCTGTTATTATAATAAATGTATTCTATTACTAAGATCCTTATCCTAGCCTAATTACAGTTTAACACTAAAAGCAATGATAATAATAACAATAATAATCACACTGAATTAATGTTTTATGTTAACGACGCTGTCAATTGCCTGGATCGTATCAACGCCATCGTTGTTCCTGAATTTCGTTCAGCAGAGTTATTTTACTGACATGGAGCTGACGCTTTTAAGCGCATTTAAAAACCATCGGTCTGGGACGAGTTTGAACCCGTGACCTGCGGATCGGGTGAGCAGCGCTTAACCAAAATGAGGCACTCAGAGCGACTAATAACACTGATGATGATGATGTTGATGATTATAATAATAATAATAATAATAATAATAATAATAATAATAATAATAATAAAGGGAGAAAAAAGAGGAGGAGAAGCAGAAGAAGAACTAGATAAATCACCAACAATTATGCGAAGAAGTAGACCATTGTTCATGTGGCCCTGTTTAGGCGTCTTGTGATCATTAGAATAATATCGACATTTATGCAAAGACTTTAGAAAGTCTTCAGTTCTATCCTGTCAACAGACTCTCATCACTATATTAGACTGATATAATCCCTTAGATATAAACTGAAGAAAACTTGTTTATAGCATGCAAATTAAACAAAGACCATAGATGTTATAACGAAAATGCACCACACAAAGAAAATGCATATAATAAACTTAGTGTTATATTATATGTTGTATACTAAGCAGAAATTGAATGAAATGCGTTAGCATTTCGAAATGAGAGTAAAACAGGTAAATAGTATCCCATAAATTTCTCGAAGAATTTCAGAACATATAGATGTAGTTTAAATATTTGAATACTTAGTTTGTATTTGCTGTTTGTATTTATAACCGGATAAAGGTTATTAAATTAAGTATGATTGTTTTAATAAAATGTTCCAAAAGAATAGGTAAAGGACGCGGATTCATTATTACAGAGTAGCTATGATAATAATTGAATAAATATATAGCACTCTAATGTTTTGGCCCAAAACTCCAGTGGAAGTTATTCTGACAGAGAGATCCCACCTGTTCCAATTTAGCATACTGTTTTGAGGTGACTATCATTTCATCAAGTATTATTTTCATCTTTCAAAATCATGAAACTTATTAGAACATGTTTATGTCTTTTCTAATCTTCCTAAATTACTTTATAGAAAGTAAAGAACTGCCAATGTATCTGTGTGCTGTAAGTTAAAACGTAGATTTTGTATT
Source organism: Hymenopus coronatus (assembly GCA_030762935.1). Classification (NCBI taxonomy): domain Eukaryota; kingdom Metazoa; phylum Arthropoda; class Insecta; order Mantodea; family Hymenopodidae; genus Hymenopus; species Hymenopus coronatus. Next base: position 356,195,518 of record CM060900.1, read on the forward strand.
CACAATGATTATGTTGCAAAGTCCTGATGGATTTACTTACTCTAAGTGAATGATCGCGCTTGTACAGAATTATTATGGTATAAATATGTTGTTGCCTGTTAATTCGGGCTATGCCATTATCATTTCTCAGAATGAATCTATGGCGAAGGTACTTTATTTATGTTACCTGAGAAAGAGAGAAGACAAAAGGAAACATTTGCATATATTAAATGTGTGATGCGTTTCATAAATGCTTACGTTTTCCTTTACTTTTTATGTGTTTACCGATATATCCTCACATGCACTTGACATTACTTACGTAACTAACTAGCAGTTGAGATCCTTGTGACATATGTCCTCCCACACATCCTGAAACTAACTTGGCAAGCGAAATGACAAACACAGAAATGTCTGCACGGTTCAGTGAAGCTGTCCATCTTAATAATGTGACAAAATGTTAGCCCGATACATGGTATTAATCCTACAACATAATATTCGCAGTTACATAATAATCTAATCTATTTATGTCAATATTTTTTCTTTATTCTTTGCTTGCTTAGAGTTACCTCTGACACGAGTTAAAACTGTTTGTACGAACATTCCTGTGTTTTCGCAGTTAAAAAAATAGTGACTAATGAACGTAGTATTGTAGCAGAAGGCATTGTAAATTATTTATTATACTGGTTTAACAAACACATACTAGACTTTGCTACTCCTTTTTTCTGCTAAGGGGACGTTCTACTTATCGCTTTATGTAGTTCTGAATCATTGCAAAAGGAGATAATGGAGCTTTTGGTGATGCTATTTCTTCTTCCTACCATGTAGAGTTATTATTTCCTAAACATCTTTCAGCTAAGAACAGCGTTCCCTGAATGCAGGTGAAAACCCAAAAGACCACAGATAAGAAACCATTTCTAATGCTTACCAAGAGAGAATAAGGTGTTGTTTTGTTTTCGTATGACTCTTAAAGCAGTTCATTTAGAAGGATCTCACACTTGCTGTGCTGCAGTTTAGTGTAGAAGCCAATGGAGATAGATGTTTTGGGGGAAAGGGACAAGCACATATCCTGGTTTAGTTTCTTCAGTTTGTTAGTGAGCTAATAATGCCGAGTTTCTGTGGAATGTTTAACTATGATTAATCCACATGAGCTTTTCAATTGGATGCTACTGTTAACAGACATCTAAAATAAAAGGATTCCTGTGAAATGACAGTTATACACTTCCAAACACCACCAATCAATATGTAACATGGTTAACTTATGCCCTATGACCAGGGAACGTAGAGAATATCCCGCTCCTTGACACAATGCGGAAATGTCTTTTGTCATCCGTAGAAGGAACGGGTGAGGTGAAGGAATCGCAGACGGCTATAAGCAGCAGGCAGGCTCAGTAGTAGCGGATTTGCAGATCCCAGCACTTTTATACACGAACGATTTAGTATTGTGCTCTACGACAGTTAACGGATTGCATCAAGGACTGGACAAAGTTAAGAATTATTACGACGAATGGCTGCTTACAGTTAATGTGAATAAGACTAAGGCAATGACTTTCAAAAATGGTTCTGTTTATAGCAGGGAGGAGACTTGCACATATGCTGGACAGATACTGGACAGTGTTACATCTCTTGCGTACTTAGGACTCACATTTACAATTAACGGAAAATGGATAAAACACATTGACATCACCAAACACAAGGCAAGGTTGAAAGCGACGGAAGCTCTCCGGATACACTGTAGATTCCGAATATATTCATAACCTTAATGGAAACTGTATATGGAGCGACAGTTAGATCCACGATGACATATAGAGGAGAAATATGGGGGTGGGAACAAACAAGGAATCTGGAACAAGGGAGGACCCAGTTTTTTTCTGGGCGTAGGGAAGGGTACGGCAAACTGCGGAATAATGACGGGCTAGGAAAATTTATACTTAAGGCAAGACAGCTGAGATCTGAAAAAGCTGCCAATAGTGAAGAGGGGGGGGATAAGAAAAATTAAACAAAAGTGAGTACAATATTATACATACATATATTCTATGTCAAGCTAAGGTCACTGTTGTGTTATGGTCTTATATAATGTGTATATATTAGGTGTATGTATTTCTTTTAAGTGTATTTGTCTATTATAAGAGGCTACAGTTATGCTTCTGAATAAGATATACTTTGTGCTGTAATTTTAAATTGCTGTATTTGAATATCTTTGTCTTTTTATTTTCGTGCTTACTCTTTAAATGCTTTGTTCTTGTTTTATTATTGCCTTTTATTGTGTATGACCTTTGTCCGTTTATTTTCGAGTTTACTCTGTTAATTCTTTGTTGTTGTTTTAATATTGCTTTTTAGGGTGTATTACAAAAGCACTTACGGTGTGTGGACCCGTGCGATTGTTGAAGTTCAATGTATGATATTGTTATGTCAATAAATACACTTATTCATTCATTCAGTAGGCAACTGGACGACAGCGGGAAGAAGAGGTCCCTTATGATTGCCATGTAATAACCCGACCAAACTGGTGAGCTGCTTAGAGAAGGCTTTCCTCTGGCGGAATGTGGAAGGCGGAATGTGGAATGCGGAAAAGCCCGACCCACCTGATCCTTCGAGAAGATCTTTCCAAAGAGAAAACATTTGCCCTATCTGTCCGACACCAACTGAATGCAAAACCCTAAGCCTACCAAAACATAAAAGGTGGAAGCGAAAAGATAGGAAATAAGACAGAGGAAATTCTTGGTAGAAGAGAAACCACCGCAGCATTCGCCTTGCCAACCAGAGAATACGTGAAAAGCTTATGGTCGGAATGATCGGTCTCAGGAATCGTATCAAGAATCCCTAGAAAGCGGGCCTCGCGAGTCACCGCGGAGCTATCTCGCTCGATGTGTAAAATGAATATTTCACTATCTCTGTAGATAATTTCGACTGAGATAATGGCTCCATTTATATGTTTGTTCATTCGTCTGTCTTTGGTTTCTCACTGTCTAGAATGTTTACACTTTCGCACTTAGTCTTCTGTATTGCGGGTTTAGATAAGGCAAACAAATTACTCATAACTGGCAATTTTACAATATTCTCACTCTTAAGTAATGCGAGTCTTAGTCTTAAAAGACAGTGCAGATTAAAGGGAGCACAGTGTTGCCACATGTACTATACGCACATTAGAATCATGGTGCTCAGCTGTTATAGCTCTACCAACTCAATCTCATAACGTGAATTATCCAGCCTTGCGAAGGCTCAATTCACTGGAATAACCTAATCCATTTATCGTTTAGCCCGTCTACTTAGTATACAAACATTTCGTATCTTCCAGTTTCTAAAACTCCATAAGTATAAATATTTACTTGTACTAAACAATTTACCTACATTAATAGTTCGTGGTGCTGCAAATGCAGTTCTTAAAGATGAAATGCTCTCTGCCTCACGCCTTGAGTTGAATGGATGGATATATATTTGCCTAGTCATACTGAAACTCCAATGCCATAGCCGGTCTCTAGCCGGTTGCTTTAACCACTTAGCTACCATGGAAATGTACCATCACGGCAATAAATTCATCAAATGACCGGCATGTTTCCCGGTAAACCACAAGCTGATCTCAAATTACTTTCAGATAACATACCCCAATGGCTACTCACAATGTCTTAAGTACTTCAAGTCCCGGGCTTCGTAGTTTAACTATACGGTCAACTAGTTAGTGTTCCTGCATCTCCTTAGTGGAGCAAAGGGAATCGTTGCCATGTTTCCTTGATCGGATTTGAGTATCTAGTTCGCGAGTTCGCCGCTATGCGCCATGGTGACAAGGAGTCAGCTCGCCGCCCACAGATGGCACTGTAACACGAAGTCGCGACTTGCAGACGCGAAATGGCGGAAATTTTTGCAAAGAACCCTTCTTTTAAGGTATGGAGTTCTTTTAAGCGCAAATAAGCATTACACGGGACCACCGGTTTTACTTTCCTTCCGAAGCAAGCCATGCTAAGAATTTTTGCGTCCGAAAATATCAAATTCCCTCTGCCAGATTTGAACATGGTTTTGGAGGTTAGCATGGTAACCACTACACCACGGAGATGACCATTCGGTAAATTCGTGTTGATTAATTGATTTTTGCACACAAACCGTGGAAAAGAATAGGTAGAGTAGGACTGAAGAGTGACCTCAACTGGCTCGCATGTTTCCCGGTAAACCGCATGGATATTACAACTTCGTCATTGTCAGAATCATAACTATTGAGTAAGTAACTCCCTTTTGCCTCCTTTCTCTTAAGCTTTAGCACAACTTTACTTTAACGACATGTGCTTGGCAAGAACAGGATATGAGGTGTCAAGATGTGGGTGTCAGACAAAAGTGTTTCGTGCGCTACCTAATCTCTAAATGATGTAACCTTCATTGTTATAAAAACATTCCTAAAAGCGCTTCAAAGCTGCGACATCAAATTTTTCAAGTTTAGTTATAAAACAGTTTGCAACAGTATATTAGCCCGTTGTGTAGTTTATTAGTTTCATTAATATTTTTGCATAGGGTTCATATAGGAAATATCCGCTTCAGCAGCCAAGACTGAGCAAATTGTAGAACGCAAAACCTTAGGGCAAAGGAATTGCTATTATGCTCGCCAAGGTTACTTACTTTGTTAATGCTAGAAACACAATTGCCTTTGTGGAGCAAGATTTTTAGCGCATTAGAGATATAAGTAACAGGGTAAAGTTTAGAGAAAGGTTAGTTCCCAAAAAGTCAGAAGCTCGGAACTTCTTCATTATAAAGAGCGGTCACGTGAGTTGAATACAAAGAGCTTACAAAGTTAGTCACGTGATAACGTTATTTTCACGCTTCTTTTCAGCCAATCAGGAAGGAGTTCAATATTGGAGATTTTAGGTTTTTAAACATTGCCCTTACAAGGAATCGGGTTACTGTAATTGTGATTATTGTTGCTGTTGCAGCTTATGCTGCGTGATAGACGGGCGATGCTTACGCGGTGCGCTATAAGCTGTACGTTGTACGTATGTGAACGAGGAGGTGTGAGTGCCTAAGTATGTCATTTTATTATACGATATATTGTAGTTATTGCACAATTCATGTCGTCGCATAACAGAAAAGTACGCAGTAATTACTAATGACCGTCAACAACAAGAACTTAGCTACAGCAGAAAATAATACTAATTATTATTATTTCTACGTCTTCAAAAATTCTTATGTTGGGAGTTGCTCGTAGGGTTACTGCCTCAACAAGCAACAAAGGACAACAAAAAACCTTTACTCAGTGGAATCCAAAGTGACATACTTTTATGTTTTAGTCTACCTCGTGTTACATACCTTAGTCATTCTTCTCCCACCTGAGTGAGAATCAACTTGTGTTCTACAGGAACGATAAAAGCCGGTGCACCCAAGAAACTTTTCATAGGTATGTACATCTTTGTTTATTAAGTATTTCACGGGTGGTAATCTCGACCGACTCCGAGGTAGACAAATGAATGACGACCCATATTATTGGACAACAAACAAAACAGCGACAAGCTATGTATTTATTTATTAATGACACAGTTAATTGCCAGGACTGCATCAGCGTCGTCGGTGGGCCGAAATTTCGGCCCGTAGAAATGATTTTACATGGCAGTAAATCTACTGATATGGGGCTCTCGCTTTAAAAACTATTGATCTGGGCCGTGGATTTGAACCTGAGTCCTTGGAATCAAAAATCCAGCGCTTAACCTACAGAGCCACCAAGACCGACATACAATTCAACAATAGCTAAATGCCAATAATGAGCAACATTAATAATGGTCAACGTTTTGAAGTCAGAACTACCGATGTGACCTAAGGTATTAAAAAGGACTTGTAAATACAATAAAACGACAATCTGTATTCTTCCATGACATGTGTTCTGTTAATGTGTTTATGTCTCAATCATCGAACTAAATGACTATGCTAAATTAAAATGTTGAAGGATACTTGGGAGTGATTTTGGATGAAAATATCGATTTTTTGTTTTCTGCTTAATATGAATCTACATAGCAGAACATGCCTATTACAAGAGTTTGTGTGTTTGTGGCAATTTAGTGCATTTAAATGGGGTTTTAAATATGGCGGCCGGGCTGTCACGCACCTTTTACTCTACATTTTCTCTTCTGCTTATAGCAAGCAAAACTCGATGTAATAGGTTGCTGCTTGGAACTTTTGTTGTTTTAGAGTTTTATTGTGACTGTTGGCAGCACTTTTTCACTAGACTGTTTACTTGCTACCATTTCAAAAGTTAGTTTGTTTGTATAGTGAGTGAGGTTGTGTTGTCTCCAATTCATTGGAGCTTTTTTTGTGGTTTTAGAAGTGTTCTGGTGAAATAAACCATGGATAGGATGAAAAATTTTGGGAAAGGGAAATACTATCCTAGAAAGTCAGCACATTTGAGTGTGGCAAGTCCCCAAACTGAAAACATTACCAACGACTCTGTTTTGAACCGAGTGCCAGTTGCGGAGCAGTCTGCATCAGTCAGTGCATCCAAGACCATTTTAATTACTCTGCTCAAGATGATGATAGTTTTTTTTATAAAGAATTATTCTTCTAGTGGACTTATAATTGTTGATATGGAAATGTTGTCAAGTTTAGTGAATAGGTCAGTGAAGTGCAGAAAGTGTGATGCAGTGGACAGTATAACATTGGGAGAAAGTGTGAAAAGTAGAAGGGGGTTGGCCATTAAAATTCAGGTTGCTTGCAGCAAATGTTCAAACAAAGAATCAGCAGTGAGCTCTAAAATTTTAGAACATAGGTATGAAGTTAATTTAAGATTATGTTATGGATTAAGGTGTATAGGTAAGGGACAAAGAACATACAGATTTTATGTGGAATAATGAATTTACCACCACCACCACCTACAAAGTTTTTGCCATTTTATCAAACCTTAGAGCAACCTCTTCAGGAAGTGGCAGAAAACAGCATGAAAAATGCTGCCCAAGAAGCTGTAAGGTTAAATGATAAATCTAAGGATATTACAGCTGCCTTTAATGATTCTTGTATGGGCATTCATCGCTGAACGGTGTTGTGTCAGGTACTGCACTTGACAATGGAAAATTTTTAGATGCAGAACGCTTGAGTAAGTTCTGTTTGAAACGTAAAGCAGGACAATAACACAGTGATTGTAGTAAGAATCATGATGGCTACAGTGGGGGAATGGAAAATGTGGGAAATGTTTCAAATTTTAAACGATCCAAAGAATATCACAGTGGCATTAGATACATTAATTATTTAGGGGATGGGGACTCCAAAGGTTTTCTAAGGGTGCAAGAAGCCTATGTATATGGACAAGGGGTGCAAGTGAAAAACATAGAGTGTGTTGGACAAGTACAAAGAAATGGGCAGAGGACTTAGAGAAAAGAGAAAGAATATGAACGGGATTATACTCAGCGATGGAAAACCTATCACTGGTCGTGGAAGACTAACAGATGCTGCAATTAATGCTCTACAGCTTTACTATGGTTTGGCTATTAGAAACCATGCTAGAGATAAAGACACTACAGCTATGAGAAAAGCAATATGGGCAACTTACTTTCATAAGCTGTCAACAGATGAAAATCCACAGCATGGCCTTTGTCCAAAAGGTGCTGATTCATGGTGTGGTTACCAGAAGTCAATGGTTCGTAGAACCACATATACACACAAAAGTAGTCTTCCAGAAGCTGTGCTGCTAGAAATTAAGCCCATATATAGAGATCTTACCAATACAGAGCTGTTGGGTATATGTTACATGGTTGTACGCAAAACCCAAACAAGAGCTTCAATCACCTAATCTGGGAAAGAGTTCCAAAATCTGTGTATGTTGGCAGTAAAACTATTAAATTTGGTGGAGTGGATACTGTGATATGTTTTAATGATGGTGCTACTAAAAGGGGAGATGTATTTACGAAAATTGGACTGGAACCAGGTTTTAATTTTCACTTTGCCTTTGAAAACATTGATGCATCAAGAGTGAAAGAAACAGAAAAACAAGTGCAGGAAGTGTCTAAGAAAGCAAGAATTAGGATGAGAGGTGAAAAGAGGAGGAGAGAGAATGCTGAGACAACTGGCTGTGAGGAATATAGACCAGGAAGGTTTTGAATTTTGGGTATGTTACATAAGCACACAACATTATTTTCGTTTGCCATTTACCGTAACTTGTTTTTTTTTTACTTTAAGTACACTTTTCTAGAAAACTATAATAGATATAGCTTTGAAGCTTTTTGTACATATGCAGGATATACTGCTCTAAACATTCGGTAAAAGCTTTATATATTTTACTTTCATTAAGTTCCTCAAAAAAGTATTTTCATAATAAAAAATTAAAAAATAAAGGGTATATTATTATTTACTTTTTAAATTGCTATTATTAATTAAAATGTCTTAATGGTTCACTATGCTGTGTTGAATAGCATGTTTGTAAAGTGATTACAAAGTTTGAAATGTGTCACTTTAACTGTTTAGGAGAAAAGTTAAAGTTTTGAAAATGTTGCGTTTATTGGAATATTAATAGAGCAAAAGTTATTGATTTTATTTATGATTTGATTATCGTTTCTGAACAAAAAGAGGCTGATATATAAGTGGTAAAAGTTTCATTATGATAGATTGCATTGGTTTCAAGAAACACTAACATGCATTGCATTGAAATTCTACTTGTGAATTGCTACTCTGACACTACCAAGTGTCCTGTCGAATTAAAAAGATACCCAGAAATTATTGAAGTTAAAAAGACAACAACAACAATAAACTGATTATGCAAACAAACTATTCATACAACAGATTATCCTTTTATCTACATCACGCTAGTTAACATAAGAATTACCAGGAATGTCCTTATTACTTAGTTCCTTATAAGCAGAAGGGAAATAAGAAAATGCACTAGACTAAAGAGATCTTCAAATCTTATCGCTATGTGAAATAATTGAAATTTGATTTGTTTTGTATGCCCGGGCGTAAAACAAATGAGATATGAAAATGGAGTTAACTTCCCGCTTGAGAAAGGTTTAAGTAGTTAAAATCTGAAACTAATAAGGAATATCTCGGAAGAGGTTAACCCTACAAAAAATGTGTAAGCCATAAAGTGTGCGTTTTAATGAGATCTGTACTTTTGTGTAGACAGAAAGGTTTTGTCTATTTCTTATGGCTTACGAATTGTACAAAAGTCATCCAGAATGAAGAGGTTTTCAGAGGCTATTCCCAGAAAATTCAAGATATACATTTCGTTTGTCAGGAAAATATGTTAAGCATATAGTATTTTAATAAAAATCGTTAAAATCATCTTTGAGAAAATAAAATTTTCTAAAAAATCTGCAATGTACGGGGTAGTTGCTGGGGGCTTTCCCTGAAAATCTGCGTGTCGCATCCTTGGAATATACTGAAATAAAATGTCAAGTTTTGCGTTTAACAAACTTGTGCTGTCTTCAGATACACAAAGACACACAACGACACTTTTTTGTAAAAATGTTTGTTTTTTTTATCATTCAGGGGACGGTAAAACATGTACTTCCGGTGAAATCTCGGTATTGAATTTTTGGTTGGAATAGAATACCTTCTGTACCTACTGTGTACATTGTACCTACATATTATGTATTACAGAAAGTAAAAATAATTGTGGATTTTATCCGTATGATCCTAGCCACTGTAGTTTATTTCTATACGACTTACAGGGATTACTCTTATATATACTTTGCAATCCATTATAAGCAGAATACAATGGCCCAAATCCATACTCAGTTTTTTTAAAAAGCAGGTCGCTATATGAGGACTTTGAAAGTCAATGCTTCTTGCATGACAAAGTTGATGTGTTGTATTCACAGTACCCTGTATAATCACTGTTCTATAGACTGTTCTTGTAAAGCTTATTCTTCTATGCACCTATTTCTTATTAATCGAGTTATAGCTTTATTACACATTTTCATGTTTCGTTACAAGTATATGAAGCTTACAGCACTGGCAGCTCGTAGCTGGGAAGTTAGGTGAAGAGCTATAGTACCGCTACTGTATCTTCGGCTCTGACGGTTTGGGCGACCTAGAGATGCAGTGCTCTTGCCACTACACACATACACACACATATATATTATCTCTTTGTAAAATTCAAAGAATGGAAGTTGTAACGTTAACTTTAACTGCTACAACGATAACCGGAGGAATAACTATAAAAAGGACAACACAGTGAATAGTGCAAAAATAAATAAATAAAACTCAATTGGGCAAAAGCAAACAACTACCGATGATACGCGATCCACGTACAAGAGAATTGGCAACATAGTTCAAAGTGCAATGGAGGCGCAGATGGAGGAAGCGTTTATTTGTCCTAGCAGACAGCTTCCACCATTTGCTGTGTGTGGGTCAACCTACCATTGCAAACCTTGATTCATTTTATTTCAAGTTGTGTTTTGAGTGTAGCTGAGCTGAAAGCAACTTCAGTGAGCTAGATTATTTAAATGTTACAGGAGATAAAATTAATATATTTACACATGCTTAATCTAAAAACTGAACTCACTTATTTCTTGTATACCGATGCAATCCTTCGGTTTTTATACTACGAACTTGTCAGCAATATATTCACAGAATGACTGTTTTTGTAATCTTCACTAGATATTTCTAAATGCAGTTGTCGCTAGATAAAAGGTCCCTCTTCGAAAATTGAATTTCTTTGTATGTTTTTATCCGCTTCTGGCAATGAAAGCTTCTTTCCAAATATGCTGTAGTAGAAGATATGGACAGAATAATCAAGAATAATTTTAAATGTGTGTCCGTTAAACGACGTTATCCTCACGAGGCATTTCTAAAATTTTTTTTTTGGTGGAAGTCTATCTGTATTTCTAATCTGCTTACAAAATAGAGCATTTGTTTCTCAGGCAATTGTCTTGGGAGCACAGACCAAACAAATTTTTGAAGTGTACTAGAAGTAGAGTATATACGGTATTCTTCAAAATTTAATATAACCAAGGCAAACAGATTGAATTGTTTTGCAATTGCGAAATCTCTCATTCATTGTATCAAAACATAACCCAAAATGTCGTAATACAGGGCTCGATACTTCTGAACACATTCTCTCCAAGAAAGAGAACTACTCTTTTGGTGAAGTGCATATGCTCAATTTGCTGGCCCTTTCAACATTACTTGAAAGCCACAATTCGTTTCGTTTATAAGCATATTGTATTTAGTCTAAGTTTTCACATGCAGGAGTTAACACCCAACATCTTCTGCATCACATACAACAGTACATTTGTCAAAATGCCTTGAAACTGTCTCATTATGTCTTTATATGTTTATACTGCCCATATTGTTAGTACTTAATTAACGTTGATTTATGCCGGTTGTGGGAAAGACACTTTCTGTATGCCCTCTTTGACGTATCAGTCGAGTGAAAACTGATAGCATAGAGAAATAAAGAATGAGTCCACCTTATTTGATGCAAAGACCTCTTCAGCTATCTCATGCCTGTTTAGTGGAAGTTGATTTTCCGGCTGCCTCAGCGTCTCTGTCTCAGGGTTCGAAGTGGGTAGAGCTGTTGATCTTTCTCAGGGTGGAAACAGGAAAGAATGAAGGTACGGATACTGATTTAGAATTAAGAATAGCAGGATCCTTTTTCACTCTAATGTTTTATTATTACATCAAACACTATTGGTGAAGTCATCTTGACAAACAGTAGCATGCACATTTCTCTTAATACTTTTTACTCTCGGAGAAACACTTTAAATATATGAAGATAGTTACTGCTTACACTTGAGTATAAGACTCGTTACATTTTAACACTAGTGTACGATTTACACTTATCTCGCACTTTTAAAATTTAAGCGCCGAAATCTTATGCAAAGTTACGTGGAGTACTCATCCTAATGACAGGGCAAACTGTACAGATTCTGAAATTGGGTCTCTTTAAATAGACCAAGAGGCAACATGTCGGCCTTAAACCTTCTTACTGTTGATTGGCAATTATTTGCCGCCAAAACGTATGCTCGGTGTCACCATATCACGTGGTTTTATTGTGTTTAGATCATGTGACTCTGTGATACAAAAAGAAATGCCCTGCTTGGTAAATATTAGTGACTTTTAACGAGTTAGCAAGTATAATTCTTAATTCACGTACATAAAATAAAGAAAAATTACGAATTTCCAAGGTTTTAGCAGATAATAGCGGGTGTCTTTTGTTAAATCCAACTGCGCAATTTTGCAGCTCTGCCTTGGAACAGTAAACATAGCTAAAGTTACAATTTATGAAATATATACAAGAAAATAAAGTAAATAATTTATACAAACATGTAATTAGAATATTAAAAGTATTGAGAATTGTTTATAGACCTATGATATTATAACAGTAATCATTATAGAGCAGTACGTCAAGAATTACTGTCTCAAAACGCTGCTGCCAGAAATGGGAATTCCAAGTTGTTCATATCATTAAGAATACATCTGGTAAGTTCAGTAGAGTTATCATCAGGCTGTATAGAGCAAATATGGATTCTAAAAGCTTTCCAATTTTTTCCAATGATCCAGAATTCCATACAACAATTTTGAGTTGGAGCTCCAGCGGATAGCCGTTGGAGTGTGTGGTCTCAGTGCAGAAATAATTCTTTGCGTCCTCATGGCTAAGTGATAGAAAATGTTATGAATCCAATAATGGAAGCAAAACATAAACCGCACTTTCTTCTCCTGCAAATCTGTTGTTTAGGGGCTGTGTCCGAACATTGTACAAATAATGTAAAAGAAGCTTTCTGCTTAAACGCTTTCTGGAATCCATCTAAATGGTCAGACTTTGCGCTTGCAACATTATAGCCCTCCTATATTAATCGGTTCCCGTAGCCAAACGACCACAAGATTTTTTCCTATAAAGCAAAGTTTCTGATGTTCTATCGGCACTTACATTAGAGAAACCTTAGAAACGCTCCACTATAGATCCTTGAACATTAACGAACCTCTAAAAACATAGAGCCACTGTAATGTCTGTCATATAATCTACCTGGACAGGAAAAGATCAGCAGTACTCCAATTAACATTTTACAAAATCATTGATGTAGTTTGAGAGACACTCAATTAGTTTGTTTCTATACTTTTTGATTTGACACCGAACACTTCTTATCTTGGAATATTGTTCAGCATTTCACAGGTCTCCTTGGCAGCAGTAACCCAAGCTTTCTTAAAACTTTAATGGTTTATTAAACGTTAATTCCTGTTTAGTTAATTATAACTGCATAAATCTCTAACTACAGGAAATATCTGTTCAAAACGTCTTTTTCATTGAACTCTATGGCATGCAAGTTTAGCCATTTCCCTTAAGGGATCTGAAATTTTATGTACATTTGTTTCTAAAACTTTGAAAGATGCACTGCACTTTAAATGCGTTGCCCAATTTGAACTGTTTTTTTGTTGTTGTAGCAATTTGTTATGATCAACAAAGCGTCAAATACATCTGAATTTCAAACGTTGGCAAGCAAAACAATTAATGTTAAATTAAAGAGAAACACACCCACGAGAACTATGTAAATAACGATCATTTGATACTGCGGTAGCATATACCTTAGGATGTTCCAATTCGACTCGTGTAAGAGTAAATACAGTACTCGTCAGAAATCTCGGAGCAAACTTGAAGGAGATATGTGGTAGCTTATAACGCCACTCGGCAAAGATAACTTGCTCTCAATTTTGGGCCGTATTGTATGTTGCAGATTCAGTCCTGTGAGTTGCGAGTTACTCGCTGTTATTCTGCCGTGCATATAAGCTGGAAGAGCATTAAGCACTTGAACATTTCATTTCTTTGGTACCAGGTATTTGTAGACATTCATTAGGCGCTCACAATTTAAAATGCCTTTCTTATTATCGTCCTTTCAAAATGAAAATGGTGTTTCTAAAACAACATACAGAATATATTATAAGCAGAGTTCATATTTGAAGCACCACAGCACTAAATGTACCAAAGAAGGAGGGCTCCATCTGCTTTACGCTGAAACAAACGACACTCTCAACAGACAAACTGAGGCGTATGATGTCATGATTGTTATAGCAGCCATCCAGTTTGGAGGTTGAATAGGGTGCTACCTATATTCTCACAAGCCCGCCTGGTCGGAATCGAACGCTTGCTATCAGAACTCGCAACGCGCAGTACAGAAACAGGGAAATACATTTCAATTAAAATCCTACATACTTCCTTCTACTTCATGCTTATCACAATAAAACGTTAGCAGAAGTGGTGCTATTGCTTGTTCCTTGTAAGTATAAGGTAAATAAGGAATACCCTAGCCAAGCGACAGTCAAATCTCGAGAAAGCTCATAGTTGCGTGATTGAAATTAGATTCCCATTCAATTTCCAGGAATAAAATAAAGTAGAAAGGAATGCCAAATTCTCGCTTGAAAAAAGCTTAAGTATCTTGCAACTGAAACCAATAATAAGGAAACCTCGTAAACGGTTGACTTCATACAAAAAGTGCCTGAAACAAACTGTCTTTTAACAAATATACATTAAATGTTTGTGTCGTTAGTTTTTGTCTACCTATTACTTTTTAACGGTCATGCAAAATTAAAAAAAAGATGAAGAAGTCTTCATTGACTATTCTCAAAAAAAATCATGATATGCGTTTTATCTGTCATGAAATATCTTTAATCAATGGTATTTCCATCAAAGTCGTATGCAATTTTTAAGGAAAAACAAAATTTTCGAAAATATATCCATGTAAAGGGTAATTTGTCGTATTTCTCGGGCACTTGGATTTTGATTATGCTGTTCACAGACGTACAAACAGACGGCGGGCGTGCGGGCGCATACACACACACACACACACACACACAGACCTTGTAAAACTATTTTTTTTTGCGGATTCAACAGCCTCAAAATGACATCTTCGGTGCAATCTAGTTCTAGTTGTGGGTGGAATGTAATATTTCTGCTTACCTTAGTCTAAGCAACATAACTATTAAAAACGTTTATATTGCAGTTAAATGAATGAAAGCAAGAACTGTAAAAACCGGACTATTTATTTATTCAGATTTACTGAACAACGTAGGATTCATTTTGCACTTGTTATCATTCGCATTCCTTGTTTGTTTGCCTATATATTTTAAATAGCCATAAATTGTTTAAATTCTGCTCCTGCCGCGCAGTTCTTCCTGCAAATAGGACATAAGTTCTGCTCAAAGGGAGTACATAGATAAACAACCAATTCAGATACACTCCATATATACAGGGTGTTAATTCCTATTCGTAATTTCCCACCCATCAACTAAGTAAGAATGATGTCATTTTTTTAAATTGATGATGGGGGGGAAAGGCAACTGACGCCCTAACCCCAGGCAAGCCTGGGAGTGTGATACTCCCCACCCTGGACTCAAACCAGGGTGGCACTACTCACAACAACAAAAAGCCACCGGAAGTAGGAGGCCCATGCCTCTCTAGCGCAGTACTGCATTAAGCACCTGCGCATTTCTGGTGATAATGAATGCTGCCTGCCAGTGGCAGTAACAGCGAGTGATAGTGGAATTAGCCAGTGGACACACATGACTTGCGCCCTGAGTGCCCTTCTGGAGAAGTGGTTGGTGAAAATGACTGGTGATTTCCGTTGAAGTTTACTCAGTGTTCTGAGTGGATCTGCTGGTGATTTCGGAGTCGTTGTCCTTGCTGGAACCTGGATAAAGCGTCTCTTGAAATTGGAGTTGTGTATAACGGGGTGTTATATGGAAACCTGTCGGCGGAATGGTGCTGCTGATTTTGGTGGTCCTGCTGTAGCTGCGCTTGGACACTGGCTATCCGGTTGGACAGCTCAGCCGTGGAGGACTTTAGAGTGGAGATGGCGGCGACGGTGGCAGCTTGTAGGTCCAGCAGCTTCCTGGAGATGACGCTGGTGAAGGCCTATTCTAACGCAGCTAAGCGAGCGCCGATATTCAGGATCTCCACATGAAGGTCCTGAATGGCATACCGCGTCGCTGCGTCAATAGAAGCTGGAGGTGGTGTGGCGTCTGAGTGTTGGATCTGCGGTGATCGTACAGGCTGCGGAGTGGTGCGCCCGTCCCTCGGGTAAAAGGGACACTGAGCCTGGCCAATGAAGTGTCCGGTGCCACGGCAGGTGGCACAGAACCGGCGACGGCGGCGGAGATCATGCCCAGTGCACTGCGTCGTCAAGACGCTGGTCCCACAGTAATGACACCGCGGCGCTGAAGTGCAGGCGTCAAGGCTGTGCCCGAAGGCGCAGCAGCGGCGGCAGGGCCGGTGGCGTTCCTGTCGGCTTGCTTCGACTGACAGAAGTCGCCCTAATAAGGGCAACCCTGACGTCAAAGCAGCATCAAGGTCAGCCGGGTCCTGAAGCTCCACTATTACCAACGGAGTTGGCCCCCGGTCGCAGAAAATGCGGGTGGCCCTCAGGCATGACGGCCACTGCGACTGCGCGGCGGTGAGCAGATGCCGGGTGGAAAGGTCCCTAGGGACCCCCCCCCCATACCACGGCACTGAACCGGGGCGGCGGTGTGAAGCTCGGCGGAGATGGTGATGTAGGTAGCGGCAACTGCGGTCACAGTTGCGGCGAAGCTGCGCTGGTGACTGGCGGCGAAAGGAAGTTTGCCTCAGCCGGCGGAGACGGAGGTACTGCATCCTCGGCAACTGCCGGGAGAGTAGTGCTGAGTGCTGCCGTAGCAGCGGCGGTTCGCCGCTGTCTCTTCTTCACCATCGTGTGTCGAGAGAAGTCTGTCATGTCATAGTTGACCGGCGATCCTATAAAGCAATCACAACAACCTCTAGCAAGAAAACCGGTATCATTTGCGGAAGAAAAAGTAGTCCCAGCAATCTCTACCTAGAAACAGCGGTAATGTATTGCGAAAGACAAAGTAAACTACAGTGTTTGAATGTGGTTGTGTTGCTACATGATAAACCGGTCTTCCCAAGCCCCATCTCGTCGCAGTAATGAATGCTCTGTTCTTTGTTGACAATCTGAAGGTGAGTTCAACATACCTTATGACTGCGGCTGCGTTATTATGGTTCCTATAAATATATGTCGTAGCATAGATACAATACCTACCCCGAACCATAAAATATGGACACCTGCCGCTAGAGGGAAGGTATTTAAATTGCCTCCAAGGTTGCTATACAGCAGAATTAACGTTTCATTAAAGTAGCATTAACAATGCTACCATCTAGTAACCTTATTAAGATTCTTTACTTCCTTTAGCCGTATGTATATACAATGTACGTAGTAACTAGAGAAGGTACGATGTCGAGATTTCACCGGAAATATATGTTTTGAAGTCTTCTGAGCCCGGAAGAAGGATTTTTAGAAAATCGGCCGTGTGTGTAGGTGTGTGTGTGTGTGTGTGTGTGTGTGTTCGTGTGTGTGGACAGCATAGTCCAAAAACTAAAAGACCGTAAAATATGAAACTTGTTACTTAAGTTTAGTGTCTTCCAAGGATGCAACACGAAGATTTTCAAGAAAATCCTCCCAGCCTTAGCTACATTTTACATGAAAAAAAAAATTCGAAAATGTTGATTTTCTCAAAAATGACTAACGATTTTGATTAAAATACACTATATTAAAGAGATTTACGTGGAAAATAAAATATATGGCCGGTTCCAGTTCAGGCTACTGCTGATGGGTCGCTAGTGTTGCTGTTGTGTAACTGAGGGGCAGAGAGGAGTAACTCGGATTGAGCGCATGGTACCGTCCGTCACGTGAGGCTATAAACAGTGGGCTTTTATGTTGACTTTCCATTTATGTTATCAACACTAAACAATAGGCAATTGTTACCGGATTTATTATAACTAATCTAGTGTAATGTCAACGATATGTAATGGGGCATATACACGATGAGTAAACACGTTCATTTAACTCACTACTGTACTCGAACATTCGTTTAATGCACTCTGGTTTGCCACAGCGCCTTTCCAGTGTATGACATAACAGTTAATGCAAGCGTTCGCCACCTGTAACATAAGGTGGGACGGGTAGTATATCTTGAAGTTTCTGGGAAAAGCAGCTGAAGACCTGCTCATTCTGGATGCATTTTACTTAAATTTGCGTAACTTGTGAATCGTAAGTGACGGACAAAAACTTACTGCACAAAAAATGTAGATCTCATTAAAACACACAATTTATGTCATATATATTTTTGTTGTGCAGTTGTCCGTTTTCGAGATATTCCATGTTACTGGTTTCAATTTTAGGCCACTTAAACTTATCTCAGTCGGTAGGCTTTCTTTCTTTTGTCTGTTGTTGATGTTTTGCGTATTGTTAAAATTTATGAGTGAATCAAGTCTGCCCAATTGGCCATTAGGCTATTTCCTAACTTGGTAGAAGTGTTTCTTCCATGTTAGGAGTTGGTCCATTTTTACCACGGGCCACATTACGGTGTCCGCATTTGGGTGAGTGACCGCACAAGGAAACCAGGAGCAGTTCACGAGAAAGCTAAGCCAGAAACTGCTCGGAAACTTGTCGCTAGATCTCGAGCTAAGAGAAGTTATGTAGTATTGGGTGTAGTCAACACTTGGATGGAAGAGCGTTACACGTTCCCAGTCACCCACCGCCGAGAAAATTTCACGGAAAGCTGCGTATAGACCTAACACAGATCTCGTACCAAGAAGTCACATCTGATTGATTGATTGCTTGATTGGGATTTAGCAAACCACACCTATAGGATATAAAATCGTTTTATTCCCTGGACAATTGCGGCGAGTGGCCAAGATGGTCTCCTTGACCTTTCAGGAGAGGTCTAAAACGGTGGCGGTATTGTTAGACTTGAAGAAGGCTTCTCAACTAAATGACATAAACGGCTCGTACTACACACTCATTCAGTATGAAATTCTCTCTCCATACATTTCGTTGATGGCTGCGTTTCTTCAGAATCCCCCTTTCAGCAGAACGACCTATTGGTGCGGGGAGGCCGTGCACTATCACCGGCGCTCTTTGCCGCTACATGTCCGACATCCCCACCTACCAAAACACCCACACTTGTCAGCACGCAGATGATCTTATGATCTTCGCAGTAAACAGAAACGTCCGGTATACCTTTTGGAAAATCCGAGCTCTGAGCAATTGGTATATGGATCGAGAACTGGGACATGGCTATTAATCCATAGAAGAGCTCTGAGATTCTCTTGGCTAAAACAATAGGAAATCGACTCCAGTGAAGCTTTGTGCTGGGTCGCCGTTGGATACACTGGGTGAACACAGCGATATACCTCGGGTGACGCTGGACCGGAAATTTACTTTCACCTACCATGTCAGGGAGCGCTGTCCTCAGGCACTTGTACCTCATCAGCTCAAAGAGCGTGTAACTCCAGCTATATCAAGACATTGTCCTGCCCTTAGTTCTGAGAGATTTGAGGGACTGTAGCTAACTATGCTGTCTTGAGACTTCAGAGGCTACAGTACTGGGCATTAGGACAATCTACGATACAGGTCGGAGATATCCGTTCATATCCTCCACAACCATCCGCCATCCCGAACATGATTAAGTCATCAGATCGAGGGTGCAATTCTCGTACAACAAAATGCATGTACACACGAATCAGGTGGTGAATTCTCTGTATAACTATTAACTGAGAGAATGGCGTCGCCTCCCTCAATTCAAGATACCAATGGGCTCTTAGTTAGGCAACACCCACCTGAGATAAAAATAATTCTTGAACACAAAGATGAGAAGAAGACAAAAATTTGTCATCAAAACGGGAAAGTAAACATTCCAAGGTGTCATCCTCACAATGGGCGAACGCTAAAATGAATAGCAATTCAACAAAACAGCTCCAGGCGGGAGGAAAATGCCCGTTCTCCTGAATGGTCCGAGCAGACACCCATGGGCGTGTTCTCCCAACCAAAATACACAAATCTTCAAAAAATGCAACCAAAGTCCTCTTTTCCTGTTGAACTTAGTATTCCCTCATCTCCCAAGGAAAGCCACGAAGCGGCAATGGCACTCTGACCTGACCGGCTTAAGATTACCATGGTCTCTGGTTTTGCCAGTTTCCAGACAAAGACTACAGAGATACGGTTGTCGAAAACTTTGAATTGTTATACTCCAATTTAATTGGGTTGTTCCTCTGTGTAGTCATCATTAATAATCAACACCGATACAAATTCAGATTGATAAATTCTAGACCAGCTATTATTTCACATTTCCCCATTTCATCTCAGTGTCCAGAGGTAATTCGAAAACTTCTGCAGATCAATAAGAACAATGTTAGTGACACAAAAGTCTGTGTGTATACTTATGTAATTATCGCACTTCAACTTGTTAGTAACATTTTTAAAGTGATTATAAGCATGCGAAGAACAATTCTACTACCAGTATTCAGTTGTCTGGATAAAAATGAAATAGAGTTCAGTTTATGGATGCTCTTGTGGTTCTCAGCGTCCCTTTCTATGCCGGGCGAAAAAGATCACTTAATTTGGATCAGAGACCTCTTTTATCAAGCTTGAGGTTCCTTTACGTGCCGTAAATCTACGTCCTTGGGAAGTCATGCTAAGGATTTTTACGCCCGAAAATATCCATTGTCCTCTGCCGGGTTTGAACCCACGATCTTGTATATATGAAGTTAGCATGGCAACCATTACACCACAGAGGGCGACTGGACTAATGGATAGGCTAGTGAAACACTTTAAATATAGAGTTAAAGACAAGCCTTGTGGTCTTTCGTACTAAAAGCCTTTTCTATACGACATTGAAAACAAAACATACTCAAGAGTTTCTTTTAAAAGATTTGAGCAATAGTAAAAACAAAAATGAACACAGCTACATTCACCCAGTTCGAACTACAACAATTAACTGCAAACTACTACTCCAACTGATATTTATGTTGATGCTGCAAGATTTGCCAGCACACGTTGACTCTGGTATGTCATAGGGCGGAGCACCAATGAAATAACGGTATTCCTATCCGCAACCAAATATTCTTTAAGCTTGCCTTCCGACCCTGCAGTATTATATGGCAGGGATGGTAACTGACGCAATTACGTGGTAGACCGCTGTAATGTATGGCAGAGGAATGTTGCCATGAAAGCCATCACATAGGGCACCTCCGGTGTTTAGGTGTTTATGTTTCAGAACGATAACACATAGTTATTATATTTTTCTTAAATGCGTATTCTATCATCTGCTGAAATATTGGATATACGGTATACCTATGAAAAAAGAAGAGGTTCCAAAACTCAAACCTGTGGAATTCATTCGATTACGAACTACATGAAGAAGAAAACCTGCTAAATTTTGCGAAGACAGGAACTAAAGCACAATACAAAGCTTTCAGATGTATTTAAGATTTGAGTTTGGAAAAAATTCTGTGTCTGAAATATGAAAAACTATATTCATGTGAAGAAAGACAAAGAATTTTAATTCCTGTTAATAAAGTTGAAAACTAAAATTCCAAAGTCGTTTTTATATCATAATATACTGAATAAAGACTATGGAAATAACTTAACAAAGCAAATATTAAATTTAGTATCGTGTAAAAGAAGGATCAATTACGAGGAAAGATAAGAATGGTGTGTGGTTCATATAAAATACCTAGTATATTTTTGAATCTTGGTATAGGAAAAAAAAAAAAAAAAGATACAAAAACAATTATGTAATGATTTCAATGAACTAAATTCAGATATAGATTTAAATAAAATTACAAGATACAATAACAATAAAAGAACAAATATCATACGCCTTCAATACACTAAATTCAAATATAAATATATAAACAACTATGCGCAATGGGAAAGCAGTATATTTTGAGTAATTGGGAATGATCACAATAAATCTCCTAATTTGGCGTTATAGCAAAAATCTTTAAAATAACTTTAAAATAAATTATGTAAAATCGCATTGTTTGTTAAAATGTATGATACACAGTTAATGAAGAATTTCTTCTTAAATATTCCACAGTTCTGCAGATACAAATATTTTCTGGAAAATATAAGGCATTCTTGAGAAGTGGAAAACAGGAATTGTTATATCAATGCACCAACATGGGAGATAAAACCATGTAATACATTTAAAATAATTATATTTGCATCACAGTATTATAAGGTCAACGTATAGATATTCATAAAGTGAGTAAAAAAAGTTGTAAAATATTTTTGTTACTGAGTAGCAAAATAATCATTAGTGAAAAGTACATCCTCAACATTGAGTTTTATTTATGAACACTATTTAACTGATGTGGCACTCAACGTCTACTTCTATATTGGGCGTAAAAGAACACTTAATTTTGCTCACAGGACTGGTCTTGAGGTACGTGTCGAAAATGATCGACAAGGGACTACTTGTGTTCCGCGGTCATGCTAAGAACCTTTACCCCCGCCTTCCACTAGGTTTGAGCACGTGACCTCTGGAACTAGAAGCTGAACAGAGAGGATCGTTATACAATTGCTAATAAGGAAAAACAAGGAGTCAAAATTCACATCACATTTATCTTTTGAAGTATGTGCAAAGATTTTCAAATTAACCACACAATAAACGTACATGAAGATAGAAACATATATATGCTGAAACATTTATTCCAAGAAATTCAGAACCTGTATGTTAGAATCAGTATTTAGTCATAAAGAGAAGAAAGAATGTGAGATCTAAAGTACATTGATGAAGAATTGGAACCACAATTGCCTGCCATCCTTGTATAAATATATAAATAAAATTGTTTACGTTTATTATCTATACTTAAACATTCTAACCTTAGAAGATATCGAAAATCTAAGGTGGACATTGTAGACTAAAAAAGCATTGTTATTAAACATACAATTTGTTATGAAATAATACTTACCGCTTAGCCAAAATATTACAATTATATTGTAGACATAAAAAAAAAGTGGTGGGTAATTAAGATAAGGTTTTGAGCGTGTAAAATAACAAATCAAGCGTTATTAATTAATGTTATATTTAGTTCTAAAATATAATAGAATATATTTTACACACCAGAAGACCTTCAGTATTCAGTCATGCTGCTGCGTGATTATATAATCATAGACATTAGTAAATCAAGCAGACGATGAGTGGAGCAAATATAAAGATACATTTTACAATAGGATGAAGATTATGATTATGATGATTCCAATGTGGTAAAATGCTTTTATCCCCAATATGGACTCTAACGAGGAAATCCTTTAGTTTGCCGCTTCAAATCTTCGAGAAACTTTCGCAGGGCTTGGCAACTGGAGTCAATTGCCCATGCTGTACTTTACACGTTTCGCAAGCACTTGGAACACCAATTGATTGGTTTACTTATATGAGCTGGCCCCTGTAGGTGGCGACCAGCACATATACAACCATCGTTTTCTCTTTAGCGAAAACTTGCGCGAACAGCAAATAGCAACAGGAGGAGGAGAAAACTCTGATATATGGTTTGGTCCTATTTCACTACAGTGACCAATATCAAATGGGTCAGTTACAGATGTATCATTTTATTCAAGTAAATGACGGCCTATTATACTGTATATTAGTATCAATGCATAGACCTACAGGTCTTCTGATCTGAAGCAGGAATAAAAAGTGGTGTGGATACAAGAATGTAACATAGATATTAACCACATTAAACACATATTGTCGCAGAATTACTATTACCATGTATAACAATGTAGCTTCTAAGAGTCATATATGTTTCACAGCAACATAGCGCACCATCAAATACCCTTTTTGTTTCTTATTCCACGGAACACAGAACTTACAAAGTATAGCACATATAAATAACAAATAACAATAAAAACATAAAATTCAAGTTATAAATACGCTTCTTCATCTCGCAATATCCTACCCACTCTGGGCTACATCTAATGGAATGGTCATTTGAATAGGGCCAGCGATTGTGTCTTTCTCTGCAGTAAAGTTTATCTGTTCTTATACACTCATTACGACTTTTACGAAGCTTTACTATGCCACCTTTCTTCACATATGACGTGTTTATTTCTTCGTGGATCAGAGCGACAGATTTTAGTTGGTGTGAACTTTCCTAAGGATAACCTCATGGAAACTTCTGATCTGTGTGACGCATTCTTTTGATTATCGTATGATATTATTTTGTTAGGCTACTGGAGTAAGGAAAAAAACAGTGTGTGGTTGTAGAAGGACACAACTTAAAATATACGTACAGCAGGAACTGTGGCACAAGTAAACAGCGTTTATATCATTCATAGTCTTAATCTAAACACTGCCAGCGAAGCCAATCCCTTTGAATACGAAAGGCTTTAATGGTTTGACTCTGTCAAAAGGAACAGGAGTCTCGATTGTCTGTTCAAGCAGGTTATATGCTAGTTTACAGGGAAGACATCTGCATAATACCGTCTTGATTGCTTAGCATGCACGTGAAATCTGGAACTTTCTCTAAGTCCGAATAAAATAATTTTATCACACATGTGGTATAATGCTACGAGAGTATTTTAGATAAATAGAAGAACAAAGTGGTGCTGTCCGTTGAGTAGTACTGGATGACGCAGGGATATGGAGAGGGTATCAGGGAATTATAATTGTCTACCTAAGAGAAAGATCTACCAACGAAAACCGATCTGCAACAAGAAACTGTGTATCTATTTTCGACAGTGGTATGTATTGCTGCAGTATATGAAGTTCAGATAGAACATATTTATTTTTATAGTCTTAATCCAGTGGTTGAGTGAGTAAGAAAGCACAGAGGCCACGATTTCGTCAATGGAAATGGAAATGACGTTTTATTTATGGACGCTCTTTAACTGCTGTGGTTCTCAGCGTCCCACTCTATACTGGGCGTGAAAGACCGCTTAGTTTTGCTCAGAGGCCTCTCTTTCAGGCTTGAGGTTCTTTTACGTGCCGTAAATCTACGACACGGGACCAACGGCTTTACTTCCCTTCCGAAGAAAGCCATGCTAAGGATTTTTACGCCCGAAAAAATCCATCGTCCTCCGCCGGGATTTCGTCAATGGTTATGTTTATTGGTACTGAGTTGTATAATTAAACAAAGAACCCTACTTGTGACACTGATTGTCTTCATTTAGGAGCAAAATCTTTTTGTGTTAATATCACTCAACGAAGCTTCATTCAGAATTTAGAGGCATTTTTTCTTGCTTAATGGCATTGAAGACATCTTCTTTAGGCCAGAAATCTGCATGATTTGTTAGCCACGATGGTCCATTCCACCACACGGCAGCTTTAGGTAAGCCTTTTATTGGAGTCCACGAAACAAAATACAGCCGGCATCTCTTGTCCAGGGTAATGCCCACTGCTGGATCCAAAATGGATTAAATTTGCGTAACACGGTTGCTATCAAGAGTTCTGCATTAGCTTCTTTCCATCCCAATGCAAGAAAGGATCACTCCATTACGTTGCCCTGGTAGAATGGCAACTTGTACACCCGTAAAAATGATTTAGAAGCCGCGCATCTATCTGCCCAGCCAATAATTAAACCACGGTGAGTGTTACTTTCCTGATATTTTTCTACCTAGTTTAGTTGCAAGCCAGCCGAACTGAATGTTAGTTTCGTTTTCCGTTGACAAATATAATGCAGCAACACAGTCCATTCTGATGCGTAGTAGAAAACGTGAGCGACCAGCACCCGGCGTCCCATTTCACAGACCTATGCATTTTGGGACAGTAATTATAAATAAATCTACTACAAATAAAATACAAGTTTGCCATTTACCTGCAATACAATTCAACAGATTTTCATTCTGTTCTATCTCTGCTAATCACGGATCTTGTAATAATAATTTCATTACAATAGATGTAGGTAAAAGTGTACCTAATGGAGAGTAGAATTTGGAGATAGTTCGTTTGTATTGTTTTTGGTCGGTTCATCTCGAAGTGCGCCAGCGATGTCGCTGTGGCAAAAGAAAACTTACCTGCATCCGTATATCAATTTACAACAGGATTTCAGTCTTATTCTTAATTTCACATCCTTAGGTCCTATATATTTGTCTAAAATGCTATGATTAAGTGAACTACTTGTCCGTTGGAAGTTGTATTTTCTTCCTCAAGCCAGTCATCTCATAGTAGGCAGTTGTTGTTTCATTGTTGTCTTCGGTTCTGGCAGGAAAATTGTTTATAAAACGCCTTTGTATGGCAGATTTAACATAATTTTAGAGCTTTACGCCGAGTTCTCTTTCTCTCTCTTTCGCTCTCTCTCTCTCTCTCTCTCTCTCTCTCTCTCTCTTTGATAGTGTTTAAAGCCCGCTTTTGCTACATGGGCATCAAAGGCGACGACACTGATGATACATGGGATGAAGATGGAGCACCGGTGGAATATGATGGCGGGTGAAACCGGAGAACCCGCAGAAAACCCAACTCTGCGCCGCTTTGTCCACCACAAATCCCACATGTAGTTGTCTGGGATCGCATTGGTGAGAGGTGAGTGGTCTAACAACTCGACCACGACGCAGCCACAACAGGTTCTCTGGTAGTGGCTGAAATAACAAATGGTTTGCAAATTAAGCTGAAGGGCAAGCTTGTGAATCTGCAAGTAACGATATCAACTGTCGCTCGTCGGGATCCATTACTCTCTCCTTAGGCTCGCAAGCAGAATGTCTGTGTTTCTTATCCAAACTCAACTGTAAGAATGCTTGGGTACCTACCACCTGCAACTAATACTTGCTTACATGAGCGAAAACGTGGGAGTATTAAAGTATGTGTATAAGATGTCAGGACAAGGCTCAAGTACAGCATGGAGTGACTGTCCGTTGTGCTAATGTGATGAGGGGCTAAAAATTCTCAATTTCACTTCACATTGTGAAACTCATGTAATATCTTGGCATCCTGTTTTGAAAGCATTCAGTTTATTGCTTTTTGAAACCCAATATTTCCAATTCTCAAAAATGACTACATGAGTCTCGAAACTCAAGGGATGTGAAGTAGGGTGAATGAAGTACAGATAAATTATTTACTGAAATTCTAGACCTATTTCCATTAGGTATTCAACTAAATTCCAACGGCAGCATAAGAATTTGATAGGTAGATGTGTTTTTAATTTTTATCTCCTTGCAGTCCTGAACTCCTCCTATTGGAACCTCCATGGTGATGTCATTTCCTGCTGTGTCGGGGTCTGCAAGTCTCAGTTTACGCATTTGTAGGAGTGCTTGGATATCGTGCGGAGCTGTTGAGTGTTGGTGTTCTCACTTTGTACGAAGTAATAATTATCTTCATCTTCAATGAATACTACTAACACTGAATTTCAGCAGTCTGCTGCTGGAAACTATAGTGCTAGAGTTTTCCAAAGTATTGAAAGCCTAGTCTTTGTGGTTGATAATCTTAAGTTTAGTTGCTCTACTAATTGTTTACTTGCGAACTAGATTTTCTTCCAAAATGTGATAGACTTATCAACCAATCCTGTTGAAACTGTTAGATATATGCGGTATATAAATGAGTAAAATCTCAAGAGACGTGTTTATCTTTAGTGATTATGTAACTGTGGTAACAGTGGGTAAAGGAGCGTTTTCTGACACGATGCAAATCACCTTGTGGTGAATCCTTTTACACTCCACAAATGATGCTTTCCCGCTTTTGCAAAAGCTTTGTACGTTGTGATCGCGATTAAGACAGCAGAAACAGTGATACCCATGCTTCAGATTTCCGTACGTTTATGTACATCAAACATATCTGTAGCCAGTTACCTTGTTTTTTGCAAAATACACAAAGACAGATTAAGTTCTTTTCGCCTTGCGAGGTAACCTGGAATTGAGACGAAGTAATGCTGTTATGAGTAGCATACTGGTCGCGTTGAAAGCCTCGCCTTAAGTCTGATCGATCTGGGTTCCAGTTCCCTCGTTACTCAGTACTCCTTAGGTTCCAGAACATCTTTGATGCGTTTTTTTTTTTTTTTCTTTTTGTATATATATTCTAGGGTCACTAAAAGCCATCAGGAAAAAAGCGAAGTGTCTTTGGATGTGGTATATTACAATAACCACCCATGATTTATGCTAGTGCCTTAAAAGTATGAACTCTCTTATTGCGATCTATGAATGTGGAATTTAGAGCTTCTGGATAGACGAAACGAATGAGTTTAAAGTTTCAATGCAATCTATATGTGTCTGATTTGCTGTTCGTGTCTGCATATCTTAGTGTTTTCATAAGTGGAAGCTGTAAATGCAAAATACCATTCACGAGAGATATCCTCGAGGAAACAGATGTTAATGGATGGCAGGAAGCGAAATATAGTTATCTTTTGCTTTTTGAAACTGTTTTCAAACTCCATCCAAGTTTAAATGTCACTTGAAAACGTCTTAAGTTTAATGGACTGTAGCTCAACAGAATGAATGTCGAAGAGGAGCAACAGTAATAGCAGCCGTGGCCATAGCGTTAAGTTGTGAGTTGGTTAAAGTATCGGAAGCAGTGAGCTTACTCCAAATACTCCGTGAAGCTTTCTAGAATGTCCTTTTAGCCATCTCAATATATTCCTTGCAAGCAGAAAAAGTGTCCTCATGCTTATTTTCAGAGGCAATTTCATTCATTGTTTCCTACGATTTCAGCAATGTCCTGAAGTGTTCTTCAGGCGATCACTGTAGCTGTTAGAATCAGCCTAGATAGTTTCTTCAGTGAAAGAGTGCTTGAAAATTGAGTTATGTTATTTTCTCTCGTGTACGTTTTCTTTTAAGATGCTGTAATTTCAGTCATTTTCTTGAATGACAAAAGCATTATATTAGTGTAGTAACATCTTTAGGGTGAAAAATCTGATAAGTGGTGAAATACTTATCCTAGTGCTCTCTCTCTGAGTGTATCTGAAAATTTGGTGGTACTATATAAACCGTATTAGCGGTTGAGATTCTGCTAGCTCTGTAGGTGGAGGCACTCATTACGTTGGCAGCGCTTGAATGCTATGACAACTGTAATTATCAAGTGTACTGTATAAGCAAAATGCATAGTAACATTGCTGGCAATTTAGTATCTAAAGTATCAGAATAAATATCAGAGTTCAAATATGCAAACAAAATATCTGCTTTTCAGAAAAGATGGTGCTAATATCACTTAATTGGCCAGTTAGCTGAATTTGCTCTGGCATGTCGTTTGTAATTTCCAATTGTCTTTATATTTATATTTCCCCAATACACTGCACACTCTTGCATGATTTCACAACAAAATACCTCTAGCTAAGTTGTTTATATAAATTAGGTAGGTTTGGGAAACCATATGTTGGAAAGTGAATTATGAATATATGTAACTATCCTAATTATTTTATTCAATACAATACACAATGAAACATAACAAAGTACAGTGCATACAAATAATAAAGAACAATTAATCATCGAATTTCACTTACAAATATCTGTATGATTCCTCTGAAGAAGCAGAGATTTTACATACAATTATTGTTCCAGGATCTTTTGAATCAACGAAATATTAAGATTAGTTAATATTAAAAGTACTTGCTTTTGTAGCCTGCCTCCGGTTAGCAACCAAATGTGATTAGCAAACAGATCATATTCAAACCGGCTTCCGTGGTCTTAAATTGGGAATCATTTTCTAAACAATTACTGGCGGTATATTTTGGAAATCTTGTACGAAACAAATAATTTGTTTATGACAAAGACATTGTCTTCAGCCGGCGTTTGGAAACCAATTTATTAACTCTTCTGAGCGTTATATCGAGGCGTTGTATGCAGTACCTACTTAACATTTTAAAGTTGATCAATTCAAATTGCAAAGTTCAACTCTTCAATTCAAACTCGTCCAATTTATACAATTATCAATAATGGAGATTCAAAATTGTATTTCTTTTTCTTTGAAATTTGGGGATATATTCTTTGTTCAATATGCTACTATTCAACGCATCATTAGGAGGATGTCGATGATCGAAATTTGAACTACATATACGTTCCTCTTCCGAAGTAAATTCTGTACATGTCTCATGCACATCTGGAGAGACGCTGCCGTTATACCAACCACAAACAACTGCCTTGCAGCTCCATACTGAACAATGGCTGGTCCTACAGGAATGATTCCAGACTCCCGGGGCCTCTTTTTCCTTCAGAATATCCATGAAACTAACGATTTGTATCCATAGTTTCCGTTGGCCATTGCTGACACTATCAGAAACATTGCAGAAAGTTTCCATGGTTGTTTATGTATACTCTAAACCGATAGTGCACTATTCCCATCACTAGTCACTGATCATAAACATGATAACTTGCTGGCAAATGTTAGGTTGCATATGTGCAATCAGTGCGTTGGAATTGCCAAGGCAACAACTACGGCTGTTCCAAAAGTTGGCGAAACTTGCGACGAAGCGTATGCAGTCTGATATTGGATATGTATTGTAGGAGTTTGTTTGGGATTTAAAGCACAATGAACACGGGATTCCGTTGTAAGCAGTGAGGTAGTTTACAAACAATGGGTATCTTTCTCAAGTGTTCATTATGCTTATACTATTAAACATCCAGGCTTTTGGAATTTCTGAGACAGGGTCATTGCACCTATATGATTTATTCATATTACTTAATCCAACGCATTTTACTGAATACAAACATGTTGACAAGCATTGCGTTCGAATTATGCTTTCCTATATTATATGCCCTTTATTCCATAAATAATAACTATAATGAGTGAAACTTATCAGACTGCCCAAATATGTGGACTGAAAGTAGTCCATGGCTCTTAAGCTTCAGTAGTTCGTAATTACACATGTATGAACTTCTCTTTTATAACCGTTGAGTCTAAGTTATTTTAAACACGTTCTTAAAGGAATTGTAATGGGCTACGAAACACAAAGCTGCTTTTACAGCTTCCTCTGAAATGAGCTTTATGGGCCTGAGTCATTTATGTCTGAGCAGAACGTTTTAATTTGCATCGCTGTACTTTTGTTGTACACAGTAAGCTGCTACCTGCTTTAGCCTGTTTGCTTGTGTTCCCTGACTTCCTTTTCGAGCGATGTTGTTCGAAATACAAATATGGCTGCATTGCACCATCACGGATTAGTGCATATTATGTACAAATGACTAAAATGATAACAACAGATCGATAGTTCAAGTGAAAAAATGAAGTAGTTTATATACTTGTCATATATACCACCGACATGAATAGGTCGCCCTCCGTGGTGTAATGGTTACCATGCTAACTTCATATAACCAAGGTCGCGGGTTCACACCCGGCGGAGGACGATGGATTTTTTCGGGCTTAAAAATCCTTAGCATGGCTTCCTTCAGAAGGGAAGTAAAGCCGTTGGTCCCGTGTCGTAGATTTACGGCACGTAAAAGAACCTCAAGCCTGATAGAAAGGCCTCTGAGCAAAATTAAGCGGTCTTTCACGCCCAGTATAGAATGAGACGCTGAGAACCACAGAAGTTAAGGAGCGTCCATAAATAAAACTCCATTTCATTTCACCGACAAGGATAGCCAAGATGGGTAAGAACACGGACTCGTGAACAAAAGTTGTAGTTCAAATAACAATGATTTATCAATCTAAAGGTAGTACAAAGCTTGTGACATAAGTCATGGCAACCATTTTTTTATACCAGTGCATGTGAAATATACACAAGAACGGAAAAATATGTACAGTATGGATAGAAAACATCTCAGAAGGGTGCTTCACATGATGTTTATTAATGTGGCTCATATCACATTATTGGTTTTATGTTTCACACTCATTACAGCACAGCATAGTTTACTTCCGTTCTAAAAAACCCTCAAAGCAGTCCACTGTAACTTTCACAACACGCTGCTAACTATGTGGGAGGCGCTTGAGTGCCATCTACAACACTATTTTCATCCCTTGTTTAAGTTTGGTCATACGTAGCTGCAAAGCATATCCAATATCTATTGAAAGTCGCCTACCACGCAATGGTTCTTTTATCTTAACCATGAGGTCTTGACGTCACATAGAGGCAAATCAGGATGGTGGGTGCTCTATTTCTTCACATTTCGATGGAGACAGTAAACGTTCGGCGCACTCTGCGTTACCAAACCACCTTGCGACTCTCCGGTTTGGCAGAGCTTTATTCCTAACAGTTTTCACCAATTTTCCGCGATATTCTGTGGCAGTTATTTCACGAAAAATAGCCGTTTTCGTGAGTGAGCACGGCCCAATATGAGTTCATTCATCTGGTACAGCGGACGACTGATTTTGCATTGCCCACAGCGACCATTCCAGCTCAACGTTATAATGCATTAAAACTACCACTTTTTCTCTCAACACATGCCACTTTATGCTCCGATAATAGTTCGTCACAAAATAAAATAGTTTCTATAATTTAAACCCCAAACCTCGCATGGAACGTTTCCTTTCCCAAGTTATCATTGCATTTCATGTTGCGTCAGCGTTCCTCGCCCATGCCACTTTATGTAGTAAGAACAGGTGTTACACACTACTTTAAAAATATAACATCAATGCCACTTCCTAATGAGGAACAGACCATGCTGTCGTCTAAAACATGCAAATACGAACATCAAATCCATTACTCGTGAATACGCTACAAAGCATCTATAGTCAACACTATCAAAGTGTGGTTATGGGGTGCATTATGCACCCAATGAACATAAGAACCCAGAAAATTTACTTTCACGCCTTATTGCAGAAGATACTCTGTGTTCTTCCAAAATTCCTTATACACAATAATAAACATTATTGCAGAGATATTTTGTATGAGCAAACCTTTTCTTTGGTATCAATGATAGAAACTCTAAAACTTTAGGGGTGCATTAGAGAGACAAACACATACATAGTAAACCACTTTTGAAGTTATTATATTTGTGCGTATTTTTCGCAAAATATATTTTATATGAAAATTTTCGAATAATGTTTCATACTGTAGGAAATATTTGGATACATTTTCAAACTTTAACTCTTTCGCTGACAAGCTAAAATTCTAAGCTACTGCATTGACTGACAGCCAGTAAAGTGGGATGTAAGGATTTGCATAAAGGTTTCTTTCTCTTTCTACTCTTAGTTTTGACGTTTTTGTGTTGAGAATTCTATTTTTTTCTCGTGTCCTTACTTTTTTCTGTTTTTTTTTTCTTTTTTTTTTTTTTTTTGCACTAGTTCTTGATATATTGTTTCACAGTTCCAATTGCTTGCTAAGTCCTGAGGTGTTAAAACCTTAAAGTATTAATTTTGAATGGTTATGTTATCGTCGTCATCGATAAGCGAAATGTGGTTATAACTCTCACTTTCCAGCAAGAAAGTTCTTTCTCAGCAAGGATTTCCTGTCCCAATCTGCCGATCTTTCATGTACAGTAAGCAAAAACTGCAACAAATCACTGCTAACACAGGAAAAAGCAAATCCGGCATCAAACAAACAATTATAATGTAACTGAGTTTATCCTCCTTGTAGAAACCTACACATAGACATCTAAGGTCAGAAGGTTTCCAGGGTCAACGACATTTAATTATAGGATCAAGAACTCAATACCAAGGATCAGTCCATATCCAGGAATGAGATAGGAAGAAATGAAATATAACCGAAATGGATATAGGAAATACGACGATGAAGCAATTGGAGATATGAATGTTCAGGGAAAAGAGAACCCAGAGAAAACCCTTCCAGACGCCACTTTGTCCACCATAAATCCCACATGCGGTACCCTGTGACTGGACGCTGGGTCATGGGAAGAGGTGATGAGCTTTCGCCCATAGCCACGAGGCTGACAGTAAACTACTCCATGTGCAACTTTATTTACGGCCCGCTACAATGGCCGCCGCTTGGAAAACTCAATACCCATAAAATAAAGTTGGTTTTTAAGTTTTAGTGATCCATAAAAATTTTTCTCTTATCTACATAAGCAATGAGAGAGTTTACCCACTCTCGCCAGATGTATAATCCAAGAATAGCGAAGGTATGTAAAGATGCCATTGACTAGATTTCCGCAGTGATATTTCGACGAATATAGCTGACTCATGACGAGACACAGAGGTTGCAAAATGATAACTTCTGTGTAAGGGAACGAAGAGTTAAAGAGCGCTACGCCTAATATAAATAGGTTAGCTAAAAGTCACACAATCTAAATAACCTTTGAACTATGGGCTGATTAACACAAAACTCGGCGTACTGGGCTAATTATGTGCTTTGAACTGGAAAATTATAGCAACTTTTCACTCGTTATGGTTCAACCAGAAGTGATTGCAACTTAAATAGTATATCCTATATGTCTTTTACAGTTTC
The DNA here is from genome assembly GCA_030762935.1 of Hymenopus coronatus. Lineage (NCBI taxonomy): Eukaryota > Metazoa > Arthropoda > Insecta > Mantodea > Hymenopodidae > Hymenopus > Hymenopus coronatus. Next base: position 356,229,458 of record CM060900.1, read on the forward strand.
GGTTAGTACTCATTTTCTTCAATACCTTTTCATCAAATGGTGTGCAGTTCGTCACGGTTAAAAAGCAAAGGTTTAGGCTTAACGAAGTGAAACTTCTCTTTTCTTTTGATTTGACTGTCCTAATTTATATATAAGAGACTATGTTTATTTCACTGTACTTTAATTATATCTATGAAACTTTTTTCATATGTCTGTTTATATCCATGAAAACATGTTTATTGATACTGATTTATGGGATTGAATCTGACATCCAATGTGCTAAGCAATATACTATCTGGTTTTGAGTGAAAAGGAAGTTATTCTGATCCTTATGCAGGTCTGCTATGGAGTCAGTCAGCGATCTAATCGCCAGGCTGCGAATTTGTTTGATCATATGCATCCGGACCGTATTCATGTTCCACATTCAAGAGGTTACAAGGATTGCAAGAAAACTTACTGAAACTGGAAGTGTAAAGCACTTACCAGAACCAGGTCACCCGAAAAATGGAATTTTTTAGACAATTTCACCAGATAGTATCTACCGTGTGAAAGGAAATCCAAAAGCATCCCTTAGAAACCAGTATAAGCCAAAGTCCTGTGGTGAAAATCCTTAAAATTGTCAAACAACATCCTTTAAAAATACAACTTTTACATGAACTTTCAGAGGACGATATTGGTAGAAGGATACAGTTTTGTGAATTGGTGAAGGAGCGCATTAACAACAATCCAGTGTTTCTAAGAAAAATTGTATTTTTAGATGAAGCTGTGTTCTACCTAAATAGATTCGTCAACAGGCACAACTACCGAAACTGGTCAGAAGTAAATTAACAACTGATGGAGGAGACCACTCACAGCAGCGGCAGCAATTGAATGTTAGAGCTGATACTGCTGGTGACCATAATATTGGTCCTTTCTTCTTTATAGAGACGATAAACTCTACTCTAGATACTTGTAGATGCTTCGAAAACAAGTAGTACCGGCCATCGCAAAGTTGTTTCAACACCCGGTCTACCTTCAGCCACCTAGCAATGTCCACTTTTTCCAACAAGATGGAGCTCCAGTTCCCTTTGGACAGATTGTTCGTCCTTACTTAGATCAGGTTTTCCAACAACCTTGGGTTGGGGAGGAGGTTACTAGAGTAGCCAATAAGATCGAAATATTTTTCATTTTGCATTTTTTTATTTGGGACCATTTGAAGTAAGTGATCTATTGGTACAAATATAACAGCTTAGAAGGTCTGGAACATCGAATAATGGAAGCGATGAGAAACATTCTTAAATCCAGGTTGTTATTCCTTAAATGGTTGCTATGATCGACTGTCATATTGTCAGACAGCTGAGGGTTTTGTTGGACTGGGTGCCTCGGTTAGTTAGGTGCTGGCCTTCTGATCCCAAGGTCACTAGTTCCTAGCCGGCCGATGGTTTTAAGTGTATTTAAAAGCGACAGCCTCACGTCAAACCTGGCATGTAAAAGAACTCCTGCGGGACCAAACTCCGTTGTGCTGATGTCATCATTGCAGTTGACCGGGTCCTTAGCAAATAAATAGTTCTTTATTTAGCTGAGAGCTATCAATTTGGTCACAGAATTTAGAAGGTGAACCACCGTTGTCATGTCCTTTAGTCTCTTTCGATTATTCTTCTTTTCCTATTGTGGGTATTTTTTGAAAGGTTATAGAAATATAGTATGCGAACATGTAAAAAATATAGGGTTAACTGTTTAAAATAATGAATTTGCGGTTACCTCCGCTTAAATCGGAAGTAGCAAAAGTCGTTAATATAATTTTTGACTTCTCTGCACAAAACTGTATTGGTACACCGAGTTTCGTGTTTATGAGCTACATGGTTCAAAAGCTATTAGGCGGTGCGGGACATTTGACTAGGCTTATATGTAATAAAATCTTTACATGTCGATAAATTTTAAGTACAATTACAGGGCTCATATTAGAGACATGCGAGAGACACATCTATATCTCTGAGTATCAATGCGCTTCGAAAAGTTTTAACAGTTTCGTAGGCATAACGGAGAGGATAACTAAATAGTTTACCCTGAATTTTAGAGAGAGTCTCTTTTCTGCACTGAATGTAAAGGTTTGCTTACTATTTGATACAGGTATTTAATACAGATCTAGAAGTAAGGAAAGCGGTTGTTTCATTATTAATAAGGTGCGTTTTTTTTAAGTTCCACAACTGTGATAAATGTCAATATTTGTATTTATGTTTCTATCGTTTGCAATGAGTACATTCTCTCATTTTCTTTGTTGTGACACTTTTGTTGCTATGTGACATAACTATCTCATAATGTTTATGGTACATTAGTGTATTAACAGTTTATGAACCGCCCATACTGCATTATGCCCAGATAAGACGCAAGCATATTTGTATGCAGCATATTTACTCATATACTGCTAATTCTAAATATGGCACAAATATGTTGCATCACGTACTTTGATTATGGCAGCATTATTTGGATATTTTTAATGAAACCTTTGGTTTATAGAAAATCCCAGATACGTTTTCTAATCGAGAATTGCAAGGATGTGAAAATGTGCAACTAATATTACAATTCTCGAATTCTTATTTTTCCCTCGAAGGTGTTACAATACACGTGATTGCGCCTGAGTTACTGATTCAAGCCCCCCCTAGAATAACTAAATGCATATTTCTTAGAGAAAGTCACCAACTCTGGCAACAATTGAAATAATGCAAAGTGTTGTGACAGTTAAGATAAGTATGCACATTCACATATTGGGTTCAAAAATCTATGCTTTTAATCAAATCTTATTAAAATGTTTTGGTGATTTGTTATGGCAATCTAAAATGTTTTATAATATAAAAATTCAACACTAATTTTGGCAACTGTAAACAAATTCGAAATTTAACATTTTACATATTTTTCAAAGGATTGTACGTGTAGAGGTTGTTTAAAAGATTGTGAATTTTTAAACTGAAATAATAAATTTTACCATTTGGATTTTGATTTAAAATTACTACAGTATGTTTCCAACTTAGGTTAAGGACACCTTTTTGTTTCATTTCATTCCCTGCCTAATAAAATTTAAAGGTATGCTTGAATCAGCTTCTTAGCTTAATTTTACAGTACTGCTTTGTGATTTGAAGCTGTTGAAAATTTAATTTCAGGGAAATACTGAAACAAAATGTGAACAATGAGCTCACAGTAGGATACTAAAAATCCCTAACTTAAACACACTTCTGATAAGAAATGCATATAAACTATACATTTATGAAAACTGAAAACTATTATATGAAACCGGAAACAAAAATAAATAAATAAATAAATAAATAAATGTTCAAACAAATCACAATTTCCAACAAGATATGTTTTATTACCTTTCTCCTTCTTATGCCTATAATGCTGGGTTTTTCAGTGCTAAAATAAAGCGCCCCCATGAAATCAGTTAACCCACAATAATTTAAGGCGTAGTGTATTTATATAAAGCTAAGAAGGAATAAGAAGGCGTAGGAGATCGAAAAAAGTATGGTGTGAAGTTAGGGAATATGAAAATATTTACTGAATCAATAACAGAATACAATGTATGACACACTTGAGTAATAACGAATCTAGGTTTGTACACGATGCATCTCAAAAAAAAACAAACTAAATATTTTGATTCTCTAAACACAGGCTGAGTGCAGCTGTTGGGATTGGCGACAGGCATGCACAAAATGTTGAAAAGCCAACGCTTAAACAGCGCTCTACTTCTTTTAAACTACAAGATAGAATATTACAAGAAACGCGAAGCCAAAGGGGAAAAGGAAAGGAAAAATAAATAAAGAAAGAGAGAGGAAGAATAATGACACGTTCCTTTTCCTCCTACCACCCGGCGTATGTTATACTTTATTTTATGCGCGGCTCCTATCGACTACAAAGAGGAGTGGGGGTAACTGCGATCCCCTACGAAAAATTTATGGAGCCTCAGATAGGGAAGGTGAGGGGGAATGATAAATGGGCCTCCAGATAGCTTTATTTATTCATCAGGTTCTTGCCTGCCTGTACGTCCTGGTAATAAACTGACACACAAATGTTCCCCTGTTGTTCGTGTAAAACTGGCGCTTGATTAGGGGGTCCAGCCTGCTGTAGAGGTCACGCATGGTTTTAACCTGTAAGTGGCCAGTCCGCTCTCTCTTTTCTCCTTATTCTTCATGTTATACGGGCTCCTATAATGATTAAAATGAATGTCAATTTTTTGTTCTTATTGCGTTTTAAAACTGGACTAAGGGGAGGGTTCAGAAAACAAATGATTTAAATGAAATACCCTTGAATATAACTTATTCAGTAGAAACATATTTGAACAATTAATTAACGACTGCGTCCAAAGAAACACTCTTTCAACTCTATATGTGGGATGATAGCTTGCATATATTATAAGCGACCAGCTGAGTTAAACTCTAGGAGCGTTTCCACTTCTCTCTCCTTGTTAACAACAAGATATAGCCAACACATAAATACTAAAAGCAACCATATATTATATGAAGAAACTTTCACAAACAAATGACCACGAATCTTGCAAAATTACTTAACTGGACATTAATTGTATGCACCGAAAAGACTATACAATTAATTAATCGAAGTTGAAAATGAGCTTTCATTTCCTTCTCCAGAGCCAAAAGTTGAACGGTTGTGGTTTTGTTATAAGTTTAATGTCTTTGCACTCTCTAATTGAACAGCGTACATAAAAAATTTGCTGTGTTCCAGTCACACGACTTGCTCTATCTGTTTTATAAACAAGCAATTTTTACAAAATAAACTGCTCTTTTAACTACATTATGCAAATTGAAATAAACATAAGAGACATGGTATTATTACTTGCTTTCTTGTATTAAAAAAACAAATGCACTAGACTAAACCGAAATTCAAATAATTTATAAACTGGTCGCTATGTGAAACAATTGAAATTAAATTCTATTTACATGGTCAGGAGTAAAATACAAGGGATATGAAACGAAAGATAGCTTCTTGTTAGAGAAGATTTAGTTAGTTTAAAATTGAAACCAATAACAAGGATATCTCGGAAACAGTCAACTATACAAAAATGCATGACATAACTTGTGTGTTCTATTGAGATATACTTTTTTGTGTAGTACATTTTTGGTTATCTCTTACGCTTTACCAGTTGTACAAAAGTTATCCAGAATAAAAGGATAATTTCCACACAATTCAATATATACATTTTGTATATCATAAGAATCTATGAAATATATGATATTTTAATCAAAATCGTTTGAAAATGTTTGAGAAAATTAAAGTTTTCGGAAAATGTTGCATGTCAAAGGTACATTTGGATGAGATTTTAGTTCTTGGAAATCTTCGCTGCATGATACTAGACTTAAATGCCAAGCTTAGCGTTTTACGGACTTTTCGTTTTTAAGTTAAGCTGTACACAGAGACACCATCCATGGCACGACAATCCACAAGGACCGTGTCTCTGTTTTGTTTATTCAAGAGTACTCAAAACATGCATTTCAGGTGAAGTCTTCATATCGAATTTATGGCTGGAATACAATACCTTCTCCAGCTATTGTGCTATGCACACATACTAGAGAAAGTGAGCACTCATGTCATCTGTTGAACACAAATAATAAACCGGAGGATTCACCATAAAGGAAGGGGCTAAAGATAAAATTGAAAGAATTTGCTTTGAAGTTTAGCCTAAGTGTATATGTAACATTATCATGTGGCCGAAGACTACCTTTCTTTCTTTCTTTCTTTCTTTCTTTCTTTCTCTCACTCGCTCATTCTGTCACTCACCTTAACGTATTTCCATTATTTTAACATACTGTTAATATCACATATCCAGCAGACATGTTTTACAAAACTACAAAACCACAAAGGAATCCATTTCATGAATGATAAACACCAACATGACAAACCAGCCCTGTACACTCAGAGGCAATAAAAATAGGACTGGCGCTGTGAATTTAGTGAAAATGTGAACGTTTGACGAGGAGTCGGGTCATAATACAATTTTCATTGGTGCCATTCTGGTACAATATACCATGCAAGTTAGAAAAGACAAAACCGATTGGGCAATGCAGCCCTTCATCCCTCTATCCCATTCGACGCTCCATTAGAGAAGACTGACTTGTATAAGCAGTGTGCTAATTTTGTATATCATTTGAGCACATCACCTTGGCATTAAAATGTCAGTATGCAGTGCAGAGAAAAGATTAATCAAATTTTGTATCACCCGGTAAGACTGGTGAATTCTTGTCCAACCAGAAAGTTTAAAGTTCAGCAATTAGCAGCTCAAAACTTAATTTGTAGCAAGTTACGTTTCAGATAATGTGACCTATCCAATACACCTATAAGAGAATACCAAACAGGTGAAAGACACGGGCGGAGTCAGAGAAGGGACCCCGTTTTACAATAAATATTTCCAGGCGTAGTTTTAATGTCTTTAAGTGAACTACTTCTCAAGAATGTCACATCATAGGCATTGACAAGTACGGAAGCCACGTATAGATAACTAGGCATTGCAGTCTAAGATATAACCTTTGAATTGCGACCCTTCAAGCGATCCACCACTGCTCAGATATCATCGAGTGTTGCCGGTTGCCGCAATTTGAGTAGCACGGCGCCTCTATTGAAATGCCCAGTCTACTGTAAGAGACAGACATAGTATTACAGTTGTTCGAGGTCATCAGAGATGCTTTGCATTAAACATGTGGGCCGATATCGTGGGCGACTGCTTACTTGGACCTTACCTGTTGCCTGCTCGACTCAAGTGGTCAATGTACACCATGTTCTGATGATTGAAAATTACAACTGATGAGGTAAGAACAATCTTCTTATATGGGTACTTAAAACGGATTAGAAACGTCTTGTATCCAAACAACTACTAATAGACGTTGTGGAATAATATACTCACAGTTCAGATTCGTGCGGAGGTTACAGCAGAATCAAGGAGAAAACATTAGTTTACCACAAGAACGACTATGTGCATAAACAGAATCAAGAATATCCGAAAATACAGGCAGCTCACACTGGCCGGAAAATATATCGCCTTGTATTAGCACTGTCATAGCACAACAAACAATTTCAGTTTAAGTGTGACTGCTCAAACCTAGTGCAGTAGCCTGAATGGTCAGCACGCTCGCTGCATCGTCTGCCTCTGTCCACACAGGACATCATAGGCAGAATGTAATAATGAGTTTAGCATACGCCCAGTATTTCTTCTGCCCCAACGCTTGGATGCTCTTTGTTAGATCGGAAATGTTACTTGAGTCCCGAAGGATTTCACGAGATGGAGTATACACCTCGCACGAAAAAAAAATGGTGTTTTATTTATGGACGCTCTTTAACTGCAGTGGTTCTCATCGTCCCATTCTATACTGAGCGTGAAAAACCGATTAATTTTGTTCAGAGGCCTCTCTTATTAGGCTTGAGGTTCTTTTACGTGCCAACGGCTTTACTTCCCTTCCGAAGGAAGCCATGCTAAGGATTTTTACGCCCTAAAAATTCATCGTCCTCCGCCGGGCTTGAACCCGCGACCTTGGGTATACGAATTTAGCATGGTAACCATTACACCACGGAAGGCGGCACACCTCGTAGGACTCTTTCTATGTCGGTACTAAGTATCGAACCCGTGTACCCTTATATATAGGTTGCACCGCTACCGTAGTTTTCTTAAGTAAAACAAAATCGTTGATAATGCTAATACTTAAATTAAAATCATAAAAAATACCACACTTTCAGAAATCACTCCCTTAAGCTTTCATCTCTTCCAATGTGTTCCTTTTAAATAATAGTGGTTTATTAAATTTGCAGAAAATGTACAGCTGCAACCGTAGTAAAAATCTTACTTCAATTGCCAGCAAATATAAAAACACGTGCAAGACATTACACATTTTATGAACCTTTCAAATGTGCATGCTGCAGTTAATTTAAGCATAAGGGATTTAGAGTTTTCTGAACTAGTTTCCTCTTATGCTGATAGGTTTATTGCATTTATTTGTTAATGATCTAATGATATTACAATAAATAGCACTTAACATTCGCTATATTTGCTCCTAGAGCAGGAATAAGTAGTCGTTCACAATGTTCCTCTTGGACAGTGTACAGAAACTTACCTTTAAATTCCTAAACAAATACTGTGCCTCACAATCAAGAGTATTCCTGGGGTTTATAATTTATATATTATTAAGCAACTGGAGGATAGAGCTCGGACCCGTCAAAACCTTTTCACTTCTACATGGGAAAATAAAACTTATACATGTGAACCTTTATTCCCAGTTTAATAGTACAAACAACGAAATTAAGCCTTCTGTATATGCACCTAACAGAAAATTGAAGGCATTTCAAAGCCTATGCTGCTATGCAGATAATCTTTTATTTTATGGTAAATGATCCACTCCCTACTTAAATGTCATAATAGTCCAAAAGGTAATGTGTAACTGTTGGACTAGTTGACTTTCTTCAGTAAGCGGGTCATGTATTTAAGGACCTGCCAAGTTTCAATCCTTAAAATGTAAAAAAATTGGTATTTTATCGATATATAGTCACAAGTGCGCTGACACTCATAAACTAGACACTATTCATCACAATGAACCCTACTAATAAACAGAAAGTTGGGCGAAAAAAAGAAACATCATTGGGAACTACGAGAGTTATCCAGAAAGTGACAGCCGATTTAGCATAACTAAATAATTACCAAAGTTATCAACACAATAGTTTATTTATAAAGTTACAGTACGATACTCTATTTGTCAACGCAATCTACATTCTGCCAAGATATGAGGAAATGATGCATAAATACCAGCAATCAAGGATGGACCAGTGTGTATGAAAAAGAACGCAGTGGAAGTTCATCGTTGTTATGGAGGAGTTGAAAGTTAATGTTGATGAAACAATTCAGAAAACCGGTGTTTCACTTTGGACACCGTACATGACTTTTTGGAGGAAAAGGTTTCCCAGCCATGAAGACCTCAAAGTGGCAGTGGAATCTTGGCTCAGATCTTTATCGGCAAAAGTGTACAATATTTGCGTTGAAAAACTGGTACCACGTACAATAAATACCTTGATCGCGTTGGCAATTTCGTAGAAACATAGAATAAGATGCTGTAACTTTGTAAATAAAGCCTTGTGTTGATAACTTTCGTTATTATTTAGTTATGCCAAATCATCTGACACTTTCTGGATGACCCTCGCATATCAGGGAAACTGCTATAGACCGACCGAGCTATGGTCACAACGGGGTAAACTGATAGAAGAACTAAGCGCACACGCGTGCTTGTGTGTGTGTGTGTGTGTGTGTGTGTGTTGCTGTATTTTGAACCAGATTCATAACTCGAACAATGACAGAAAGAATAAAGCGAGTTTCCTTTGGGTATCGCATCGACCCACGATACTAAGTATGCACATTGTACCAAAAAAATTTACTCTAGGTTTCACTTAGGCAGTGAAGTTCGAAAAGGAGAGCTCCATTTATAACTACTGTAACAGCCCTCATTTAGGGAGTTAAATAAGGGCAAATGTATTTCTCAACCTGTTGAGAAACCTGTTCTCCGATTCGAAAAGGTTTACATTTACTCAAAATCATTGTGTTGTAACTTTTCAAAACTTATTACTGTGCTGAGTTCATAATTAATATTGTGCTGTGACTGGTAGTTTACGTCATTTTTCACAAATCACTTGTAATTATTAAACTAATGCGTTGCAGCTTTAGTGAAATAAATAACAATTTTAAACTATAAATATGCACACAAAGAGCACATGGCGAGTGGCTGATCTGAAAATGAGGTATGGCACAGTTGCACTACCAAAGATTTTAAATGTTTAAATTAAGTTGTATGTGAAAACTAACAAAAATACGCTGTTAACAAATACTCAAATATATCTTCTGCCAAATAAAAATACCAAACAAATGTTGAATTTCGTACCTAAGAGTGGTTAAGATGGTTTCAGAGACAAAAACAGTAGGAAGGGAAGTAAAGCCGTTGGTCCCGTAAAAGAACCTCAAGCCTGATAGAGAGGCTTCTGAGCAAAATAAAGCGGTCTTTCATGCCCAATTTAGAGCGGGACGCTGAGAACCACAGTACTTAACGAGCGTCCATAAATAACACGTCATTTACATTTATTTTTCTAACCGGTGGTCAGGAAGATCTTTTGAGTATGAAACTTTAATTGTTTTTTCCCGCAAAGTACGATGGTTTCATCCAGGCTATAATTTATCCAATTAATTTTCAATGGACCAGGTGAAAACCTTACCATGAGTAGAGCAGGACATGATAAAGCAAATTGTACATTATCTTTCCGATATTTTGTTCATATGCTTAAAATTGATTTTCTGTTAAAGTTATTGGAAAAATCGTTTTATATTTCTTAAAATAATGAACAATTAATCATTCCACAACTATACAAAATGTTTCGAATCCATACAAAAATGTATTACCTGTCCCTTCTATTGTGCGTATGAAGATACTCGATGACGTAGATTAAACTTTAATTTTGAATAGTATACCTCAAATCCATAACAAATTTGACAAATTTAAAGTTCATATTTTGAAACATAATTAATCAAAGCATTTAAATTTTCCATGCAGCGTTCAATGTAATATACATCATTTTCTGAAAATTCATCAGGTTTTTTTCTTAATGGAACATAAGCTGGATTTATTACCAGTGTGTCTACTTAATACCATGCATTCCTGCGGAATACACCGTAACTCCATATGTAATTAGTTCAGGATTAAGATATTTAGATGCCAATTTCATATGAAAAAAAGAAGGAAAAAGTGCTAAAACAAGGCAAAAAGGAACAAAAGGGCTTTGTTTTATTTAAATAACTAAAAAAGTTTATCTTTTATTGCAGCTTATTGAGTTACAAAGAAATGTTCATTTGTCAAAAATAAAAAAAATACAAGAAACTGTTGCATTTTGAGAGCATCTCTACAATTTTAAACATAACCGTGTTTTTCTTAGAAAAGAGAAAGTTTTGTCGATGCTAAAGCTTTCGGCATCCACAGAAACCAGTGGGGCAAACTTCGGATTCATTCAGAGTGGCAACTCTACATATGTGGTAAATTTCTGAACTTACGGATTCTCCTGAAGACTAGACTCCAGTCTGGCTTTGGCAAATGATGTATTTTGTCCGGTAAAAGAAGTTGATGGGCTAGGAAATCGTACCTGGATCGGTCGGATCCAACGATAGTAGAAACTCCTTAGGCTTATCAATATTCTCACACAACATAGCAGCACACTGAATCCACCATCCCCAACGAGTAATTGCTGGCAAATTTGGAACAGGCAAGCCAGTGATTTCCTTGTAGCCAACAACATGACTCGGAGCTTTCCGGAGAATCCCCTTCAGGACAGAGGTGAATACGTTTGCGATGTTGTATCCATTCCTAATGGTTTCATAAAGCCTTTGAAGAGCATGAACTAGACAGGTCACATGCCTTAACTTAGGGAACAAATGCTTTAGTTGGGTAAGTGCTGAAACCATGTATGGAGCCACGTCATCTCCTTAGCGCGGTGGTAGCGCGGCTACTAGCCAAGAGGGAGACCTTGGTTCGATTCTCGGTACCCGCTGAAAGACCTGGTCCGGGGTGCACTCAGCCTTGTGAGGTTCCGGGGGGAGGCTAATTGAGGAGCTACTTTATTCAGAAGGGAGGGACTCGAGAGGCAGATCAGGTCTCAGCCTCCAGCACTGCACCCCATTCATGACGCCTTCGGGCCGAGATGGGGGATGCAGCGGCCGGGCGGTAGGCTAAGGTTCCTTGTGGATTGTCGTGCCATGGATTTCGAGTTATGTATAGATGCCACTTAGCCACAAATTTTGATAGAAGTCCAAGATTGATGGCATGACTGTACTGGCTTTCCTCAGTCCATATGCTTTAAACATGGTAAAGGGAAAACTAAAATATTCAAAACATATCGTTCCATTGAATTTATAGCTTCACCAACATGATTCCCACATCAAAATATCACTTTCTCCTTCATTCTTTATATGGCGTTTTGCAACAGGGCCCATGTAGTTTTTTTCTTATAGTATTTTATCGAGCAATATCTTTGTGTGTTTCAGGAAATACTTTGAAAGCTGAGTGGTTTACCTTATTGAGTGAAATTTCCGCTTGTGTAAGAGCAGTACACAAATCAATGATGAATTCCTTCAAAATTTTAATTTCTGAAGAACATTGTTTAAGTGCATTTCATAATGAAGGTTGTCACAGTTTGTGTATTTGAAAAATCTTGTAGTGATGCTTAGAAATGGAAATGTGTTGTTTGATGCGGTCTTGCTGGTGTTTTTCATCTAACAAAAGTTCTGAATCGCAAATACTATACAGTAGTACAGTTCCATCTGTTTAAATGGAACTTTGTTGTTGAGTTCTTGAAGCGGAGGAAAATATTGGGCCCTGGACACTTTTGACATGGTAACATTTACTAATACACTCCTTTGGTAACAAACTTGTTCTCATAATCAACAGATTACTGATTCAGGTGAAATTAAGACGATGGAAATCAGAGAAAGAGGATTTGAACATACATAATACTATGTTCCATTGTTGCAGGTTTTGATGGAATGAAATACGCATTTCCATTGTAACGACCCATTTGTTTCCGTAAAGTAAGAGAAAAAGGGCACCTTTTCAAAAATTTCTAGTGGCACCAGCTGTGATGAACAAATCTTGAGAAGTAAAACATGACAATATCACTTTCAAAGATATATCTAAAGATTTTCATGGCACATACAATGACGAAATATCAATGTCTGAGCTGATAGAAACACTTTATTACTGAAAGTACACAAGTCCTCGTCATATAATTCCCTTACACTGTGACTCAACAACTCCCTTCCATTACCCTTAATTTTCTTAAGGATATTTACAATTATATTTGGACCGATAAAGTATTCCTTGTATAACGGCGTAAAGCCATAATTAATAGCCATTCCGAAACCAAATAAAGATCACACCAAAGCAGACCTTAAAATGCACACTATGCAAAATCATGCAAAAGATAGTAAACAACATATTACACAAGACTTTAGAAAATAAATAAATGTTTTTAGAACCGAGCAACCGGATTTGGACTATATGGCTCCACAACATACAATCCAGTAATCCTATAATCGGAAATAAAGAGCGTCTTTTTGAACCGCCAACATAGTACAGTAATTAATCTTTATATTGAAAAGGTCAATGACAAAGTTTGAAGAACATATATATTGAAGATACTTATTTATAATAATAGAAAAGGAAATGTGATTACGTGTACTAATACTTTTCTTGAGGGCAGAAAATCACAGAGCTAACGGAATACTATCAAAAGAAGCAACTATACAGAATGGCATCCCTCAAGGAGCAATACTGAGCGTAACTCTATTCTTGGTCGCAATAAATAATAATCTCTAGCGTCAATGCACATGTAGACGTGTCTTTTTGCAGACGATTTATCTATATTTTGCAAAGGGACCCAAGAAATTCTGCAAAGGGCGCCCTATAATTTTGAAATGGTCTAAAATTAAAAAACTGAAATATTCACATCTTAAAACTAAATGTATTACGTTTTGAAGATTTAAATAGATCACTAACAACCCTGAATTGTACATTAATAAATTTAATGTATAAAATGCTGCTACGGTGCAAATTCTGGGTATTTTATTTGATAAAAAAATGAAATATGCTTCAACATATCAAAGAATTAAGGAACAGCTACATAAGATGAATAAGCATTATGAAATCTTAGCTGCCAAAAACTGCGGAGCAGGCTACAATATCTTAATAAACACCTTTAACGCATTAATTAGATCCAAATTAGACTGTGCCTGTACAGTATACAACTCGACATCGCTCAAAAACTTTTAAACTTCTTAATCAAGTACAAACGATTGCCCCCAAAATTGCTCTTGGGTCATTTTATACAAACCCCATCAGTAGCCTACAAATGGAAGCAGAAGAAATATCCCTAGAACTTCGGAGAATACAGTTACGCCTGACCTACACAGCTAAAACATCATCTAATCATGAACCAGCAGTGTATCTATACATTCATAGCAATAAGGAGAAGAAAAACTACTCAAATAAATCCCAACAACGGATTGCCTGCTGATGATATGGCCGAGTTTTCCGAGCTCTCAGCCTGCTTTGCCGACCTCATATCGCGATCTCTCCCCATATTAAAGCGCTGCAGGGATCAACTGACAATCCCCCACATCCCCGCCCTCCAGAAGGTCACCATTATGCTTGAGACGGCCCGACTGCTCTTCCCTGACTCCAGCTCGTAAATGGCGGCGCTTAGAACCCGTAGATCTTTGCGAGTTGCGTTCTGGAACGCAAACGGAGTCCGGGAACAGCGGCCGGGCATCTTGGAGTTTGTAGATGATCACGGGATTGATATCCTAATGGTCTGCGAGACACATCTGCACGCTGGTATTCCATTCTATCTGCCAAGTTACGTCGCCCATCGGACGGATCGACCCGGCCGACAGGGCGGTGGTACGGCTGTATATATTAAAAATCACCTTACCCACACTCCTATCACCATTCCTCCGCTACAGCACTTGGAGGCGACCGCCATAAGGATCTCCTTGGGGGGGTCGGAAATAGTGCTAGTAGCGGTTTATGACCCGCCGGACGGCCTCTTCTATGAAGCGGACCTGAAGGCACTCCTCAACCTCGACCACAGAGTTTGCATCGCAGGCGACTTCAACGCGAAGCAGCCACACTGGAACAGCCGCACCCAGAACAGAAAGGGCCGCGGACTCTACCGCCTCATCAGCGGAGACCCGGCCCTCTTCGCGCACGGTCCGAGAGGTCCAACGTACTTCCCGCCACGCGGCAGGTCGGACGTCATTGATTTCATGGTCACCAAAAACATCCCATTCCATCTGGATCTCTCGGTTGTGAACGTGCTGGACTCCGACCACAACCCAGTTATGGTCGACTCCGACGTTTCACTTACAGCTCTGGTCACACCAGACTGGACAGAAGAAGTCGACTGGGATGCTGCTGTGCAATCCCTCCAGAACTCTGTGGACGCTAACCCTCGAATAGACTCGATAGAGGCTCTCGAGGCAGCGGCCGCGCAGTTCTCAACCACAGTCCTAAATGCGGTCCATGCTCACACACTCCGCATTCCCTTCGAAATACTTCAACCTTCCGTTCTTCCTACACATCTACGACAGCTTATTAAAGCAAAAAATGCTGTCAGAAAGCTATGGCAGAGATTTCGCCATCCCAGGATAGGAGACATACACCAGAGGTTCAAATCCCTGGCCCGTCGTCTCCTTAGAGCACACCGTAGAGAGGCCTGGGAGCATACGTTAAGGCATCTTAACCTCCATGAGAGGAAACCTTGGCGAATAGTCCGTGGCCTGCGGAAAGACAGACTGGAATACCGGCATCCTATCCATGGCACTCGGGGCCATTTGCCTTCGAGCCCCGGGATAAAGCAGATGCATTTGCAGACTACCTGGAAAATCAATTCCAGCCCAGAGAAGAGCCCCAGGACGAAGACCAAACTGAACTCGTCGAGCGGGCGGTAGAGGGCTTCCTAGAGGCCCCGCCCGCAAACGACGAGGAGTTTCACGTCCCTGTAGCTACCCCACAGGAAGTAGCCACCCAAATCCGTTCTTTAAAAACCAAAAAATCCCCTGGACAGGACCGTGTAACAGCGGAAATGCTCCAGCACCTTCCCCGAAAAGACGTACTTCATTTGACCCGGATTTATAACGCATGCTTACATATGCGCCACTTTCCCGCTACGTGGAAGGAGGCCCGTGTGGTATGTGTTCTAAAGCCGGGGAAGAACCCGGTTTTCCCGGCCAGCTACCGTTCCATCAGCCTCCTGCCAGTCATCTCGAAAGTATTCGAGAGACTGCTCCTTGCCCGCCTCGGCCCTCACCTCGAGGAAAGAGGCCTCCTACCAGAGCATCAGTTTGGTTTTCGCCCTGGACACTCCACGACCGTGCAACTACTGCGTGTGGCCGAGAAGGCCTCCCTGGCTTTCCAGGAGAGGTTTAAAATGGTTGCGGTATTGCTGGACGTGGAAAAGGCCTTCGCCACTACGTGGCATGATGGGCTCATCTATAAACTCATAGAGCATGAAATTCCCTCTCCATACATTTCCTTGGTAGCTTCCTTTCTTCAGAATCGAAGCTTCCGAGTAAAGGTGGAGGGGGCACTTTCTACAGAGCGGCCCATTGGCGCGGGAGTGCCGGAAGGTAGCGTGCTGTCTCCGGCGCTCTTTGCAGCTTACATGGCCGACATCCCCACCCACCCCAGCACACACACATGTCAGTACGCGGACGATCTCATGATCTTCGCTGTGAACAGGAACACCAGGTACAGCTTTCGGCAAATTCAAGCCCACCTCCATGCCATTGGCAGGTGGAGTGAGAGATGGCGAATGGCCATTAGCCCGGAGAAAGTCTCTGCGATTCTCCTGGCGAAAACCATTAGAAATCGGCTTCAGCAGAACTTTGCTTTACGGCACCGTAGAATCCCTTGGGTGAACACGGTGAAGTATCTCGGAGTGACGCTGGACCGACGGCTGACTTTCACTCCGCATGTCAGGGGCAAGGTGAACCTAGGGCACGCTGTTCTCAGGCAGCTTTACCCCATGCTCAATTCACAGAGCATGCCCCTTACCCTAAAGCTTCAGCTGTACCGGGCGATCATTCCGCCTCTGGTTCTGTACGGCTGCGAAGTCTGGGGGACCGTAGCTAACTACGTGCTCCTCAGAGTCCAGACGCTGCAGAACCGGGCACTATGGATGATCTACCGTACCGGCTGGAGATTTCCCGCCCATATCCTTCATGAGCATTCCGGTATCCCGTACATTGTCGACCTCATCAGAACGAGGACCCGTTCATTGTACGACAAAATTCCAACCCACCCTAATCAACTGGTAAATTCTCTGGGAAATTATGATCCCAGAGAAGTACGTCGCCTGCCCTCTTTCCGCCTGCCGAGAGATGCCATTGGCCCTCTCGGTTAGCCACGCCCCCTCCCGTGAGATACATTAAATTGAACCTGAAAAGGGCAAAGCGACCTTAACCCGTAACCAAAACGGGGTCAAAATAATAAAGCGTGTCGTCCTCATAACGGGTGAACGCAAAATCCAAATTAGAACAATTAATTCTGCTCCAGGCGGGAGAAAACTGCGCGGCCTCCTGATTGGTCCGCGCAAGCGCCCGTGGGCGTGTCCTCTCCCCACAAAATTCCCTGTACCAACAATTATCCTTCATTACATACATCCATCTCTCAACACAAAAACCAGTAGACATTTACAATTGCTCATTTCGCAGGTAAAGCCGCGATGCGGCTGGGTACTGCGGCATCGACACACGACCGGGCCATGCCCCGATCGACCAGTTTTGCGTCTGGCGTCTGCCCTTTAACATCCGAATAGAACAGTACAGCAAATACCTGGACTTTAGCCTGTCAGCTATTACTACATGAACCAGAAGTTGCAGTACTTCGCAATTGTAGAGACATCTGTGAACATTAAGTAAACAATATCAAAGTTGTTTAGAAGCATTAGAAGAGTAACATGTGCGATTTTCATTCAGAAGGTACCGGGTTTAAAACCCTGGGTCCGACTGAATTGACCAAGGCTTTTATCGCCGTTTTCCTCGGTCACAAGGCGATTTCTGGTTTGCATAATTTTATCTACGGTTTTTCCTACCATCACTACAGTTCATTTCGTTTCCCTTCGCCGCCATACCAAGGTTGTAAGACACTTGCGCTAAATACATTTCTGCGGATATCGTCCGTTTCTTAATCATTTTAGGTTTCGCATAGCCATACCTCAACCGAATGCATTTTTCCCATGTCCCCCTCTTTGGGCCCCTCTGGCAAAGGTACAGAATAGTTGTAGTAACGTGTTTTCTGTTGCAGCACTTAATTAAACCGTTAAAATAAAATGTGAAAAAGAAATACTTATAAAAGAATAAAACGGTAACTCTTTCAAGAGATATTCGTTATCATAATAATTTAGATCTATCTGGAATAAAATTACAACTCTTTAAATGTAACTTTAGTTTGTGTTTTATCTTACAACACAAAATTAACTGAAATAACTGCTATGAAACTGAACATTCACCATGGATTTGCTTGTATTTAAATTTCATTCAACATGATATTCCAGTTGTTACTGAAAGGAGTCTTAAAAACATAGTACATAAATGCTAACATCTGGCGAAACAGTGAGCATTTGTTTAAAATAATGAATTTTTCGATCTTTTATACTTTACTATTCTTCAATATAACTCACACTGAAGGTAATATTGAAACATTGCTTTAATGTTTGTCTATGTATTTTTGTACATCGGGCCTAGTTAATGTATAAATAATACTTTGTATTATTCTAGATCTAAATCATTGCCAAATCTGGCTACTACAAGTAACAGCATATCGCGAGTCTAAATAATATCAGTTTTGCACTTCATTCTGTTCACCTTATTTGCACTTCATATTAATATTTAATATTATTACTATTATTATTGTTATTTTTAATATTATTATTATCATCATCATTTTATTATTATTATTATTATTATTATCATTATTATTATTATTATTATTATTATTATTATTATTATTATTATTAGTAGTAGTAGTAGTAGTAGTAGTAGTAGTAGTAGTAGTAGTAGTAGTAGTAGTATCATCATCATTAGCATAATTTATGTTCTAAGTATTTTAATCCGACATGTCCATCAGATAATGAATTGGACAATGAGCAAGGTGAGCTCAATCGATGTATCTAACCAGGATTCGAACACAAGTTCACAGCATGGGTTACTTCTACACTACAAAGTAACTAACTTTACTTTTGAATGAATGCTCCTTAGCAGTTCGATTCCCGCCTGAGGGTAAGTAGGGCCATTTTAGCTAAGAAGGAATGAATAAGAAACGAACTTGGGCATGTTTTAATATCTAGAACTTAATAGTCCTAGTGATCAACACGATACAATCGACATTACTTCGAGACTAACAACTATTTTAAATATATATCTAATGTGTAACAATCACATGGCCTTTGTACATTTATTACATATTATTTCACAAATGATTCTCACAAAGGTTTACATTTCTATCTACTTGCTGTTAAGCATACACATATTCGACAATAGTCTCAATATTATATTTAGTTTAAAACAGCAGGCTGATGCAATACACAACTGTTTGAAAAAGCAGTATGCTAATAATGTGTATGTTACGATAACAATGCGAAATGCAGGAAATGTTGCATAAATACTGGCTACAGTAAACATTTTCCTTGTTGCTGGTAAATGTATGCAGAAGAATGAAACCAATTTACATTTTTCTCACATTTACCACACATTTTACAAAAATACTGAGTCACATTTACCAATGCAGGGTATGAATATTAATAGAGCAAGCCGGGTCGAATGTTTTGTTCTCATATCAGAACTGTCAAACTAAATACAATTGTGTTGGTCAGCGCAATTAATAATGTTACATGTATTACCACGTGAAAATCAGATTTTTTTTTGCGAAGTCACAGATTCTTTATAACACTATTGATGTTGATAGAGTCGAGTAAATAAAATATTTGCTTTTACAATTGGAAAATTTTGCAGTTTAGATACTCGCATTAGAATCTTAATGCCTTGCACGCCCAATTTGAAAATTATCCAAGTATTATAGATTTTACATTTTTCTTTCCTTCGTATCATTCTTAGCAGCAGGCATAATTTGTTACCAAATAATTGAAATAATTAGATGCTTAGCAAAACTCTGAATGATTTGCTATTATAAAGAGAAAGAAAAGTTATCAAGAGGGGAGAAAAATCTTATGTGTTGCATTCATATTCCTTTTCCCAATCATTCTTCTACAAACTACTCTTAAAAATCTTATTCTTCTAACTATTTATTAATAGAGAAAGCTCCGTTTACACATTTTTTGTAGATATAAGAGGAATATATTAAGCTAAAGTGTTAGTCAGATGTTTTCGAAGTCAGCTGCTCACCGCCAGTTACTTGAATATAGAGGGGGGCCTTTTGAGGGTGGCATACGGGCAAGGTACAAGGGCAACATTTCCTGGAAACATTAGTGCTAATAGCTCCTCAGCGGAAATGCCATTAAATTTTCGTCCACGGAAATGTCACTCAGGGAACCTGCACAATCTCCCATAAACAGCATTGGGCAGATCATTCATTCTGGATATGATATGATCCAGAGCTTGCTTGCTCCTCAACAAGGTACCGAGCCAAGGTATTGCCTTATAACACCTTAGGTGTGTAAGTCCTAATCCGTAAAAGAGGAAAAATTATTAAAATAAGGTGTAATTTGTCTAATGTTCTTTATTTGAATATTTTGCCGTTTGAGCTATGTATATTCACATGTGCTTCTTTTAGTCCTCTGTGCAGCATGGTGGGTTATAGTACAGGTTGGGGCATAAACATCTGAGAGCTTTTAAACCAGTTGGAACACTGTATGCTTGGTTCAGGATATATTTTAGTCATGTCTCAGTGTACACAATGATATGGAGTTTCAGATGATATGGTTCATTGTAGATTTGATTACATCTTTTGTTTTAGGTTGGTAACACAGTTGACATTTGTGGTTAAGGTCTGACAGTGCACTGCTTCCAGCTCAGTTCCGATGGAGTGTCGCTCTATAACCGAGGACATTCAGTAGAAACGTTTATCACAACGAACTCAATGTGTACACACACTTGAAGTCATTTTGCTAACCCACAATAACACAGTATTCCTGGAGGGAGCGTTGCGTCTATTGAAATGCTTCTGGAATTCCCGCTGAATAATTGTAACTCGGTTTGTTCTGATAATCCTTTCTACTGAACGCATGCACTCCGGTAATGGACAACACTCCATTGCAACTGAACTATCATCTGTTCATCTTTAAGTTAATCAGCACCACAACATAACCCAAGCAACCAGTGCACCATTATAATGTACCTTTCCGCCATTTGCGACCACATGGCGAAAACACTCGTCATGCAATAATAAAAACAAACACACACACACACATAAAAGGATTTGTGACACTTTTTCGACCTCTTTTGACAAAATTTTCTTTACGAGCATTTTATACTTGTAACCGAAACACCGGTGAACCCAAAAGTTAAATTTACACCTTCTTTTATGGGAAGTGTTGGATAATTCTTACAAAACTTATAATAAACATTCAACTATTGTTTTTTCATGACTAGTCAATGATTTACTGACCTTGTGCTAACTCGACGAAGACGCAAGAGCAAATTCACGACGTCTTTCTCTATGATACTAAACAGCAACTACTGTAAATAACATTCTGGTATCAGCCGACTCGTACAGACTCTATGTTGGGACTTGAAGCTCTGTTTAATGGTGGAAATTAGCGTTAAATAAACCTTTAAATATTTCTACAAAATATTACACATTTTAAGATAAATTCATTCTGAAGTTCGGGGTATTAGCACAGGACTACTTTCCTGAGTGCATTTGCTGCTGTATTATGCCATAGTGCACTGAACACGTGGGTATGCTGTGGCGCCGATAAATCTAAGAGTGAATACGGTTTAGAAGCAGTGCACTGTAAGACCGAAACCAAAACCAATCGACTGTGTTACCAGCCTAAACAAAAAACAAACACAAAGAAGAAACAAAATTAAAATAAAATCATCGGTGAAAAATGTTTCCTAAAACTCTTGTGTTATTGTGAACATTGCAGCAGGACTTATATTTATATTTGAACAAGCTAAGAGTGCTCAGGTTGCTTTAAAAATAGTCAGGGGTTTATGCCCTACCCAGTATAACTCATTCACCTATTATGTTTCAGCGGGTTAAGTTTGATTTCGTGATAATGGTATCGTGTATTTTCACTAACTTTCTCCACCGAAAGAGTAAATTGGTTTGTCTAACGACAGAGATTTATAACTGCATATTAGGTGGAAATTCGGCAACTTTGACTGACCCAGTGTTTAGGGTTAGTTGAACCTATACACTAGTTAATGACAACATCAAGAAGTTCCTAGTAATCATTGATGTACAACTCGTAAAGACACTTTCCTACCAGGGTTCTCGATTTTAGATTGCAGATGGTTGCAGTCCTATTAGCTCGTTTCAACAATAAAACAAAACGTTCTCTCCTATGCTTACAGAATGTCAAAGAAGGCAAATAGTTAATGCTCTGAGATGCTTCGTGGTTGCTCATGGCCTCACATGCTATCTAAACCGTTGGAATAAGCAATGCAATTATTCTTTCTAGTTAATATACTAGTCGTTATCTCCTGAATTTCAAAAAGTATTCTAGCAAGTAGGACAAAATGTATAGTCAGTTTGAAACAATGCGTGTATCTAATCATAAACAGTTTGCTGCTGATAATGGAAACAAGAAGGTCGTAAAATAAAACTAATGCTAACGTTGCCATCATGGTACAGACTAGGGAAAAAAAAGGAAAAGCAAAGAGACATAGAAAGAAAGAGAGAGAAGTAAACAAAAAGATAGGAAGTAAAAAGAAAAAAAAATCGTGGCAGTAAAGTATGAAACGTTTTAAGTTGTGTAACTAGTCTTTAAGACATTCTGCATTTCCGGTTTATTAATAAAAAAGCAAAATGCCAATGAACCACAAAATAAATACTACAGGTTGAACTAATAAACTTCTAAAAAAAATTAGTTGTAAGTTACCAATTAAATATTGCAATAAAACAATGCTACGGTCTGAACGCAGGAAGCAGAAGAAACAACTTTTTTATTCTCAGAAGAAGGTATGAACTCGTGTTTCTTTAAGGGCCGGGCAAGTATTCATGACACTGTTAAAGATTTGGAAGAAATGTTTCCATTCGGTCATCTTTACTTCTGTTTTAATGGACTATGTACACATACAAATTTACTGCCATAAAAGATGGCACATGTCATTCTTAACGTCATGAATAGAAAGGAAACTTAGTTTTTATCAAGCGAGTGATTACTTTCAGATGCTTTGACTTTAAATTCTAATACATGTCATTCCATACTACACATAACCTACAGAGGCTCTCTGAGCAACTGTTAAACTCGCTTAGCCGCGTATTAAAGCGCTACCTTCTTAACCACCATAATTGTAGTTAATGAATATTTATTAATTCGTCCATTGCATGCTACGTGCATATAAGGAAGTATGGTGCTGAGTTAAATTCCAATCCTCCAGCGCCATTATAATTATGGATCCTGTATTATAGATCGTGCTCATGATTACGCTTGTTTCAGCGCATAGGATTTTTGCCATAGCGTATGTGGCAGCAGAGAGTTAGTTTATGTTTGTTCAGCTTTGCATACCACCAATACCAGCAATTATGCAATTTACAAGAGAAGCACTGTGTTCATTGCTCACTCAACACATTTCTGGAATGTCTTATTTCATACTCTTCCATTTGGTTACAAAGAACATTGTAATGCATTTCCCCAGCTCTAAGCGCATAGCAAATTCACAACCAATGTCTGTTTAAATAAATGCTTCTTAGTTTTACATCTTGGAAGCACCATGTACAGTCAAGAGCGAAAATGTCGCTGCTGAATTTCCAACTCTATAGTGCTTTTCTGTACTTATTATTGGCAGATCATTTGTGTTTCACAGCCTTCTATTGGATTAAGCAAAGTAAGTGCAAAAGAGGTGCGAAACTGATGTATTTTACCTTAGTGATTCGAAGATGGAGGCCCCTCGAAGATGCTCGCTGGCTGTGTAGGTCTACTTTTGGTTGTATAACCAAAGTCTGGCACTTAAACCCAACAAATGAACAAAGGACGATTCCGGGTCAGGAGCGAAGAAAAGAGGGGCGTAAAAGAAACATTACGCGGAGAGGTTGCATCAAACTGCACTCGTTATTACATATGATCTATGAAAGGATCAAATGACTAGAGAAAAAACCGAAAACTGTTACCTTGTTGAGCTGCGGAGCTATATGGGGTATTTCCATGAACATGGCAAAACTCGTGGAAGATACGGGGTTACTAGGCAACGTTGAAGCTACAAACAAAAGTAGAAAATCATGGCAAGGAAGAGACTTATACACATATGAATCACGTAAAACGAAGGGGCATTTCAAGAACTTTGTAACTTCGCATTACTTTAAAATGGTTGGTTGCCCTCCGTGTGTAGTGGTTACCATGCTAGCCTCCAAAATCCAAAATGGCAAGTTCAAATCTGGGATAAGGGTAATGGATATTTTCGTACGCAAAAATCCTTAGCATGGCTTCCTTCGGCAGGAAAAAAAAAAGCCGTTGGTTCCGTGTTGTAGATTTACGGCACGTAAAAGAACTTGAAGCCTAACAAAGAGGTATCTGAGCAAAATTAAGCGGTCTCCAACGCCCAATATAGAATGGGACGCTAATAACAGCAGCAATTAAAAACCATCTACAAATAAAACTCTTTTAAATTAACCACAACTACCACCACATCATCACAACCACGATCACCCCTATCACCGTCACCGTCACAGGCTCTCTGGTTAGGCACTGGCCTTCTAAACCGTAGGCCGTGGGTTCGAACACACCCCAGACTAACGGTATTTAAGTGTGCTTAAAAGCAACAACCCCGTGTCACTGAATTTACACGAATGTAAAGAACTCCTACCGGACAAAATTTCGGCACACCGGCAGCACTGATACCTACTCGCAAAATTCACAAAAGATACAAATCACATGCCGCATCTTGTTAGAAGCTATAAGAACGGACCTGTCTTTGTTGCACTGAAGTAGGACCTGCAGACAAAATAACCTTCATAAATGTTTATTGTCAGGAAAGTATGGCAACTATTTTCCCTTTATTCAAACGACATAACTTTCGAATCTTTTCTAAATTTTTAAGCCACTAATGACTGACAATCGACAGCGTTGTTAAAAAAAACATGGCAATATTCCTACCACATAAACATTACCGCTCGTCACAGTACAATAAGGCCGCGCCGTGGCCGAGTGGTTAGACCACTTGCCTCTCACCTAGACGGCCAGGGTTCGATCCCAAGCGACCGCATGTGAGATTTGTGGTGGACAAAGCGGCGCTGGGGCGGGTTTACTCCGGGTACTCCGGTTTGCCCCGCCATCGCATTCCACCGGTGCTCCGTCATCATTCATGTATCATCAGTGTCACCGCCTGCGGTGCCATAAGTAGTTAAAGCGGGCGTTATACACAACAAAAAAACCGTACAATATATTACTACAACTACTGCCACTACCACGACCACTACTCCCGGGCCGGGCCGTGGCCGAGTGGTTAGACCACTCGCCTCTCACCTAGACGGCCCAGGTTCGATCCCATGCGACCGCATGTGAGATTTGTGGTGGACAAGGGCGGGTTTTCTCCGGGTTCTCCGGTTTCTCCCACCATCGCATGCCACCAGTGCTTCATCTTCATTCATGTATCATCAGTGTCACCGCCTGCGTTAAAGCGGGCGTTAAACACTACCAAAAAAACTACTACTGCTACTAATAATAATAATTTCGGAGTTTGTTATAACCGCGGCGTCAACTTTCCTTACAATTACAAGAAAATAGAATACCCATCATTAGGGATTAGAAGTTGATGAAATGTTATACTTTCTTTAGACAACGCGAAAATGCCGTATAGGGTGTAAATTTGTTTCGCCTCAGAATGAATCAAAATGGCTAAATTTTATTTTCTGTTTTATTTTACTATCTACTGGTCATTTTTAAGAAATTTTGCTAGGTTTCTTGAAATGTTCCCTATTTTATCGTCAGATTAGACTTTATCAGCATTGCGGACAAAGAACTATTGAAATCCCTTTACTATGAGGTGACGCATTTAACTGAAGCTATGACTAGCTGTATCGTTGTGACTTTTGTTCCGTTGCATTGTTCTGGCAATTTTTATGTATTCAAAGCGGCGACTAAAAGTTTTGATTTGAAAAGTGTTGTAACAATAGCAATGTTTAAGGACATATTGGATGATTCTGACTTGAAACTTTTGACGTGACTTGGTAATAACTTTTCTCTTCTGACAACACAGATAATGCAAATAGAAAAAACAGACGAGAGATGCACTGTTCTCGAGAAGATAAAAAGGGCGGAAGAGTTCTTGGGAAATTTTGCAGGAAAAGTTGGTCAAAATAGATCAAGCAATAAAATGATAAGTATACTCTAAAAGAAGGAATAAAATCGATTAAGTTATAACACTTTTCGCTTGGAGGCATTGCCTAAATTAGGACAACAGTTGAAATGGAAAGTAGTTTATCAATGTAAATAAATGTTCCTCAGGATCTTCAAGTTTCAGACAGAATAAATGCCTGTCGTTCTTTACTGGAACGGTGAATAAATTATATCCAAAGTTTTCAATAAGTGATTTATTCCATTTTTTGTTATACATTTATAGATTTAATATCTTTTTTGGCACTTTTCTAACTTTTATATCATATTTTCATAACTTAAAGTCATATTGGCACTTTTCTAACTTTTATATAATATTTTCATAGCTAAAAGTCATATAGGCAATTTTTCAATAATTTTTGGGTAATAAACTTGGAAGTAATGCTCGTCACACAATGCGAGGGGTGAATTTCGGAGGTTCCGGTTTCGATACCGTAGAACCTATCATCCATATCTTGACTTTTTTGGTCATTTTCCAGATGGCTTGGCGAACACCGAAGCGAATTATATACTTGTAACATTACCACGAATTTTCAGATCTTTCATTTCCTCTCGTTTCGGTTGCTTTAATCATAATTGACGACAGCACTTGGCACAGGGGTGTGCACCGGTAGGTAACTGTATTTTGAGAAGAAAACTCTTCTTCTTTGGCATGGAACTTCCTGCCTAGGATAGGGGAACATCGGAGCGGCTGCCAGGGATGCTCCGATCTGGAAACGAATGGCTGCGCCTGTCGCCCTCCGTACTTTCTCGATACACACGTTCCTTCCGGAGGATAAGCTGACATGATACTGCAACCTTCTCGTTTCTAATCCCTACTGACTTCTCATCTGATTAACCACTGACTAATTTAGTAGTTGATTCTTTGTTAATTCTTGGCTCTTCTTGTTTGCTGAACCCCGGGACTGTTGGCATTCAACTACCACCAGGCAGTATTTAGAGGACTGTCAATTTCTGGCCCAGTTTTTATTGAATTTCTCTTGCCATTCATATATTTCTTAATATTAATGACTACTTCTGTTCGATAATGCTGTACGTACTCATGAAAAATGTTACAATAATACTGCGTGAATGTTTTTCGCCTCCCGTTGAGCTTTCATTGTTTGTATATCTCTCCTGATTCTTTAACACGACTGCCTTCCACAGAGTTGAAAATATCTAACGCACTAAAATTGCTTTGCATCTCTCAGAAATTTCATTTGTATACATACTCTTCGAGCTAATAAAATGTGGAGTAAATATACATCATCGGGTATAGTCAGATATTAAATTGAATTTCAGTGCTCCTAAATTGCGATTTTAAATAATATAGTTTAGTGAAGCAGGAAAAGAACATGTCACAAAAGAGTAACTAGAATGGGTCATATAAGTTTTAGCGCAAATTATCAGTACTCAGAGTATAATTAGTGGAAAGAAATGTTTTAAGTATTTGTTGTATTGAGTAATTTTACAGTCAGTAGTTATAGCAGAAAATAACGGAAGCTAAAAAGAAAATGGGCTATAACATTCTCTGGCGAAATGACTTCATTCCAGACGTTTCCAAAGGGCCGCCCCTGCGTTAAAATGTCAGTGACACTAAGACGTAAAATGTGAGGGCAATAAATCACTGGAGCAGCCCTCCTGACACCCGCCAAAGAGCTGCTCCTTGTCTTCACTCGTGAATGCTTCTGGACCCAGCAGGCGTTCCCGCGGCACAACATGTGGATTGTGAGCTGACGGCAAACATCAAAGGAAGTCTAAGATATGCACTAGGAGTCAAACCACGTTTAGAGAAAGAGGGAGAGAAGGACAGAGCAAGAGCGAGAGAGAGAGAGAGAGAGAGAGAGAGAGAGAGAGAGAGAGTGACTTATGGCGATGGCAAGTGAAGAGTAAGAAAAGAAAAAGGACGTTTACTGAATGAGCGACAGGATCCAGCATGGTGGTCGGCGGTTGAGTGTTGTTGTCAGATGTATTACATCTGTTAGGATGCATACAGTGAGACTTGGAACGATGTTTTCGACAGATTATGTTTGTGTGTCCATGGTAAACAAGGTTAAGAACCTTGGGATATAGAAAGCATTCACAACTACAATGTCGTCAGTAATTTGCTCAATAATCGCTATACTATATTTTCCCTCATTCTAAATAAATTTTAAAGTTACATTTAATTACCCATTTCTACAAGTATTAACCAACCGCTCACATTTATATCAAGCTTCTTTAAATATAATTTCATTATACAGTTCACTTTATAATCCTGCATGCCTATCTTTTCGAAACGGGATTTCTTAAAACATAAAACACAAAGTCTCTAACATTAGGAAAATTTGGAAATATAAAGTTATAAATGTTGCACATTATTATCAAGGATTAAACTCACAGTGCGATTAAAACGTTACCTGAAAAAATTAATGATAATTTGATAATAATAGCACTAATTTGTTTAAAAGTATTTTATTAAAGTCCTAAAGCTATACCTCATATCAATAAAGGGATATGTAACTGTTCTAATCAAGCTTCAAAGAACGAAAAGTGGAAAGGTCATCGAAAATCTACTAAAATGTCGTAATGGAGAGTGGTTTGAAATGGCAAAATTCGAAAGAAAATTCAATTAAGAAGAAATAACATTTTAAACCTGTAGACGCTATTTGCCTAAACCAAGTGAACCGCATTTGAACGTCAAGTTTTGGCTATTTAAGCAGTCAGAAATTATATTGCGATTAAACAATGTGAGATGAATTTCCTCATTTAACGTTCAAAAACTGTTTTATTTCTCGAAATGTCGGAAACTCTCTATCCAGTAGCCATAAAGTCGGGTGTTACTGAGATGATATTGAATACTTAATTGGTTTTAAAATTTAAAACATAGAATCGATGAAAAATTATAATTAGATTTGTATAACATGTTCTCTTAGTTGCACGGTGATTTTAACCTTCGAGATTTCAAAGCCATGAATTTCGTTGAATGATGATGTCCGGGACCGCGTTGCGCTATTTGAACTGGCCGGTAACGGCTTGTAGTTGTGTACGTGTCACATGCTATTGAACCTGATGAAGCAAACCTTATGAATTTTCATGGATTAATAACTGAACCACCGCCGATTAATTTTACCTGTAACATAGATGTTCATATATCCTGCTTCTACAGAGTTAAAATAATGCCTTCAATGCTACCCAAAGAATAAAGCTCAGCAAACTATTCTTGTTTGTGGCTAACTCAAGAATCGTTCACTGTTGTTTATTAACCTATTCTGTTTCCGTAACACGAGTAATGACTAAAATTCATACTACATTGATCAATTTGTGATATTTAAAGGTTGTGAGTTTTAACTTTTTGAAATAGATAGTGTCATTTTGTTTTTCACATTTATCAATATGTAGCGTTTATATATTTAGAGTTTAGCATTTTATAGTATTTTGATGAAAAGCATCGAACTGTATAACAGGTATTGCCTTGTGGCATAAGGCTAATATAAGGTAAAAATCATATTTGTAAAGCATTAATAGTGAAGTAAAAATGCACGAAGTAAACTGTTATTTTTAAAGTTAATATAGTTTAAAGCAACACAAAAGAAATTAAATTGCTACGGGCTAAATGCATTACTGAAAAAGTAGATAATCCGCTGCCAGATAAGAATAATAGTAATAAATATAAAAAACGATCTAAAAATCATGCAGCTTCCTAAATTAGTAACATTTTTTAATGAAATCATAGCGCATACTAAATTTTGTTCTTTTATTGCAATTAAAATAATTGTAGTTACTGAAACCTTAAGTTATAACTTTAGAATACTTAATCACATACTTCCAAAATATTTATTATAGTTTTACGGACTTTAAGTAAAGTGGATCTGAGAATTTTGAGTCTTAAAATCACACAATGGTTGGGAAATAAATGAAATGTGATTGTTGTACCACTATGCACATGGGAAGAATGAGGTAATTAAATACTGAAATAATACCTTTCTTCTAAATATTTAACTGTTTTAATCAACCTATTTTACAACAACTAAATACCACATAATTTTGTTGTCTAAGCATGTAGAATTACTTTTCTTTATGAGGAAAAGAAGGTCTTTCCTTTCCTCCTTGAAGAGTCACAATGCCTTAAGATATATTGTAATTTCCTCAAATACGTCACCCGTTTTTATGCATACATTATATTGGAAATTAACTTTGTCTTCTGTTTAAAAGGCCACCTGTTGTAAATCGCTAACACACTTATTATGCCTGTCCGACAAAAGAAATTGTTTATTTCATGACAGGAGTAGTATAAGCCGGCCAAGGTGAGTATAGTCCTGTACCGGGGAGCGCCACTTGTACATGTAATGGCTTCCTCGCCCGCCTGTACAATCCAGTTGAGAAAGAGTGAGCGATAGTTCATATGGCATTTCCGTTGTGTGTGTTAAAATCGTATGTACCGATTGCAATACAATAAATTTGTAAATTTATTTCACTCTCTCGCGTGCTTGGCTTTATCCCGTGATATATCCCTCAATTGCCGTGTCGGTCTCCGATCCAGTGGTAGCTTTTTCTCCCGATTCAGCATTGCTGTCGAATCCTGGATTGATTATTATCCTTTCCATTTCTCCTTCCATTAGTACATATGTATTTCAACATGCTTTTTTATCTTTCACCTTCTGAACCGAGCTTTCTCAGTCATTTGTTATTGATCTAATAGCATTCCAAGAAATTATGCTCTTTGAGCCACTACATCAGAGCGTTCTCGCAGTAAACTATGCTTATCTTTACACTTTTTTAAGTTTCAATATTTTCCTAAGCGTTTCTTCCCTCTTGCAAAACTTCAATAATTTTCGCAGCGCAGGGATTTCCATTTAACCTTGTTATACTCCTGATATTTTCTTCTAATGACACACTCGTCCATATCGTCCAAAACAACTTTGTTTGCAAGACGTTTACCAACCTTGTGAGGTGATGCAATTTGGCCCCTCCAACTTTCTTCAAGCCGACCTCCTTTCTGATCTTGTATATCGTTGTCTTATTCTAACCCGTAGAAGCGACAACAAGTTCAGTAGCATTTGTAATAAGTATTTTCTGAGCTTCTTTCTTCTCTTCGTCACAAATCTGAAGAACATCAGAAATAACACGCTTTGCATTCCATCAGTCACTGAATACTACGCGGCGTGCTAGTGAAGTAAACCAGACTGTACAGCATTTCATGACGTATGCGTGAAGTCATATTGCCTCGTCACGTTAGTTCGCCTGCTATTCCGCTCCCACTGGAGGACTGCATTGGCCTTGGCCAGCTTATAGATTGCAACCTCTACAGAATTTCTTTCATCTGCAGTAATTACACTAAAAGATTACCACACTTTATACCTGGAGCTTTCCCTCGGTCCATGGTTCTACAACCTTTTAACTTATTGCTATATTCTGAGTTGGTCTGTAAGACTTCACTTTCTCAGATGTTGGTAGGAATTTTTCCTTCTGACTCTGGCGAACTTGTGTCTACCACTAAAATAATTTGTCAAGAAACCTATAAATGTTTAGCACTTTCATCAAAAATATAATTATATAGCAGTGAAATAATTGTTTCTTCCACGCTAGTCAGTGTGTAGGACTGGAATTGGAAAGGTAGAATAGGATTGAAAAATAAAATGCCATAGCCGGGATCATTCTGTTCGTGTATACCTAGTCGCCCTCCGTGGTGTAATGGCTACCATGCTGACTTCATATACCCAAGAACGCGGGTTCAAACCCGGCGGACGATGGATTTTTTCGGGTGTAAAAATCGTTAGTATGGCTTCCTTCGGAAGGGAAGTAAAGCCAATGGTCCCGTGTCGTAGATTTACGGTACGTAAAAGAGCCTCAAGCCTGATAGAGAGGCCTCTGAGCAAAATTAAGCGGTTTTTCACGCCCAATATAGAATGGGATGCTGAGAACCACAGCAGTTTAAGAGCGTCCATAAATAACACGCCATTTAATTTTTTATTTCGTATATACTGTTCATCCAATTCTTAGTTCCATGCGCTACTAATCGCATTTTCAATTTGTATTTGTGACAGACAAATAGATTAAGCCTTAGAGAACTCAATAAGCGCAATACTATAATTCCGACCAAAAGGTAACTTACCTTCCTCGTTTTTCTCCCTGTGGCGTTCATATGTTATGCCAGTTCCTTAGTTCAACACCGAGAGAAATGGCTTTGTGGTAACGTGTAGGGTTCACATTCAGGAGGTTCCGGGTCTGATTACCGTTGAGTTGCCCAATCTTACCATAGTTTTGATTGATTTCCGTTGGCCGGTAAACGAGTTTTGAGGTACTTAATCGCCTGTCACAACTGTCCTGTTCACCAGTTCCTGTCTGCATCATTCCCGATAATCTGTCTCAGGGTTGTAGGAACAGGCGATGGCGTCCTGTGTGTTTCTGTTGGGCGTTGGTAATGCGCTTTGGAATTGTTTCTCCCTGGCGTTGGTTGGACTGCTGAGAACACACTTTCTAAGGCATGTCTATGACTTGGTGCCCTCTGGAGGCTCGGGGCTTGTGAGTAGGCCAGGCTGGCGTCCAAATGCATTCTATTTGGAACCATTAGACACCTGCCCGTACCTAAGCAGATTTTCGCCCGGATCTGATTGCCCTTTGGGTACTCCCCTCTTCTCAAACACCCAAAGGTCACATTAGAAGCAAAAGGGACCACTATTGCCCACTAGCGAGCTTTGCTACGGTTTCGAGGGCCGCTCCTTATATTTACTCTGATTCCTTAGATTTAGTCAGTATGCAAAGAGATTGAAAACCTGGTTTTATTATATAAAGAGAAGTTATTTAAGTTTAACAATCTCTGAATTTGTTCCATAAACGTAAAATGTTCCTGGAAATCCTTTGCAACTCATTCATCTATCCCAAGGGTCACGTTACAAGCAAAACCTGCCACTGTGGTTCCTTGGCAGGTTTTCTTGGAGTGTACTACTACTACTACTCCTAAGTTTAACATCAGTATGCAACGAAAAAAAAACCTTCATGTATAACGAGGTGTTTCACCCACAGTTTAATAACTGATCACATATTGTGTATAATCACGTTTATTTAAGTGTATGCAGACCTACGAGTAATACCTGAAGGCATGTTACGTCTTGCTTTTTATGAGATTCTGAAACAAATTCTTGTGAAATGTATACACGGCCATGTACTTGTCATTAATTTGTGATAATTTAATAGTTGTCTCTTAATTTGTTCCTAGATTTGTGACATTATTGTTTTTGTCTAGTTATTTTTATGATTTTGATTGCAGTCGTTTGTATAGTGGGTAATGTTGAAGTGATATTACTAAACCTTTGAGTCTGTTCTCAGCCTATTCTATACAGAAGGCTACAATCCAGAGTTTCTTTTAATAATATACAGCAACATACTACAGTTTCCTTAAGCTGCTACTTTGTTGAATGTACATTATGTAATTTAACATGGCTAGGAAATCCAAGCACACTACTCCATTATTTTTTTCTAAGTTTTTAGGTGCATTTGCTACTTTGGAGCTTCTATTGGCGTGGCTTTGTCCATGCTTCTATTCCTAAGTATCAAATAACACAAGAATCGCCGATATTTTTATAGGGGTTTGGAGAATACTTCTAGACGCATTTCAAATTTAGTTAAATTGAGTATAAAATTAAGTTTAGCTTGCATGGAGAGGATCCTAAAATATTTCAATTTGTATGCATGCCAGTGAATATAAAAATTTAGATCTTTATTTAAAGTTTTATGTAACATTTTAAATATTTCAAATGGTTAAAATTAGTGCAAACTTAAGGGTGCTTCAGGTTATTAGTTTCCTAAGGCTACATCTATTATCTTTAGGATTTTCTTTTTCGAAAAATGTCAATGACTACCAGAATGCAAGAGCATATGTTGCAAACGTAGACAAAATATAACACAGTGCGCTTTGTTACTTTCTTGCTGTAATTGTAAATATTACACTATTGTTGCCAGATTTTAAGACTGGGTATATGACAACAAATATATATTTACAAAATTACACCACAACACTTAGCTCCGAACAGCAAATTACTGTACTTCGCAGACGTAAACCGAGTGAGAGGTCAATATGTGTAAATATTTGTAACAGCGTTTGCGAGCGACGAAATGATCCAGTATTTGCAGTTTTGTCGTTGTTTTATAAAGTTATGTTGATGAGGAAATGTTCACCAGTTTTTAGGATAGCTTTCATTCCCTATCTCAGACGTTCGGTTGTTTACGTATCAGGTAACATGGTTAACCCCTTCTGCCCTCTGCCCAGCCCAACTATAGGTGGTGTCAGGGAAGAAACTTCAACCTACGTAACCTTACGCTTTTGTTCTCAAACGGCATAATTTGATTAGGATTCACAATGTATTCATAGCTCAGTCTAAAAATGTTGAATACAAAGACACTATGATTTATTTAAATGTCTTATTCTTTTGAACATATACATAACTCAACAGCATTTGCACTTCCGCTGTTTAAACTACAAAAATCACCCTCATTGTACTCACAACAGCAATTAAAACTAAATTTCAACACTTGAAAAATTTTTAAGTCGGGAATTAAAAGAACCCAAGTCACAGATCCTTTGATACACTGCAATATGCGTTCGACTTTTTGGAAATGACGATTTAGAGAAAGCCGATGATACAAATCTGTCGGAGCATTGGCAGATTGTATATTTGTGGCGTAAGTTAAATTAATATCTGCCAATTAGGCATACATAAAGCAACCATTGTGCAAAGGAAGGATGAGACTGAATCGGTTCCTCGTTTTCTCACTGTATCTGGAGAATACAGACCGGCGGTGTACGAATTATACTAAATCCAGGAGCTGGCTGTTCAGTGATGATTGGAAACACAGGACCGATATAACGCAAGACCCACTAGACCATGACTTGTATAAAGGCAACATGTTAAAACAGGTAGAAAGCATCGGATTGAAACCGCTTAACGGTGCAGGTTTGGACTGGTTTTACAGAAAGGTAATTTGCAACCACCTGGCTTAGCTGGATTTCCAGGTAAACAAGCAGACCAGGTGTTCCTGAAATTTGTGAACTGTAGTAACTTTGACGATGTTTGAACCAGAAGTTTGTCATACCAAGTACCTAGCAACGACCAAGCCTAGCGCCAAAGCCTAGCGTCACCCCCAGAGGTATAAATTCAGCGTGCTACCTCGAGGTTTTCTTCTTCTGAAACAAATCTTCAAGCAAGTGATAGTGCGGTAAAGTACGTGTGCTAGGTGACGTTGCGATGTGTTGGACAGGCGATAGTGGCTTAGTTTAGACTCCGTTAACCAAGTAATTATCAAGGTTTATTCAAAATATTTATATGTTTTACGGGAATTTAGAGATCAAATATTGTAAGGGAACCAGCTTAGCCGTCTACATTCAAGTAGTTGCACTTTAAGTCAATAAACGTAATTTTATTAAGCGGAAATGTCAGTCTCACCCACAAGTAGAAACCTGAGAAGTAAGTGAATTAGAAGTAAGGATTGAAGACCAGCAACCGACTGAACCAGCTGAAGATCCATCAACGAGCAGCCGTGAGCAGAGACAGCATTCCAGTCACGTGGTTTGAGAAGGTAACAACCCACACAGCTCATTTTCCCGCCACAAATGGCGCCCAACTGGGGCCAAAATGCGTTTATCCCCAGCACCTAATGGCTTGTCATATGAATTTTTCGTGTACTGATGACCTTATATTCGAAAGGACGTACTTCAAGTTTACCAGGAAGTGTGGAATGCAGAAAGAGCGCCGCCTACTTTTGCGGATGATAAAATCGTTCAGATTCCGAATAGTGCTCAGCCGAAGAATCCACAGTATTTTCGACCGATCACGTTATTGAACTGTGATTACAAGTTGTTTATTAAAATCATTGGTGCTCGCATGCAAAAAATACTGCCACACGTGATTAGTGAATTTGAAGTTGTAGTTCATAAATGAGCGACCATTCATCATAGTTTGCTGCTGTAAAAGGCTGTATTGCATTGTTCACAGGAACGGAAGTCTACTGCTATAATAAACTTAGACCTTGGAAAAGCCTTCAACAACGTCGTTCCCGAGGAGCTATGGAAATGTTTGGCGGTTTTGAAAGTGCCTCAAAAGCTTTCGAACCTTATCCGAGCCGTGTATGATATTATTCATCCAAAGTCCTCTGCAATGGGTTTTTAACGGCGGCTATACCAGTTAAACGCTCCGTTCGCCAAGGCGGTCCCTTGACAATGATATTGTTTGCCTTATATGTTGATGTATTGCTTCGAAAACTGCAGTCAGCTCTTACTAAAATCGATGTGTATGGGCAGCGACTTGCGGTAAGAGCATATGCTGATGATATTACTGTGATGGTTATTACCACACACCGAGATGTTTTTCGCTTGAGGGATGTTTACAGCAATATGCGAATTGCACTGGAATGTCATTTAATTGTAGAAGAATATTACCAATTGGATTGCAGGTTTCAGATACCTCATCTTTAGGCATTCTGTTGTGCAGCTAATGAAAACTTTGTGGATCTACTTCAGTGACAACGAGTCAGATATAAGGGAATACAACTGAACATCTCGCATCAATGTATTACGTGATGCCATGTATAATCAGAGAACACGAATGTTAAACTTGGTACAATATGTATATGGTTCTGTAACTGAGCAGATATTTGTTCCTTGCTCATACTTTCCCTCCGACGATACGTCATTGTCAGAGAATTGAACAGAAAATGGGTTATTTTATTTGGACCGGGAAGCTCTATCGCATTACGAGTATTCAACTGCTTCTCCCGAAGAGCCAAGGCAGCTAGAGATTCCTAGATGTAACTCTCCAGTTGATGCTTAAAACTACCATTGATGTACTGATGCTTAAACTACCCCTGTTTTCCTTGAATGATAAAGGTGACCCTGTGGATATCATATTATAACGACAGTATGCATCGTTTTGGAGTCAGGGTAAACGCTGCAAGATTACCCAGCTGTTCTACGGAACGTATCATGCTTTCAGTGTGTTACCACCGGAGCAGATTGACAGTGGTGATTTTCGCTCTGTGAAGAATGTTTATGCTTCTCTTCAGCGACCTGTTACTGTTATCCCACATGTCCAATTGAAATACCCACACCTGCCTTGGAAACATATTTGGAGCTGTTTTGGCCTTCCGCATATTAATGTTGAATGGATAGCGGTAACAAAAGAGGTGATTAATGACATTCTTCCTACGGCAAACAAATGATATCGCCACCGATGATGATCTTCAGCAACTGCCCGATTTGTCATGCAGCAGATTCCCTTCCGCCTCGATAGCTGGAATGTTCCGGTATAGCAGTCTGGGAAAATGTCGCACTTGGATACCTGGTGGTTGGAAGCCTTCACCAATGGACATTTTACATCTGAATCTACCGAAGCTTAGTCCCCTATTACACAATTCCCTTCTGTACCCCTTGTTAATGGGTACATTTAAATATTTGCATACATTGGACAATCTCCATGACTGAATACTGCCCAAAATAAGTCAATTTTTATACACTGAGAGATGGAAGTTAATCCAGCGTCACCTGATAGCGCCATTGCACCCTGGCTCCTCCAAATATAATGCCCATTATCACTTTTTGCTACCTCCTAAACCTCTTTATGTGACCTTTTAAGGTTGCACACCTAATAACGCGAAAAACGTCGCCCTTTGTTAGCTATCTGACACTTTAAAAAATAATACAACATGAATAAAGCAGCAAAAAAGTATTGGGTACGTAGAAGAAAACAATTAAAAAAAAAAAGACAGAATGCTGTCACATTACGTTAGTGTCCGTCTATGGAAATATATTTGACTGTTGAAGTTTCAGGGTAGCATGTGACACAAGGATTCTAAAGAGAGCCCAGCGTCTTCTTGGAGCTCACATTTACGATATCACACATTAGCTGTTGGAGTGTGGTTGGGCTTGAAAGAATTAGAAGGTCGCCTGTGCTTGGGGGTTTATTTTACAAAGTTCTGGAATAAGGGTTCGATATTCTTTATGCTAAGTGTTATAGCAATACTGCTGACGGTATTATGAGTATATGAAATCAGAGCGCAATTATTAATTAAACATTTACTACCCACCCATAGCTAATTCATTACTTATCAGCCATGTCACTTATGCTAGCTATTCATTTTGAATAAAATTATGTGGAACTATTTTTGCACCCCTAGAAGTCCGGGACGCTGGAACAATGTGTGTTTGCTTAATTTAGATATAGCAAGAAATTACCGCATAGCATAACAAGGGAAGTGATTATAAAACGTTATGAGGCCGGAATTTGTAAAAAAATTAATATCAATATAAACCAAAGAAGTGGTTCTTAGTAATTCCGTAAAATGTGTGTGTGTATGTGTGCGCGCGCGCGTGCTTGCGTGTATGTGGGTATACACACAGTTTGGGAAGTTAACAGATCAAATATTTGTATCAGTACCTGAGGATAATGTGATGATCTTGTGTTTTTTTCCCCCGCTGTTTTCTAAAGTTATGTTAATGAGGAAAACCTCACTTTTGCATGATGGCTATTATTCTCCATCTCAGATGTTCGGTTGTTTACGCAACAGGTCACATTGTAGACCCAACTCTGTTTTCTGCCTTTTGCTTTGTCCGACTATAGGTGGTGTGATATATGTAAACACAGAATATACATGACTCGTGGTCCTTTAGAACACATTAGACCCTGAAATTTGATCTGGATTTACGGCAATGCTATTAGTAAGCGGACAAACTGAGGTACACTTGTGTGTTATACGCATTGTTCTCTACTGAACATAAAATGTCTGTCTCTTTATTACATAAAATCACTGTTTTATTAGTTTTGTCTGGAAACTAGAAACATGCGGATTATTGCATTTGTAAGTAAGCCTCATGTTTTAAGATGTGTTCGTCTACTTACTGGTACGACGTAGTCCTTGATAGATAGATTGTCCTGTGACGCAGGAAATATGATCTCCTCCCTAACTAGGGATCTTGCGGAGGTAATTAATTAGCTTTGATTTTTACTTCATATGTAGAGTAGATAAGAAAGCAGCAGACAACACGGAAAGCAAGAAAAGGTTTCCAGTGAAGACTACTACATTGCTTCGTTAAATCTTTTTTGACAGCTAGCAACGTGTGTTGGAGAGCCGCTGCAGATTTCCATTCATTATATTGACTGCATAAGAGAGTGTTTAATTTCACTGCTAAATTAAGTTTAAAACTTCTCTGGAAAAAAATATATTTTCAAACGGAACAAGTCGCAAATTGTATATCAACAGCTGCCGATTGTATTCCTTCGATTGCTATATTGGAACATTTAACAAGCCTATTACACTGAGAAGGTAACCTCGTATCTAGTTTGCCAGATACCTGGTCGGATACTTTAAACCCCTGTACCTAGTTTAAAGTGTTTTTTGATAAAATAAAGCACCCAATCTATCTGATTTTCTGTTAGTTTTTGCTTATTTCTAGAATAATATACGGTTACTTTGTCTTAAGGTAAGCCTAATGTAAGTATCAAGATGAAATAAAGATGTAATTAATTTAAGATAGATATTAACGGAGTTTGAGCATACAAAATATAAAACTGAATGTTTAAGTTTACAAAGCCTTAAACAGACTGTGCATTACGTAATGTATTCGGTAGTGGGTGCCTGATAGGCAATAATAGGTCGAGTAGTATATCTCCTCATGGAGGACGGGAGAATTGTGTAAACAAATTACCTTTCGCCACGCCAGTGTCTGAGTAATACTTCTACTTCCATGGCCAGGAAGAAAAAGACGGAGGAAGCCATATTTCAACACCACTTGGTCCCTTACCACAAAACGTCACTTTACGATCCTGAGCTCTCAGTCTGTCTAGTCTTTCCATAACTCACCCTTTCTCAAGGGACATGTGCAACAAATCGCAAATGTCCGGTTGGAAGGATATGCTCACAAAGAATAAGAGAATCCACAAAGAAACAACGCCACTTGCGGAATTCTTCAGATTTGATTCGTTTTGCACCGCTTAAGTGCAAAACTACTATGAAATATTTACGGCAGGGTAACTTTCATTTTCTTTTTAACCCCAAATCAAAATTATTTTCTTCTTGGTTCAGACAAACTGTTGGACAGTGCCCTCTAAATATTAGATGATAAGTGTGTCCTAATCTACTGCAACAGCTTAGAGCTTCTTGTTCTTATTTTGTTTTTAATTTGAATAAGTAAACTAAGGATTTAGTCCCTATCAAAGCTCCCTCTTATTTACAGTACAATTGGCGATATCATACGTACTCAAAAGTAAACATTAATACTAATTACTATTAATTGATAACGAATTCTCATTTTAAACTATAAGCTGAAGATGCAGAGTTCAATTCCCAGCTAGAGGTTCTTGATGATCACATTCTAGTCCTCCTAGAGATTGGACATTTTAATGAAGTTGTTACTGTATGGTTGAGAGCGCGACTTCATGTATAACGATCAATAGTTATGAAACCAATTATAATCCTCTTTAGAATGTTGCAGTCATTGATATGATCTTAAACGTTTTAATTATATATGTATATAGATACACAAACACACAGAACAGGCTTCTTACAACTATGCCGGAGAATCAGAAGAGTGAGCCCTATTGGAGTTTTCTTTGAATGATGCAAATGTACTCTCGAAAGTAAACTCGCAAGGCATATTTGTTACATTCAAGTGTATGTAGTAGTATTTGTACATCTGACGAAATTCGTGAAACAAAATGTTACGTACGGTACTGTATCAAACACAGTTGCTTAAGTATTGTCACTATTAACCCATTTGTTATCTTATGCTTCCTGGTCGGATAAAATAGATTAAATTGTAAAGTTTTATATCTGTTATGTCATCAATAGTCACTGCATGCAGGTGATAAATTCACTCCAATGATCCCTGAAACGTATCTATGGACTTTCTGTAAAGCTGTTTACCGAATTTTAATTGAAATTATTTTTTTCATCATTAACATTTTCTCTCAAAATTAAAGTAAACGAAAATGTAAGCACTAGACATATGGTAGATATTTTTTTTAAAATATTTATGTTAATCTATTACTTCCCATAAATATAATACAGCACATAAGATATACATTGGCTAGGCCACTCGAAAAGAAACATACATTGTATACATCACAACCATTTATTCAATATACAGCTGACTACTCGGAACGAATTTCATTTTCTTCCCGTGAATTGATATAATATTTTGATGCTTCATCCATTTCATCACCTTAACAATAAAGTGTTTTCTACATGAATGCGGCTCTTATGGAAATACTGCACATTACTGTCAACCACGTCTGAAATGTGGATATAAAATAACATATAAGTATAACAAAAATAAAGGTTCATCTAGATCATATGACTCCAAGCTATCACTCATTTTAAAAACAAATATGATGGCATCAATATTCGCATATTGTGCGTCACCACTCTCCCCCACCCTTATTCCCGTAATGTATGATGGAAGAGCACCCAGTATGTCGTATGCCTGTGGTTCAATAAATAATGGAGCTATCATGCTTTTCTTGTCGTAGCGTTCGCTAATATTTCACTGAATGGGGGTGGGACCTGACGCTGCAGCCAGCCCATGGTTTCTGTGTTTCTGCATGCTTGCTCTGAAAAATGTTATCATCAATCGTTTTTGAAAAGCGAAGTGAACATACCGGGGTTGGCAGTTGCCTGACTAACATACACTACACGTCGCATTGCTTACGCTACCATAATGTACATGACTGAGAAATCAATCAACGTCTCGGCTTGTCACCGGGGCTCGTTTACTTGTAAAATCGATGCCTGCTTGTACAATATACAGCTAAAAACATATATCAATGTCATAACATCCAGGCGGTCATGATGATCCATCTATGGGACGTTACAAGTACAAAATATCTCAACTTATCAGCAAAGTACATCTGGCTGCATTATATATTTTAAATTAGCAGCATTTAAATCATGTTAAAATTAGGTTAAAACACTATCGAGACTGTAAGAGTCATACTGTGATTAACGGTGGTGAATATTAAAAGAATATATAATATGCATTAGTTGGCACACCATCGTCTTAAACTATTAATTTTATTAATAACGGCTAATTTAACATTAAATTTGAAACGGTGAAACATGTGAAACATCCTAGGATATTTACAGATTAGCAGTCAATGTCTGTGCATTATGGAAGGCTAGTTAGAGAATTGTTAAATTAAAAACAAATAAATGAATTATACTCTAAGGCAATAGCTAATAATCGAAATTTGTCTCCATTGTTGAACAAACACCAGAACTAAAAATTGTTTGTGTAAAATAACGGCATATTGAGAAAGCTAATGAACAAGATCACAAATAAAAATCAGAATTGTTTTATTTTAGTTTGCTTTGAAGAACTTGAAAGGACTACTGCCAAATTAATTTGTATAAATGTTTCTTCACTTCATCCCTCTTCAGTCTAACTTCGCAACATTCCTTGTACTGTCAATTTTTTTCAAACTGAAAGATTATTATTATTATTATTATTATTATTATTATTATTATTATTACTATTATTAGGTATATAGGTATGCGTCAGTTTATTTGGCTCATATTTCTGTATGAGCAGTGGCGTAATTCAATTCTTATTTTTGAAAGTATAAAAATGACTATTAAAATGCAAATATGTTTTAAATGGCAAAATGTCAAGAATTTTTTATACTAAGGAATATAATTCAATGCTTAGAAACTTGCTGTAAAAATTAAAAACTATATCTAATTCTTACAGTTTTTACGGCCGTAGATTTCATCTTGTTTCAATTAATGTTGACTTCCTAAACGGAGCTAAGAATACTACAATGCTTTTTGTATCAATTTGCAGAAGATATACAAATTTAATAATGCATTTATTATAGCAATGGCCTCAGTGTTATTGATGTGTCACTAGCTATACTGAAAAATCATGTATATCGTTCGTTAGCAAATGTATTCTTACATACAAATTTGTGTATGTTAGATAAGGAGTATATCCATAACATGTGTTTGAAGATAATTATTTCACCTTATGTTATATAAAGTTGTAACTTTGTTCACAGTTATTAACTGTGTTGCCTACAATTCCAGTCATGTATGTTATATCCTTTTATTGTTTAGTATGCTTTGTTTATGGCAGGCTCTAGTTGGAAACTTAAAAATAATTATTCAGTGTATTTGAGTGTTATATAAATACATATATACAGATACAAATACAGTTATTATTAAATTCACCTTACTCCAACTTACATAATATACCAGGTGGCCCACGCAAGTCGTCCTCTGTAGTCTTATGTTTCCCGCATACATTAGTGCAAGAAGAGCTGCCTTGTCACTCGCCCTTCAAAGGGGAAGTGCACGTATCAACAACCTTTCACTGAGCAATCTGCGACGTACCTTATATTTTCCGGAACGTTATGGGATATTTTACAGCTTAAATTAAAATGATGAATACGTACAATGTAGTATGAAAATGAATGTGCTCTTGTTATTTCACTTTAGTTTGCATTATTATTATTATTATTGTTATTATTATTGTCATTACTATGAAAGGCATTAGTTCTCAACCATTGATACTTATTTCTAATCATAATTAGGAGAAAGAAATGCTGCAGCAGACCTGGGGTATGGAGGTCTTCGATACAAAGGATTTTGAAGGAACGAAAATGGCATCCCTTTAAGCTGCACCTACACCAACAATTATAGGGAAACCATCTCCAAAATTGTTCTGCAGAAGTCCATTAAATAAAGTAGACGTAAATCCGGATTTCATCGGGAAGATTTTTGAGGAGATGAATGTTATTTCGCCAAATATACATAAGATACATTATTGGACTCCTGAAAAGCCTCACTGGTTATGATCATATCACATGCAAATGCACTGGGGCATTAACGTGTAGTGCGGCACTCTATGAGACCACATCATTGGGCCAGTTTATTTAACTCCCAGACTATTTGGTCAGCTGTATTTGCAACTCCTACAGAATGAGCTGAATCTCGAGCATCTTCTAGTGAGCATGCCATTTCAGTTAGCTGTGAGGCACTGGTTTCAGCACGATGGTGTACCACCCCATTATTGTAGAGGGGTTAGAGAACATCTGAACAATGTGTACCTCGAACGGTGGATAGGTCGCGGTGATT
Source organism: Hymenopus coronatus (assembly GCA_030762935.1). Lineage (NCBI taxonomy): Eukaryota > Metazoa > Arthropoda > Insecta > Mantodea > Hymenopodidae > Hymenopus > Hymenopus coronatus. The sequence continues at coordinate 356,273,585 of CM060900.1, forward strand.
GTATTCGATGGTCAGCGAGAGCGCCTGATTTAACTCCCTTGGATTTTTTTCTTATGGGGATATATCAAAGCCAGGGTTTACGAAACGGAGCCGGAAAATCCGGATGTGTTAGTGCAACAAGGCGGACGTGCATTTGTATATTTCCATTGTGAATAATGCAATAAATAGAGATATGTCTATAGTATAGGTTTAAAGGAACATAAGTAAATTATATTCATTATTCTTTACTGCAATCAAGGATATAACAGCATATATTTGATACTGCTAATTGTGAAGAACAAATTGTTGCATTATGTTTTGTTGACAAATTAGATGTCAGATATTGATATACCTTGAAATACATCATTAATATGCTTTGCACCATGTGCGTATTGGTTTCCTCAGGGACAATCATTCTTACCAAGCAACCTTTCTCGAGCCAGAAATCGAACCCGGCATCCCATCACAGTGAGCAGGTACTCTAGCGACGAGCTAATGGGCCAGTTTTATTAGTTAAGTGTTGGTTTTCAAGCTCTGGTCTTACGTTTAGCAAGGTTCCTCTCTGGTGGTATCGCGTCCCCTTTACTGATATGCAAACCTTTAGGCGTCCACATTATCCGGGAGTAACTAACTTCAGCGAAGGGTGGCTTGCGTAGGCCAGCTGTTATGTATGTGTACACACACACACACACACACATATATATATATACCAAGAAAATACGACTTAAACCTAGCATCCGATCTTTTAACGATGATTTACCTATAACACAATTATAAGTTATGCAGGTTTACATTAGTTGAGTTCAAAATGTGACATAATTTATCACAATTATTTCTGTTTCCCCATTATTTCCTTATGAAGTAACTATTACTTTAATACGACAAAATTCCAGGATTAAACTGAAGATAGATAAGTGTAATTAAACAAAGTATTTATTCTTACTTTTACCCGCTAGTTGCCAATGTGTATAGGTTGAAGGGGACACTCGCACTGCGACCTACATAAATATATTGTGTCTCACACTCCCCAATAGCAATATAAGGTGAAGAAATCACAGAAGGTTACATATCGCAGGAAACCGATCTCAGAAACGCGCGGAAATCCCTAACAGTTCCAGGCCTCCTGGAGATGCTTAGAAATGAAGATGAATGATCGGTCGGCCAACCAACTCTCTAGTGAGCTGTAATAGCGTTTGAGTAAGTAACCGCACCAACTGTTCGACATCGCCATTATGTCACAAAATCTAGAAGCACACCTAAAATATGAGAAGGTCACAGAATGAAAGGGTAATCATGGGAATGACATTATGGTTGCTGGGAAACAATCCCAAAATTCGTCTACAAACTAAGAAATACTAAACAAAATCCAAGATCAGAGTGGGTGGTGGACAGGAATCGAACACGGGACCTGCAGAATACGAGACTCACATGTTAACGCGAAAGAAATTGAAACTCCATTTGTTTTAGGAACGTTCTTTGACTCCTGTGGTTCTCAGAGTCCCATTCTATATTGGAGCTGAAACACTGCCTAATTTTGCTCAGAGACCTCTTTATCTTGAGGATATTTTGCTTGACGTAAATCTACAACACGGAACCACCGGTTTTACTTCCCTTCAGAAGAAAGTCATGCTAAATATTTTTAAGCCCGAAAACAAATTAATCGCCCTTTGCCGAGTTTGAAGCCCGAGCCATGGCAATCAAAGAATAGCATATTATCCCCATAACAAGGTAGACAAAATTAACGTGGAGCGATTTCGTTTTTCTGTCAATGTGAAACCACGATGTTAAGGAATCTGAATCAAAATAAGCTACACTGGAGTCGTAAAAACATACAAATTGACTAACTTTTTGGCTATTACAGAACACAGGATAATTGCCATGTATATTTTAGGAGCCTCAAACCTGAGTTAGTAGTTTGATGTGTTAGCTAATACTGTGTGAATACAGACCCACAATTTACTAATAGGTCTCACCTTATTCTTCTCAGAGAGAAAATATATCTTACATTGAACCTCAGTACAAATTCAATCAAAACATAAACATAGCCTGTAGCTATAGTCCCGTTCTTAATGGTTCATTGCCTTTCTGTTACACGTTTTATAACAAAAGAATATCGTTATGGACAAAAAATAATTCCTAAGAAAAAATTGTTCTGTAATATCATGTTCAACTGACATGACAACCGGAGGTTTCCATATTCATACAATTTATCTTACATTTCTGAAAAGAAATATATTCCCTTTCGCAGTTGGTTACCGGAATATTAAACACAGTAAATAAGCAATAAATACAATGCGTATTCTTTCTACATATGCCTATGTTTGTCGATATCTAAGCAGATGACTATACAAGATATGTTGAGGTATGTGCAGAAACTAGGAACTTGAGGATATCTTCATATGAAAGCATGCCTCAACATAGCTTGTACAGTCAAATATTTAACCAATGGGTACTTTGTAGCCGATTAAAGGATGAAGTTGCAAAGGCTAAAATGATGTATAAGCTTGTAGACGAAATATCAATGCTCACTATATTAATAACACATTGTTATATAAAACAGCTGTCATCTATATTTTCTTCTTGGTTACTGTTTCTCTTATGAGCCAGTAACATCTGAGAAAATTTTAGCTAAATTTTTCAAAGATTTCCTGGTATTTATAAAGTAAATATTTGGGGGTGGGGCTGTGAGCCGAATGAGGGCACAAAAAATCAGCAATACGTTAACAAGTCGAGTTTTCCTTTAAGAATAGCTATTTACAATTGCAGTTCCAAAGGTTGTATAAAGCTGTGTAAACCAGCAGACAGATGGCCGTTGTGGTCAAGTGGTCAGAGGGCAGACTTCTCACTCCGAGGTTCTGGGTTTGATTCCCAGCTGGGCAAGGAAGTTTTCTTTAACCACAATTATTCCCTATTCCCCACAGGGTCTGGCAGAATGAATAGTGTGTGTCTTTTAATTACATTAAATTATCACACTAACGTCAATAACCTACACTTAATGTAGCATTTTTATAGATTTAAAACCCTCGATATTACCATAGCAGTTAAAAGGTTCTATAATAATAATTCCATGGCATGGCAGCTCACGGGGAACCTTGACTTACCACCCGGCCGCTGCGTCCCCCATCTCGGTCCACTACAGACGTCGTAGATGGGGTGCAGTATTGGAGGGTGAGACGTGGTCAGCGTCTCGAGCCCCCGGCCGGTTAATACGGTCCTCATGATCTGGAGCCGCTACTTCTCAATCAAGTAGCTCCTCAATTGGCTCCCCAGAGACCTTATTAGGGTGAGTGCACCCCGGGCCAGGTCTCCCAGCGGGGGAAATATCCCGACGCCGGTACTAGTGATCGAACCCAGGTCTTCCGCTTGGTAAGCAGCCACGCTACCACCGCGCTATAAAAGGGTCTATACCAATGGAAGAAAAAAAACATAAAAAAACTTTAATTTAATTTACCTTATAAGCAATGTTAATCGCAAAACAGACTACTTTCAATAGTGATATCCCTAGGTTTAACTCTTTTATCTCACTTTCTAATCTGCCTCTTAGTAGGTAAAAGGAATTTCTTATCTAAGTTAAATTGTAGTAAAAAGGATCATGTGATCATCGATTTGTTCATTGTGGAGTAAATGCAATGAGTATGACCTCGATTTTACGGTACATTCGTTGAGAAGAGAAAGTGCTGGCTTCTAGAGAAAGTGCCAACACGTTTATCTTGTATGCATATCTATACCTGGTTTCATAGGCTTGTCTTTAATTATGTAAAGTTATACTCGCATGCTTTACATGGCAAACAGGCTTCATTGCTATCCTTTTGTAGGGCGTCTAGGCTGCACAATATTACATTCTTCTTGGGTTAATGTTCTCTGTAGTATAATCACAAAATTAATTTATTCATATACAAGTATATTGAGAGTAACTATTGCAGTGTGATACTTTGCTCCACTATATGCGTACCTATTTTAACAATAATTTATTGTTCTGTTTGTTGTTCAGTTTTCTTGTTTTGAGAGCCAGTTCAAATAGGCATGTACATACCTCCTGCACTGTCCTGCCCCGAGGGAATGTAGTGATGCATAAACCGCTGTATGCCATGAAATGAAATGAGTGATATTTATGAACGCTTCCCTAACTGCTGCGGTTGTTAACATCTCATTCTCTATTGGGCATGCAAGATCGCTTAATTTTGCTCAGAGGCCTATTTATCAAGCTTGATGTTCTTTTACGTGCCGTAAATATACCAGACAGGACCAATAGCTTTACTTCCCTTCTAAAGCAATCCATGCTAAGGATTTTTACGCCCAAAAACATATATCGCCCTCTGCCAAGTGTGAACCGTCACCATGGGAATTAGAGGCTAGCATGTTACCCCTAAACCACGGAGGACGGCGCTCTATACCACAGAGCACTCATTGGTGACAGGCTGTTCCAATACGACCCGTCTGAGTAAGAGTATATGTGCGTACCCAAACACAGAACTCGGAGCAGAACTGGAAGAAAAGAGTGATAGCCAATGTGTCACATGACAAAGGTCCTACCACAATACTTGAGCGCTGCCGCATCAGTTCCACACTTGATTCAGCCCTGACGCTAGCTTGCCTCAATGCAGGGACGTGTTACAAGTCACATGTAAACCCCTTTGAGCCGCAAGTTGTTGCCTGCAATTTTGGCGCGCAACCGGCTCCAGTATAAGAGGTGAAGATTAGGGAAATGATTTTTAGCATTTTGAGAAACACAGATATGCATTTCTGATTAGTACATTTGGCATTATGTAGCATTTATATGTTTGCAATTTAGAATTATATAATATTTTGAAGAAAGTCATCAATCTGATAGCATTACTGTACAATTAAAATCACGTTTGTAAAGAATTAGTGGGGGAATAACAATTTGTAAAATTGGACATTTTAAAGTAAATAATATACACCGTTTAAAGCAAGGCAGAGGAAATTATAATTTATGTGGACTAAGGCATATCAGTGGAAACATATGAATATGAATAGTAACACCACAAAATGAACTCAAAATAATGCAAGCTCATAAATTGTGAATGAAGTAATAGAACGTGAATCAAAACTTTGTTGTCATTTCTGTTCTGCTGTCATAGCAATTAAAGTAATAAGACCGAAATCGAGGATGGTGCCGCCGCAGTAACATGTGCGACTCGCATTCGGGAGAGAGTTGATTGGATTTTCATGGCTGGACTTCCTGATCCTTGGATTTTTCAGGGGTTTGCCCAGGTTGCCACACGAATGCTGGGAACGTTCATTGCATCTCCCAAATTATCCTGTCCATCATTTTCTTGCCATCTGCTGGAGGCTTGAACGACCAGGTGACGGTGTTCGAAGGGTTGCGGCTGAATGGAGCCTTGTGCACTGTAGAGGATTTAGCCTAACGTCGTCGGTAGCGCTCGTTCGGGACACGCCTGCGGGTCTTTCGGACTCGGGCCCACTTGGGCAGCCACCGGAGGTTCGAGGCTGGGGGCTCGTGAGTGGGACCATTAGAGGCATTTCATTTGTAACCGTGGTGAACCACTTCCATTTCTTCGTACATAGTCATCCGGATCTGGTCGCTCTTCTGGTGTTTCTCCGCATCCCTTCCTGAAGTCACGTGCCGTGCTCTGCCCCAGGATTTGGAGGATCCGAAAAACTGTAATTACTGAAACGTGTTTCAACATCTACGCCATAGATAGGCTCCCAAATAGATACCAGAACTGTTTTAGCAAAATACGAGTATTTGAGCTTAATGGCTAACATATTTCGGCAATGAATGCATATACCTACAAAAGAAAACAGAATATGTTTCTTAAATTTTCATCTAAATCTTCAAGTCCATTGAGAATGCTCGGCCAATGGTGAAGCGAAAAAGTGATTCTTGAATGTTGTTTCACAAGACAGCTCCTCCGTCTGGATGTATCAGCTGATTAGGCGCTCATCTTTTGATTCCAAAGTCAAGGGTTCAAACCTGGCCAAAACCGGTGATTAATTGCAACTGTTCCGTGTCATTAAATTTGCTGGCACGTAAAAGAACGCCCGTGTGAAGAATTTCCGACAAACCGGCAGTGCTGATATGTGCTGATGATCCTGGCAATTGATAGCGTTGTTGAGAGACAATTTTCCATTTCTACTTTCTTTACACATACTATGTACATAGTGTATAGAGAAGGTATTGTAATGTACCCAAAAATTCGATATCAAGATTTCACCGGAAATTCATGTTTTGGGTCCCCCTGAATAAAAAAAAGCATTTTAGAAAAAGGTCCGTGTTTGCGTGTGTCTGAATGTGGACAGCATAGCTCAAAAACGAAAAGACCGCTAAATACCAAACTTGGTGCTTGTGTTTAAATTTGGTATCTTCCAAGGATGCGACACGAAGATTTTCAAGAAAATCCCCCATTCCAAACTATCATTTACATGCAACATTTTTCGAAAATTTTGATTTTCCCAAAAATGGTTCAAACGATTTTGTTAAAAATACTTTATGTTTAAGAGTTTTATAACAAACGAAATGTATATCTTGAATTTTCTGAGAATAGCTTCCGAAGACCTCTTCATTCTGGATGACTTTTGTGTAACTGACAAACCGTAAGAGATATACAAAAACTTACTACACAAAAAATGTAGATTTTATTAAAACTCACAGTTTATGTCATATACATTTTTTGTAGAGTTAATCGTTTTTGAGATATTCCGGATTATTGGTTTCAATTATTTTAACCACCTAAACTTTTTTCGAACGGTAAGGAATCTTTCTCCTCTTTTCTGGTTTGTTTATTCCTGGCAAGCAAAGAGATTGAACTTTCAATTGTTTCACATAGCTACCGCTTTAGCCCGTGCATTTTCTTATTTCCCATCTAGTTACGAGAAATCTAATACCAATTCTGCTTATGTTTATCTTGATTAGCATGATAAGATAACAGATAAATGTTTTGTTTTTTATAATTTTTTTTCTTTTAATGCAGTTCCGGAGGCTTGTCAGGACTCCGGCGCTGTATTCCTTTTTCCTCTGTTTTTTTCCAGTTTCCTACATTGACCTATTCATTTCTAACGTTTTCCTGTTACCTATACATACGCAGACATATACACATTCACAAACACAGAAACACCCATGCCCAAGCCGGGACTCGAACCCACGATCCGTGCGCCACGAAGCACCAAAGCGAGGCACTTTAGCGAGCGCGGCCACCGGGATCGGCGTTGTTTTGAATAAAAGGTTTGTTTACCATACAGCTAGAGGACATCATGTGAATGGAACACATTAGATATTTTCACTTCTACTTACAAGGACGATTTCTGCTAACGTTTATCTAGATTATCATGAAGTAGATAGAAGACTGCTTTTCAACAATGATTTGTTACAGAGATGTAGAGAAAGTCACGTGAATGAAACACATTGCGATTAAGCAAACATTCTATAAAGATGTTTTCATTTTTATTCTTGTATGTCCACTGATTGCATGTGTAGCAACAACTTTCGCATTTATATCACACTAATGACTTTCCATTTTGCGTAAATTTAACATTTTATGGCATTGTCAAAACACATTAAACATGGTTAACAGTTAGTGAAAATGAAAACGCGAGAGTACATGAGGACTTGGCCTTATATTCCATTTGCGAAAAATCACTATCCTACTTGCTTGTTGCCTTGCCCAGCAGACATCTGTACTTCCGCGCAGAGTTTCTTTCTACTCTATCCTGATTGACAAATATACATCAAATGAGGACAAATCAATGCGTGTGGAAAGAAAGCATAGGCGATAAAGGCAATATAAGCATTATAGGAACATGTGCTTGCGTCATCCTGAGATACAGGTATAAAGCAAAGGATCGTCTCGTGGATGGGGATTTACATGCATTCCAGATACTTCAACTGTTATGTAATATGCTTAATTCATACGGTAATTAAAACTAAAATTTGACAATTATCTTCGAATATATTGAGATCAATGACCACCTATTTTGTATCGCACAACAATATTCCAGGATAGTGGTCAATGGAAAGCGACTAGTGTTCGTACCAGTTAAGAGATACAGAGCAGTTATATGGAAGAGGTCTTGGTGATGATCAGAGCAGAACTTTGATACGAAAGGCGAAAAGAATGAACATTAAATTAGCTAAAAGAAAGTGCATTAAAAAGTGCTAATTTCACATTCAACTAAAGACACAACATTCTCTCATACTGTCACTATTAAAACGCCTGCCTAAAACAGGATCCAGAACATTATTTTATTGAAGAGTTCTTCTCCCCACTTGCTTACCCTCCTCAGATGGAGGACTTACATCCCCACCCTAAGAGTTACAAGCTAATGCCTGGTGTTTGATGCCTGTTGAGAAGGAGCGGACTGTGGATCTGATCGATAATGCAGGAATGGGGGATCAGCCCAAAGCCTGGTATGAAAGCGAGGAATCAGAGAGTATGAAATGAATGCGAAATGGACGACAGGAAGGTAATGATGCAATTGGTAGAATAAATGGCGGGGGAAATCATAGGACCCAGTAAATACCCTCCCAGACGCCGCTTCGTCCACCAAAAATCACACCTTAGGTGTACCTGGGCCGCCTAGGTGAGATGCGAGAGACGGCGCCACTCGTTATTGAAGTCAAACGTCAAAACTGCTAAAAGAGGAAGCATTTAACATTTCAGTCTTCTTTTTTTTTTTTTTTTTTTTTTTTTTTTATTTCGTGAGGCTGCATTTTCGGTCACTGAGTAAACACTTGCATGATGAAAAAGAGTCTTCATCACCAGCAAACACAAATGGTGCATCTTACTTTATCAGCCAGTAGTTTAAATCCTTGTTCGCTGCAATATCAGCATTAGGGGCTTTGGTCACGCTCTGTTCTTGCTTCTGCTTTCCATAGATAGAGCTAAAGTCTTTCTGCCATACATAAAAGGCGTCACTGACAGAATAGGCAAATTATTAAATAAATAGAAAATTAAAACAATATATCTTCCAACACGAAAATTAAAACAAATTCACAAATCTGCCAAAGACCCACTGGACCCGCTCTGTACCGCCGGGGTTTACAAAATACCTTGTACATGTGGCCAATCTAACATAGGCACAACGAAACGTAGCATGAAAACCCGCATAGCCGAACACAAAAGATGCTGTCGCCTCGGTCATACAGACAAATCTGCCGTTGCAGATCATGCCCTCGTCCTAGATAAACATGACATATTATTTGATAAAACAGGAGTTCTCGCAACCACCAAGCATTACTACCCCAGAATAGTCAGAGAATCCATAGAAATATACAAACATCCCAATAATTTGAAATAGAGAAGACGGATTTAAGCTAAACCAGACCTGGATTCCTGCCTTACAGCGTCTTCGCACAGGCCAGCAGAGCCAATCAGAACACATCAGTCCAATTACACCCCTCCCACTACTCCAACCGTATATATTGCCGTCTACTGCTCCTTGAATCGGCGACATTCGGAACTTCTTCTTCGACTCTTAAGGATGGCTAAGAAGAGACAACGCAGACTCGCCGCTGCTAAGGCAGCACCCGACGCCTCCTCCCCGGCAGCCGCCGAGGAGGTAGCAACTCAAAAGCCACCGGTCCCGGCAAGCCCTGCTTCGCCGCCGGCCGCCACCGCAGTCTCGCCGCAACTGCAGCCGCAGTTGCCGCCAACACCGCCGCCACCGACGCCTCCACCCAGCACTACGACGCCGCCCCGGTTCAGTGCCGTGGTACGGGGGATCCCTAGGGACCTTACCACCCGGCATCTGCTCACCGCCGTGCTGTCGCGGTGGCCTTCTTGCTTGAGGGCCACCCGCATTTACTGCGACCGGGGGCCAACGCCGCTCGTTCGTTTGGAGTTACAGGACCAGGCTGACCTGGAAGCTGCCTTGGCGTCAGGGTTGCCCTTATTAGGGCGACTTCTGGTCGTCGAGGCTAGCCGACAGCAACGCCATAGGCCCTGCCGACGCAGCTGTGCCTACGGCCACACAGCTGAAGTCTGCTCTTCGCCACCGAGGTGCCACTACTGCGGTACCAACTCCACCACCACCGAGTGCACTGGGCACGACCTCCGCCGTCGCCGCCGATTCTGTGCCACCTGTCGTGGCACAGGACACTACACAGGGCAAGCCCAGTGCTCTCTCTACCCAAGGAGCAGCCTCCTGCCCGCCGCACCACTCCACCGCAGACATCAACCACTGAGGCCTCACAACCTGCACTCTCAACAGACGCGGCGACGCGAGAAGCCATTCAGGACCTCCACGCGGAGATCCTGAACGTCGGCGCTCGACTAGCTGCCCTGGAAGAGACATGCAGCCTCCTCCCACAGAAGCTGCAGGAATTGCAAGCTTCTAACGCCGCAGCAGCCACCAGCCAGCAGACTACAGCCGCCGACCTGTCCACCAGGATCGACGCCCTCATGCAGCTTCTGAGGCAGGTTCCTGCAGCTAGGTGCTCACTCTGCTGAGCTGTTCCAGTCAAAACGTCACCAACCCAACACTGCTCCTCCTCCTGTACAGGCTGAGGGGCACGTACGGCTCGGGGATCATCGGCCACCAACACAGTAGACGACTACTGGGAGCTTCGCGGAGCAATTCCGAAGCAGGTATAATCCATAAGATCTACGTCCTATTCTCTCCTCTATTTCCACCCTTTATTTCCTTATCAATATCACCTCTATTCCCTAGGCTGCAGTCAGGTTCCATGGCTGTCAGCCTAGAAATAACCTTTCACCCGCTCCCGCACAACATGCGGCAGCTTCCTACCTCTCGTCTACTAACGCGGGTGCATTAGCGGGACCGCGCAAAGTCTCGTGATTCTCAACAAACTACTGTTATAACGTGGAGGGGTTTTTAGTGTGTAAGCCGCATGAGGAAGCGGAGAGTCCCACATATCCTCCCAGCCATTGCACTTCGGCTGGTGGTTGAATGCGTAATGCATTTTCCCCCTCCACGGTAAAAAAAAATCGGACTCACGCGTTGTTTCACCCCCACGCAGACGCCGCGCTCTCATTGGACGCGAACAGCAGCTACGGCGAACCACCTACCGGCGAACCTGGCAACAGCAGCGGCAGGAGCCACGGCAGCACTCCCCCCAGCGGCAACGCAGTGGGCATTTGTCCCTCTAATAGCTTGCAGCTCCGACGCCTGCGGGTGCTCGGCATACATACAGCGGCAACGCAGTGGGCTCTGACCCTTTTCTAGCTTGCCGTTCCGCCGCCAGTGTGCGAGCGGCCCCCACAGACAGCTTGCTGTCATTTCGTAAAGAGAAGGAACACCCCTACTTCTTACTCCTCTTCTACTCTCTTCTTTCTTTTCATTGACCTGACAAGACCGACAGACAACGCTACAGCGGGTTCGTAAGGCCACAGCCAAGGGTGAAGGCCGCCGGCCTGAAACCTCGAACCGATATGGTTCGCACAGGCGCCTCCTCAAAGGAGGTTCGGTCCTCTGCGGACAGCCGAAGAGCAACCGCAACTACTTGGACTTGTAATAGTGGGCAGCAGCCCAGTACCAGCAGACCTGCTCCCTCTCAAGAGACGGCTGAACATTCGGGTAAGCGAAGCAGGACGTCTACTGGCGGCAGCAACAGGCGAAAACCATCTTTGCCACACCGCCTGGTTGTGGTAGAGAGTGACACAACCAGTCCTTACACCATCCCCATGCCCGACTCCGACACCGACGTCGAGCCTGACGGGCCGTGGATAACTGTCCACGCGGCGGGCCGCAGAAGCGGCCGTTCCTCCCCCAACCCAACTACACCACCACAGGGAAACAACCAACCCCCAATCCATCGGGGGGCGTAAAATCCCGCCTATAGTTGCCGATGCTTTCCGCAACCATGTTGTGGTAATGAGAAAGCTGGCAACGAAACTTAGGGGCCCCTTCGAGGCCCGGCGGAAGCTAAAGAAAGTCCACCTCCATACCTCCTCGGAAAGGGACTTCAAGGCGGCGAAGGCTGTCTTACGGGACGAAGAAACCCCGTTCTACAGCTACCCGCTGCAGCGGCCCTACGTGGAGCGTAGGATTATACGGGGCCTTGACTCCGACTGTATCCCGGAGGACGTCAAGGCGGCCCTTCAGAACGAGTACAATATCACCCCCAACTCCGTGGCACGTCTCAGTAAGACGGTGGCAACAGACAATGGCACTCAGCGAGTGCCTATGCCCTTATTCCTGGTCGTGGTACCAAAAGGAACGCGCCCAAACAGTCTAGTCGATAGACGCTGTCCGTCGGCTTATCTTCACCGTCGTGCGTATCGAAAGATACCACGGCAAAGAAGGACCTCTGCAGTGCCATAGGTGCATGGGCTTCAACCACTCTAACAGTGTGTGCGAGCGCAAGCTCGCATGCCTGCGGTGTGGTGACGCCCATTTACTGAGGGACTGCACAAAGCCCTATGAAGCTCGCCACTGCGCGAATTGTAATGAGGCGCATGTGGGCACATACAGGGGCTGTAAGGTGCGGAAGCGCCCGGTTGAGAGCCGCCGTGGAGGACCCCAGGAGCCAGCTACTGTGCGCCCTGGGGCGTCCTTTGCGTCGACACTCAACCGCGCTGAGGGAACGCTGCGCGCCGCAGAGGCAGCAGCACCTCCCGCCCCCGCAGTCACTGCAGAGACTGTGGCAGCTCCGTCCTCGACGGAGACCCCAACCGCCCAACCAGGTCCGTCTACATCGACGGAGGAAGCCGCTCCGACACCCTCGGCAGAGGGCCCACGCCGGAGTGCTTCAAAAAAAGAAGACCAAGAAGAGAGGGAAGAAGACCCGACGGGCGCGCGGCCAGCAGGGCCAATCAGAGGCTCCCACCTCTGAGAGACCCATGGCCAGGCCCCCCGCACGCCAGCACCGACCAGTCGCGGAAACTCCAGCAGCTCCCGCCGCAGTACCGACAGCGGTGACTCCAGCGGCAACCCCGCTGGAAGTCCCCGCCACAACGCCAACAACGGAGGCTCCTGCGGCAACCTCACCGGTAGCTCCTGCGACAACAGCGGCTTCCTCGGTCTTCTCAGTGGCCATCCCACAGGCGGATTTGGATGAACTTCAGGACCTAGCCCTGTGGTTTGGTGACCTCCTAAGTAAGGTCCTACCAATACTGCGCAACTTTAAGTTGCAGTACAGTGACCCCAGACTCTCCCCCCTCCAGAAACACACCCTGTTCCTCCAAACGTTGGAGCAGTTGTACCCGGGTTCCGCTAAGTACTGGCCTCTAGATTCGTCCGGAGACCATTACGACTCGCGTACTGGAACGCGAACGGTATCCGGGGCCAACGCCCAGGCGTTCTAGAGTTTGTACAATCGTACGGAATTGACATCCTGATGGTCTGCGAAACCCTTCTGGATGCTGTTACTGACTTTTCGCTGCCTAGTTACGTCACCCAACGGTCTGATCGGGTCGGCCGACAGGGTGGCGGTACAGCTATCTTCATTAAGAACTACATAACCCATACTCCTGTCCAACTCCCAGCACTATAGCACGTGGAGGCCTGTGCAATCCGGCTTGCCGTTGGCGGGCTCGACGCGCTGCTGATAGCTGCATATAACCCGCCAAACCACCGCTTCGTCGAAGCGGACTACACCACTCTACTAAACCTTCACCCAGTGATATGCGTCGCAGGAGATCTCAACGCGAAACATGCCCACTGGCATAGCCGCACCAACAACCGCCGAGGCCGCGGGCTCTTCCGCCTCATCAGCGGTAACACCAGCCTCGTCGCGCACGGACCGAGAGGACCTACGTGTCATCCGGCTCGCGGCAGATCGGATGTTCTTGACATCATAATCACCAAGAACATACCATTTCATCTAGACCCCTCGGCGGTAAACCAGTTGGACTCCGACCACGACCCTGTCGTGGTTGATACAACCGAGACCGTATCAGCTCTGGTAACACCAGACTGGATAAATGAGATCGACTGGGACGCAGCCGTCCTAGACCTAAACCAAACCGTGGATCCGCGACCTCGCATCGATTCCATCGAGGCGCTGGAAGCTGCAGCCGCGGCTTTCTCCCGACAAATCTTGAATGTGGTACGCGCGCACACCTACCGCAACCCATCTGACAAACCTAACCCGAGAACCATTCCTAACGAACTCCGACAGCTGCTAAAAGCCAAGGCAACCGAACGGAAGCTATGGCAGCGCTTCCGCCATCCCAGGATCCAAGCAGTGTACCAGCGGTTCAAATCCCTGGCAAGGCGCATTCTTCGCGCGCACCGCAAAGCGGCCTGGGAGCACACAATGGCAAATGTAAACCTGGAAGAGAAACAACCCTGGAGGATCATCCGATCCCTCAGGAAAGGCAAAAGTCAGTTTCAGCATCCCATCCATGGCACTCGTGGGAGACTCTCTTTTGAGCCCCAGGATAAAGCCACGGATTTCGCAGATTATCTGGAGTCTCAATTCGAACCCCGCGAAGACCCCCAGGACGAAGACTTTACTGAGCTCGTGCAAGCGACGATAGACTACCTCTACGAGGAGCCCCCGCCGCCCCACGATGAGATCCGCATTCCTTTAGTCACCCCGAAAGAGGTGGCTTCCCAACTCACCAACCTAAAGCCTAACAAAGCCCCTGGGCATGACGGCGTCACGGCGCCTATGCTCCAGCACCTACCCCGAAAGGCCTTAATCCACCTGACGCGGATTCACAATGCATGCCTACGCCTACGTCACTTTCCAACGGGTTGGAACGAGGCGAGGGTGGTATGCATTTTTAAACCCGGCAAGGACCCGGTCTCCCCGTCAAGCTATAGATCTATTAGCTTGCTTCCGATCGTCTCCAAAGTATTCCAGCGGTTACTCCTACCTCGCCTCACCCCTCTCTTCGAGGAGAGACTCCTACTCCCGGATCACCAGTTTGGTTTCCGTACTGGACATTCCACAACCCTGCAGTTGCTGAGACTGGCTGAGAAGGCTGTCCTGGGCTTCCAGGACAACTTCAAGACAGTCGCGGTGCTCTTGGACGTGGAAAAGACCTTCACCACCACGTGGCATCAGGGACTCTTGTACAAACTCAAGAACGCAGAAATCCCTCCCCCCTACCTTCACCTGCTTAGTAGCTTCCTTCGGGACCGCACTTTCAGGGTGAGGGTGGAGGGGAGGCATTCCACAGTCAGACCCATAGCGGCGGGAGTGCCGGAAGGCAGCGTGCTGTCACCGTTACTCTTTGCCGCCTACATGTCCGACTTCCCCACAGAACCCAGTACAGTTACGTGCCAGTATGCCGACGATGTCCTCATAATGGCACGTAACAAGAACGCCCGGTACAGAGACAGCTCCAGGCCATAGGCAGATGGAGTGAACAGTGGCGGATGGCCATCAGCCCGCAGAAGAGCTCAGCTCTACTGCTGGCTAAAGCCCGTGGCTGGTGGCCGGAGAGGTCGCTGAGGTTGCGGTGGCGGCGGATCCCCTGGGTCCGCACCGCCAAATACCTTGGAGTCCTCCTCGACCGCGGCCTTACTTTTACTCCACATGTCAGGGAGAACGTCGGTATGGGACACGCTGCCCTACGGCAGTTGTTTCCCATCTTCCGCTCCTGCGAGGTCTGGGGACTGCAGACCGTGCAAAACAGGGCATTGAGGATGATATATGGCACAGACCGTAGATTCCCGTCCCACATTCTCCATTCCCACTCCGGAATCCCTTACATTGTGGACGTTGTGCGAGAAAGAGCTCGCACAATCTACACTAAACTTGCTCTTCACCCAAATCCTCAGGTGAACACTCTCGGTCTTTACGATCACACGCTGCCTAGGAGACGCGTAAGCTACCGCCTTCCCAAGGACGCCTTGGGATGGTAGTTTTTCGGCCGCCTCTCCCTTCTATACAGTACTACCCGCCAAGTTAAGCAGCATCGGGCCCGGTCACAACTCGGACGGGTGACCGTCCAGTTATACTGCGACCAGATCTGCAATATTGGCTTTCCCCCACCCCATACCTACATCCTTTCAGTTCTCCCCGCTAGCCAGCACTGCTTTCCTTGACAGCCCGCAAGCAGCTGGCCAAGTTAAGCAGCATCGGGCCTGGTCCCTCTCTGGGTGAGTGACCACTCCGGTAGGTAAGCCAGTCCGCGCCGCCTGCACAGAGGGAAACACACTGCCCACATTACTTCGACACAGACATAAACGCTTGCACAAGACTACATCTTTTATATCACACGGGTAAATCCGCGAGAAAAGCGGATAGGTACCGTGGTGATTTGCCCCCGCCCGAGTACACTCGGGCGACTAGTTCCTGCTCCTGGCTCCTGGCTCCTGGCTCCTTGAATCGGACTTCGCTCTCTGCCTTCACAGAGTAAGCATGGGAGGGAAACGCCGCAAGCCTGCCGCAGCCGCCCAAGAGCCAATCGAGGAGCCACCCCAGTCTCCCAGCCTACAACCTCTGCCGAGCCTGAACCAGCCACCACGGAAAGTCACGCCGCATCACCCACCGTCGAAGCCTATCAATCCCCGCTGAACATCACAACCGACAACGCACCGCCTACACCACCTACGACGTCACCAGTACCATACCTCTCCTCGCTGCCGCGCTTCTGCGCAGTGGTGCGTGGAGTTCACCGGAAGCTACCGGATGGTCTAGTACTCAACGCTGGCCGTCTTCGTTGGCCTTCAATGATGAAAGCCACAAGAATTCACATAGAGAGAGAGAGGACCGTCACCACTTGTCAGGCTGGAGTTCTGGAACGAGGCGGACTACCGCGCCGCCTTAGCTGATGCGTTGCCTGCCCTCGGGCAGGTGCTCGCAGTTGATCCCGGATGAAGCGTCCGTGTCTTCCCGTGTCGCCGGTGCTGCCAGTACGGGCACTCCTCAGACGCCTGCACAGCCGCCGCCCGTTGCTACTATTGTGGCGCTGGACGTCACACCTCCGCCAGCACTTACCATGATTTGACTTGCCGGCCCGTGTACTGTGCTACTTGCAACAGCGCAGGTCACTATACGGGTCAAGCGGTGTGCCCACAACACCCACGAAGACAGATCCCAGCCATTCACCAGCCACACGCCGCGCCACCACAACCAGCCTCTCATCAGCCGCACGCAGCACCACCACAGCCAATCTCTCACCCGCCAGCGCCCATCATCACTTCCTCGCAGACAAAACAGCCACCGCAGAACTCCAAACTCATCCAGCTCCAAAATTACCTTGCGACCAACACAGCCGAACTCCATAATCTCCGTCTTGCAGTCTCCACCATAACCGAACGAATCGCCACGTGGGAGGAAGCACTGACCCGCTTTCTGGCGGAGCTTCAGGCAACTGCCCGCAACCTTCAGTCTACACCTCAGGAAGTACACTGGGAGAACGCCGCCTTACGAGACCACTTCACTAGGAGCCTCGAGAAGGTGGAGGATTACATCAACAATTCCAGAATCTACAAAGTCCACAAGCAGCTCATCAACAGACTCGAGGACTGACAATAAGACTGCAAGATATGACACAGCAAATCACATCAGCCATACATCATCGACCAAACACGCTAAGCTTTGGAGCTATGGCCACATCACCCAGAACTCGCCTGGGAAGAGCTCCATCGCCAGTCTAACATGCCCCTCTGGTTAAATGATGCACCTCAATTTTTGTAGGTCGACGTCAGGGCATTGCGCCATGTCGTTTGCCCCTACACCCCACGCTTCATAATACAGTTACCCGCAATCACTCGGTTTGCTTCGGCGGTACCGGGCACCATAACACCACATATGCCCCAATAAATAGTGACACCACAGTATTAAATCCTTCCTCTCCCCTTTCCTTATTTCCTTCCCAAATACTATATACCTGTTATCCTTATAACCTTTATTCCTGTTTCCCCCCCCCCAAAAAAAAACAAAAAAAAACTTGAATCTGTAGTCGCTATCCATTCCTGCCTACTCTCATTCTGAAGATGTCCTCCACAGCTGGGGACGAAACGCCAAGTTTTAATTATTTT
The DNA here is from genome assembly GCA_030762935.1 of Hymenopus coronatus. Classification (NCBI taxonomy): domain Eukaryota; kingdom Metazoa; phylum Arthropoda; class Insecta; order Mantodea; family Hymenopodidae; genus Hymenopus; species Hymenopus coronatus. The sequence goes on from CM060900.1 coordinate 356,291,447, forward strand.
AATAATTGTAATATTCGACCATGCCCTACAAGCCCGGATATGTTAGATTTTACTAATAATAACACCGGCCGTGAAAGCCTACGAGCATAGTTATTTATTGAACTTGAAAGAGTCTGCTTCTCGCCAATAAACTGTTGCAGTACTCCACCTTTATTTCACTGTAGTTTATTCTTCTTCTGTGCTTTGCACTACCTATATGCCGCAATAATACGATTTGTATTATTGGTTTTCAACAAATGTTAATCAAATATTACCAAAATTGCATCTCAAGATAGACCCTTCAACACTGAATTCCATCTACACTGAGCAGTTTGCGATACTATGGATTACTGGCAACACAGGAAATGTGCAGACCACAGTAGTCAAATAGTTTTCGATTTGAAGCATTAAAGCTCCCTAAATTTGTTCCAGGTCTGAATAATACTGATTGGAGACAGGCTGAATAGTCAGATTGGTTGTGCCACCGCCGTTTCCTAAACAATAGCATTAGTCTAACATTGTTATAATGATGCTCAAACTAATTTAAAAGTTATAAAGACCGCAGTAAAGCGAAAGAAATAAGACGCCAAACATTTCCGTTGTAGACAAATTAGGAGCTAAAAAAAAAATCTATGACAGAACAACTCAAAGTCGGGCCATGGCTTACTACACGACCGCTGCCCATTACAGGTGTCAAGGATGGGGTGCAGTATTCGAAGGGGGGCGTGGTTAACGCCCGGAGTCCCTTCCGGTCGGTTTATGCGGTCTAGCAACCCGAGCCGCTACTTTTTCTTCTGTAGCTCCTCAATTGGTCCCCCAGGGACCTAACAAGGTTGAGTGCACCCCGGAACAGGTCTCCCAATAGGAGAAAATTCCCACGGCGGTACCCGGAATCGAAAAGGGGCCTCCTGCTTGGTAAACAGCCACGTTACCACCGCGCTAAGGAGACCACCAAACAACTGCGGAGCGCTGGATGAAACCTGAAACAAGTTGTTATACTGCAAATAAGCATTCTAATTTATAATCGTGCACACAATAACTGTGTTATGAATACGTATTTAAAGAAATATAAAAAAGTCTAATGTATTCCATTCACATGACATTCTCTACCTGCTCTGCAACAAACTTCTTACAAAAGCTAATTCTTCTTTCTTCTTCGTGCTAATCAAGGCAAACATTAGCAGAATGGTTTATTATTCAGCTTCTTATAAGTAGACGGAAACCAAGGTATTGCAACAGGCTAAAGTGAGAGGCAAATGTTCTAAAAGCTGTCACTATGCGATTGTCATTGAAATCCGCATCTTTGCCTGGCCAGGTGTAAAACAAAAGAAACACGGACTGTCTCCGTGGTCCGGTGGTCAGCGAGTTGACTTCTCACCCGGAGATCCCGGGTATGATTCTCGGCTGGGGCAGTGAATTTTTCTTTAGTCAGAATTATTCCATATCCCCCACAAAGTCTGAAAGTATGTATGTGAGAGCGAATGTGTGTGTTTGAGGAAAATAAAATGGTTTAAACCTACAGAAAACGCGTTGTTTCAAGTACAAAGCCCCCGATATGACCTTATTTGTTAAAGAGGGATACATAGAAAAACACGCACAACTTCCTGTTTGACAAAAGCATAGTTTAGAATTGAAACCAATAACAAGAAGGATAACGGAAGGCTTTTTTTTTTTTTTTTTTTTTTGGTAGTGTTTAACGCCCCTTTTTACTGCTCTGGCACCGCAGGTGATGGCACTGTTGATACGTGAAGATGGAGTCCCGGTGGAATAAGATAGCGGGGAAATCAGAGAGAACCCACCCCTGCGCCGCTTTGTCCGTCACAAATCTCACATGCGGTTGCCTGGGATCGAACCCGGGCCATCTAGGTGATAGGCGAACGGTCTGAACACTCGGTCACGGCGCGGCCTGAAACGGTTAGCTCTACAACAAAAATGAGTGACAATAAATTGTGTGTTTTAATGAGGTTTTTGTCTATCTCTTACTGTTTACCAATTATGTAACATTCATGAAGAATCAAGGGGACTTCAGAGACTATTTCCAACAAATTGAAGAAGTACATTTTATATCACATATAACTATTTTTAATATGCTGTAGTTTAATAAAAATCGTTATAGCCACTTTTGAGAAAATCGAAAATTTCGAAATATGTCCATGTAAAGGACAGTTTCGGATGGGGGAATTTTTCTAAAAGTCTTCGTGTCTCATCCTTGGAAGATATTAAACTTAAGTACTGAGCTTGGTATTTAACCGACTTTTCGTTTTTGAGTTATGTTTTGTGTATACGGAGCTTTTCCTAAAATTCTTTTTTTGAGAGCGAGGACCTCAAACATACATTTCCGATAAAATTTAAAATTCAAATTTTGGATGGAATACAATACCTTCTCTACCTACCAAGCAGTTGCATTGTGTGTGTAGATGCTGGAACCGATTCCACACTGCAGCCATTGGCTTATTGTACGTCAGACCCCAGGCCCAGGAGGATAGGATGCGATGAGAGTAATTTCAAGGGGCGACCGAACTAAGACGGCGGGGGAAAAGCCACCGTGGAGGGCCCCTAACTTATTTCAAGGGGTTCATCTCGACGCTAGAGCTCTACGAGCTTGCGCCTCAGATCTGACCGAACTCCCTGAGTCTACAGACGACTTCCAACCCTATCCAGCCGCCGAGAGCTGTACTTCCAGAGCGCATTCACCACCACGGAAGGGTGCCACCTTCGCAGTCCTTGCCGACACTTACAACCCTAAGAGACTGGTTGGAAGAAATGGAGATGAAATGAGGGGACAGGAAATTCGAGGCAATGGAGAAAGTTCCCCAGCACTTGCCTAGTGATCACGGAAAATATCCAATAAACCCGTGGGTAAGAGAGGTTGGCCATGGTAATCGATCCCACGACCTCCCAAATGTCACTCGCAGATGAAACGCCTGAGCCACCTGACTCGGTAGAGAACGTAAAGGTATATAAGGGCGCAGGTACCTAAAAGTCGTACCTCTAATAATGATGTGTCCACGGATGTCCTCAGTATTCTGGTGTTTTTGCATTTCACTACCTGTGGTGTGTATGCGGTAAGAACGGATGTTTAACACTACTAAAACAAGTTCCACTTTTAAATATACTCAAAAACGGCATTTAAGGACCAAGTGAGAGTGAAGCTCAGGATAGAGTTCCGCTGCCGCAGATATCTTGCCTGAATATACAGCTTTATTTCAGCTGTTTAGGTTTTTAGCAAACACAAAATATTGTTGAAATCAAATGCATTAATGAAAATTAAATTTATTTGAAAGTGCGTTATTGTGTGTATAACAATATGCTGACGTTCTCAAAGAATATCATAACTTGGTTAGCCCATACACATAGTAGCCTGAAACTTTTTATACGAAACAAAGAAATGATGACATGTGCTTCCGGTTAATTTGGAGACATCAAGCGATACTAGTTCCATACATGCCTATTAGATTGCTCACTGTTTTGTCGTTGTGGTTCTGGTTTCCGTCCAATTTCTTGGGATGTTATTTATAGCCCTTTAGACCAGAATGGGAGCAGCAACTGTTATATCAAACAACTCCTTAAATGACCTCTATCCGCAAGGTGAGTCCACTCCACGCTGCTACTGAGAATCGAACACGGTACCCCTTTGCAACACAGACAGCAACGACTCCTCTGGGCCCCACAGACTATCAGCTTATATTTCTGATCTTCATATCACAAACATAAAGTCGTCCTCCGTGGTCTAGGGGTAACGTGCTAGCTTCTTGTTCCGAGGTCGTGGGCTCAAACTCGGCGGGTTTTTTCGGGCGTAAAAATTCTTAGCATGGCTTCCTTTGGAAGTGAAGTAAAGATGTTGGCAGTGTCGTAGATTTCCAATAAGTAATGAAACATCAAGCCTGATAAAGACCTCTGAGCCTCTGCTGTCTTTCACGCCCAATATGAAATGGAACGTTGAGAACCAAAGCAGTTAAAGAGCGTCCATAAATAAAACTCCATTTTATTTCACAAATATGCACAATTTTATAAACATGAACGAATAATTACTTGCTCGACCACACATATGCAATGTGCATGATAGACAGAGAAGGTATTGTCTTCCACCCAAAAATTCCATACTGAAATTTCACCGCATGTACGTGTTATGAGACTTCCTAAATCCTAAATATAGCATTTTCAGAAAAAGGTGAGTGGTGCGCGTGTGCATGTATATATATATATATATATATATATATATATATATATATATATATATATATCTGTGTGTGTGTGTCTGTGGAAAACATACTTCAAAAAGCAAAAGTCGGTTAAGTACCAAATTTGGTAGGTATTTAAGTGCAGTATCATCCAAGAATACGACACGATTTTCAGGAATATCCCCCAGCCTAACTGCCCTTTGTATGGAAATTTCTTAAAAAAATTATTTTCTCAAAATGGCTCTAGCGAGTTTATTAAAATACCATGTGCTTAAGATGGTTTCATGACAATCGAAATGTATGTCTCGAATTTTTTTGGATAGAGCCTCTAAAGACCTCTTCATTCTGGATTACCTTTGTATAACTTGTAAACCGAAGAGACAGACAAAAACTTACTACACAAAAATTTAATCTCGCTAAAACACACAATTTATGTCTTATACATTTCATCCGAGATATTCCTTGTTATGGTTTCGTTTTTAAATACTTAAAGCTTTCTCAAATCGGAAGTCTTCTTTCATTTCAGCTCTCTTTTGTTTTATTTCTAGCATAAAAAGAGGACTTTCAATTGTTTCACACACACACACCCGCGCGCGCGCGCGCCTGCGGTGCCAGAGCAGTAAAAGCTGGGGTTAAACACACACATACACACATGCCTACGCTGGCGCTCTCACACACACACGCCATATATACGCTTGCAGAATCACATATATGAGCACACAAATAAACTCTCACTCGCACACATATGCGAGGTGTATTGATGATATTTTGTCAATATTATTGATCACTGTGTCATTTATTTACTTATTTGTTTACTATTTTTACAGATAGTGTGTGAAGTGTAAGATGGAGAATCTGAGGATAAAGTTTCTGCATTTGCAGGCAAATTCGTGATGAGCTGATGGCAGCTTGAGCAAATGATTATCAGTTTTGTGACATTACTGTGAGGTGGAAAAGGAAACTCCGATCTGGTCACATGTCCCTCGCGGATGAGCTAACACCAGTGGCCTGACTATGCGGCCGCAGTGAAGAAAGTGGGGTGTTTAATCTTAGTAGAAAGACCAGCAACCATCGAGATGACCATGAATGAAAGTAGTCTCACATGTGATAGTGTGTGGAAAAATTGATGACGAACTGCACATGTCTAAGTTGTCTGGATGGTGGGTTCCACGAAACCCTAACCATTTCCAGTCACAAACACGGAGTGTGACCCTTCACGGCAGCAGTTAACGCTGTTAGAACCGGATGAAGGGATTTTTGTTGATCGCCTGGTGACCATCGATGAATCTTGGGTTTATCAGTATGATACAGATATCAAAACTATGAACAAGGAGTGGAAGCATGTTGATTCACCTCTCCCTAAAAAGGCAAAAATGCAAAAGTCAGTAGGGAGGGTTATGCTCAACGCAATCTTGTCCCTCGCAGCATCTGTTGTTCCCAGAAATGAAAAATCTGTTACGGGGTCACCGATTTGATAACATAAATGACGTCATTCATAAAGTGGAAGAGTCGTTAAAGGCGCAGTCTACTGACCTCTACATTAATGATATTTTGAGGATCAAGAAACGCTGCGAAATATTTTTAAATCTGAATGGGGGACTACCTAGTGCAGAGTTAACAACTGCGAATTAAAACGACAATTTTTGTCAATTCATTTGAAGGTGATAATTAAAACTCCCTTCGTATATACCCACACACCGACACATACTCTCATACACACACTCACATTTATACATACATACATACATACATACATACATACATACATACATACATACATACATACATACATACATACATACATACATACATACATACATACATGCATGCATACATACACACATGCATGCATGCATGCATACATACATACATACATACATACATACATACATACATACATACATACATACATACATACATACATACATACATACACATAAAAATAATACGTTGGTCCCGTGTCGTAGATTTACGGCTCGTAAATAACCTCAAGTCTGATAAAGAGGCCTCGGAACAAAATTAAGCGCTTTTTCAGGCTCAGTATAGAATGGGACGCTGAGGACTGCGGCAGTTAAAGAGCGTCCATAAATCAAACTCAATTTAATTTTACATTTTACATTAACACACAGGCACACATACACATAACTACAGCCGCACATGCACATATACACTCACATACATATGTTTATCGGCCCGGCTTCTCTGACCTTGGTATTTTTCATGGTTTCTCTGGGTCGGAATGTGAATGGTTGCTCTGCTACCACGAATTCCATTTCCATTATTCCTGCCCCAATAATTTACTATTATCTGTTACAGGGTTGTATAGTCAGGGACGGCGTTCGATGTGTTGCGGCAGGGTGGTAGTCGTGCGTTTTGAGAAGACATCTCCCTAAAGTTGTTCGAAATGCTGGCGCACACGTTTTCTAAGATATCCGTTGGATTTAGCTATTTCCAGGGCTCATGCTTTGTGTGCAGGGCTGGCCTGCTTACGGTTGCAATATATCTGGAACCGTCAGGAACTCAGTCATTCTTTCACATATTTTCTTGCAGTTCTGGTCGTCCTTCGGGTCTCTCCCTCATCCTCTCCTCCCAGGAAACTGTCAGAAGCCGAAAGAGTCACTCTGGCCGACCTACTTGCAGTGCTCTGCTCCGGTTTCGGGACCCCGTCCCAATTATCCCTATCGTACTTCTGCTCTAAGTACATACACCCAAAGGAACCAAACACGTACATTTGTACACAAATAAGCGTAAACTCAAATCACTCTTTTTTTCATTTTGCCATTAACCAACCAAATAAAAAATACACGAATTTCGAAAGTAGTACAAGGCTGTTTTTTAAGTATATGTTTAGGGAAAATTTCTGTCATACAATATATACAGTCAGTCTGTCATTCTTTCAGTCAGTCAGTTCGGTTAGTCATTCAGTCAGTTAGTTTAGTAAATTAGTTCATTTGTTCGTTAGGTTAGGTAGTTAGATGATTAGTTAGATAGTCGGTTGTTCCGTCAGGCAGTTAGATAGTTATTAAAGTCCTATCCGGTGCAGAAACTGCACATAGTTCCATGGTTTCCCTCAGTGGCTCTTTACATTAGGGCAATATATGGTTTATTAAGAAGCCCCCGTCGTGCAAATACACCAGGACGGAAGTGGATACGGCACGTATACGCGTTAGCTCCGAAGGGAAGACTTCCGAAAAATCTCCCTCGGGCCGACAGCCATCTAGAATGCCATCTACTAGCTATTCAAGCAAGTGCCGGAGGACATTGTGGCGTCTCACAACACCACCTATGCATCCACGCCCCGGCGTATCCAATCTACTGGGACTTTGAAATAACTGCCGTGACCAACCCAATCCAAACAACCCCAAAAAGGAAGGGACTCGATACGTTCAGCCATACGTACTTCTAGTCACATCAGAAACAGCACGAGCGCTTGAAGGTGGCAGCGCCCGCACTATGGTAGCTAAAGTTGTCGGTACCCTCTCCCCCACTCTACAGACTGTACAATACGTACAAGTATATGTTGATTAATTGCATTTTCTACGTAAGCCGTGTGTAAAATAGATCTTGGAAAGTTAGGGCCAGACTGGAAAATATTGCCATGGTAGGGATTTGAACCACGGATCTCTGTAACCACTGACCGGGCATTAAAATTTCCAAGTGACTAGTATTTTTTTCGGTAAACTACAAGGAGATCTCAAATTATTTTGAGATGACATACACCAGAGGTGACTTACAAGTCCTAGTGCTTTAAGTCTCGAGTTTCATAGTTTTTTCACACCAACGATGCAAAGGATAGGAGTAGGGGAACCAGACTGAAAAATACGAGTCAGTTGGGGAACTTAATGCCGCGTTAGCTTGCGGCCATGGTAGCTGAGTGATTAAAGCAACCGGAGGTAGTCTGGAAGATCCATGGTTCAAATCCCGGTCATGGCACTGAAACTTTCAGTCAGACTCTACCATACAAGTAAATGGTTTCAATAATTTCGTAGACCAAACTACCATAGACAGAAGAAATCTGAGTAAGGTTAACAATGATTAAATTCTCCTAACTTTATAGCAACTGAATGATACAAGTCATTACACACGAGCCAGTGAAATGAAATTCACTTCACTGTTGATTAAAACCTAAATAAGCACATTCGTCGCTTCCACTTCAGAGTTCTGGATTGCATTTCTAATTAGCGCACCTGGGTCTATGATATAGCCTCACATGTTGTTAACCAAAACAGAGTAATCACAAGTTCATTAGCAACAGCTCGCAGCGACAGGAGTGAATCTTGATGTACCACCCCCACCAATAACGGAATGCGAATTGTGAATGTCATTACCATCATTGCTGGAGGGATCATCAAATCCAATCTATGCTTACTCGCTGGAAACACATTGTCACTAACTAAAGACCAATATTCCACTTCTAGGTTCCTAATGGCTTCATCGTGTTTCAGGTCATTAAACAAGACTCTGTCCAAAAAAGCAGCATGTAATTGTGGTTTATGTTCTTGTTAATGTTGAAGGAGAGAAACGTTTTAAGGTAAAATTAATTTTTTCATAAATACGTTAGTTGAAGTAGCTTTAGTGGTGTATGCCTAGAGATTTTCCTTTTTGAGTACTCTCATAAGATTATATTAACTTTTATTCTCGTTACACCATAGATTTACGACAAAAAGGTTTACTGCAAATCTAACAAAACAGTAAGTTATGGACGGTGCCGTAACCGAGTGGTTAGATCGCTCGCCTTTCATCTAGCTGGCTTGAGTTTGTTTCCAGTAGAACGCATGTGGGTTTTGTGGTGGACGAAACTGCGTCCGAACGGGTTTTCACCAGGTTTTTCAGTCTCCTCCGCCATTCATTCCACGAATTACTCTCGTGCTCCGTGGTCTGGGGGTGAACATGCTAGCATCTGGTTCCCAAGATTCAAACCCGGCGTAGGCGAGAGTTTTTTCGGGCGTAAAAGTCCTTTGCATGGCTTCTTTCGGAAAGGCAGCAAATCCGTTGGTTCCGCGTCATATATCTATACCTGATAAAGAGACCTCAAGCCTGATAAAGAGACCTCTGAGCAAAAGTCATGTCTCTTTCACGCCCAATATAGAATGGGACGCTAAGAGCGGCAGCAGTTAAAGAGCGTGCATAAATAGAAATCAATTTTTATTACCAAGGATTGCTCCATGTTCATATTTCCTGTCATCTACTTTACCGTCATTTCATATCATCTGTTTTCTCGTTTTCATTCCAGACATCGGGCTGATCACCCATTCTGGCTTCTCTGATCCAAAGCCTCTGCTCCTCAACAGACGTCTAACCCTAGGTACTGGTTTGTAGGTCCCTGGGAGGGGTAATTCCTACGTACGAGGAGAGTAAAGGAAGAAAGAATACTTATAAGTTATGAATATTATCATCATCACACATCCTGCCCGCCCTTTAAAGATGCTATAAATCACAATGACTTAGTAGCACATATCCGGGTTATGCGGCTTCACTTTAAGGACCATCCATTCTTCTTATGATTTAAGCATTGGGGATTAATTTTATTCTGCAGCCGAAGTGAATGATGACGAACCACAATTAAGTGAGTTATATACAGTTTATATTTGTAATAAGCGTAGGCTGAGTGATTAATAGCAAGCGAAATTTAATGTCGCAATGTAGCTCATAAATATTGCACTTAAATTTGTTTGGCTGTTCGGGAACAGCGCCAAAACAGTATTTTACGTCTCTTCTAGTAAACATTTAGTATGCTTCAGCTTAAGGCCAACACAATGCTTGTTCCTTAGTCCAAATTATTGTAATACAAAAGATCACACATATGAAATTCCAGTGGCTAGACGTCAAATGGTGAAATCCTAGAAACAGGGACTACATTTATGCAATGTTTGAGAAAGTAGCCGAACTTAAATGTGAGCAGACAAGCTATTGAAATTGCTCTTATGCCTCTCAGAAAATGTGAATGCTTAGAAGTGAAACATCCACAAATGTTGGCAACTGGAAGTAAGATCGTGCAACCATTCCGGAAAGTAGCAACACAAAATGTAGTTATATAGAACATGGGAAAATTTTGCAATTTTAGTGTTGCGAAATTATTAGAGAAACTTAACCACACATGAAATGAGATTGCCTGAACGAGAAATATGTTAGAATTTGGAAACTGGAAGTGTCTTGTATCATGGTTTTAGAAAGCAGACACATACTAAACATGAGAGTCTGACGGTGGAACAGTAAACTTTGGTAACTGGGCGTAGCCTTATGCCATTTTTAAGAAAGTAGATAAAGAAATATGAATGTGTGACGGAGAAAGATGAACATTTTGAAAACTGGACTTAGTCTTAGGCCATCGCTAATGAAAGTAGACACACACGAAGAATCATGTTGGAACATAGAAAAATCCTAAGTAGCCTTATGCCATCTTTTTTAACAGTGAGCACATAAAACTAGAAAGCATGGGAAAAACCTTGAAATCATCTTCTTCAAACCACACAATAATGGAGCGATGTTTGCTAAAGTTCTCCTAAAATTGTTTTCTTATACTCCTTCCCCACTACCTAGCTGCCACAATATAGTAGTCTTGCAAAACGTGCATGTCATATTGAGGAAGCAACATTAAACGTACCAGCTGCTTTTCAAACTTTAGGTATAATGATAATTTAAACTACACACATTAAATCTAATGAAAATGTTATAACATTAACATACAGATTTAGTTCCAAATCCTGAGTTATCAACACGGAAATAAAAGAATCTAATTATAAAAATCCAGCATAATAGTGTTTATTAAGTGCTATAAATCTGCTTCGGGTATTAAAATTTAACAAAAGCTTTCTCAAATAATTATGCACTTTAAAGTTCCCCCTTAAAAGCTTAAGTATCGAGACCTTGACTTCTGAACAGTTTTTCACGTTTGCATTTACTGAATAATTCATCAATTCATTAGTAAAACTTAAGGGTTAATAATAAAACCATTAGACTTCAAGCAATCTTTCACCTTCCAGTATAGTCCATGATAATTGAATAGGCGTCAATGCCTTGGCCTTTACAATTCAGAGTGATCAGTTACGAATGGGCATTTATCCTATCGAACTGTCTAATCCTTGTGGATAAAGGTACGTGCACTATCATGTTCGAAGTTACAAATGTTCGTATTGAAGATGGAAGCTTTCCAGACAGTGACTCCAATGATGTTGAGTAAGATGAACACGAGAACAGGCGGCTGTGCAGAGACAATGAGGGGACACACACCGATGTTTTGGAGTCCTAAGATATAAGGAGAAACATTTAATTACATAAATATTGGAAATTTGTACTTTTATTTCACGTTAGTTTGAATTCAATATTGGGGTATACGGACTTTGTGCGCATACTCTTCTACAGCGCATGGAAACTATATTTAGATCAATTGATATAGTACAAGCTCGGAAAAGTACATTTGATTTAATGCATATTGCACAAAGAAGAGAACTATCGTACATTTAGCTCGATGCATATCACACAGAGAAGAGGACTCGATTAGCTCAATGCATATTGTACAGAGTAGAGACATTGCATATAGCTCAATAGATATTGTAGAGAGCAGGACATTTGCATTTAGATCAATGCATATTATATAGAACATGGAGACTACAGTTAGCTCAATCCACATTCTACAGAAAAGGAAGATAACATTTAGCTGAATGCATACTGTACGGAGTGCGAAGACTACACGTTGTGAAGGAAGAGGACTACATTGTTCAGAGAAAGGAAGCCATATTTAGCACAATCCATGATGTGCAGAGAAGGGCAGTACATTGAGCTACATGGACATTATACAACGTAGAGGATTACATTTAGATCATACATATTGTACAGAGTAAGGAGCTTGCATTTAGCTCAATGCATATTGTACAGAATACAGAACTTACGTTTTGCTCAATGCATATTTTACATAAGCCACAAAAAGAAATCGCACTGCCTTCTTGCGTACATCCCATTACTAACCGTTTGTAGGGTACTTTATTACGTCATGTTTTCATTTTATTGGTTGATACTGTCACTTATCCGATGAGTGTTCTATATCGAACCAATAGAGCATACCTATGCTGGGTTTGCCAACTCATTCGCTAATAGATATAGCCACCTCCCTCAACTAGCAGCAAGATTAGGTAACGTGTCTCCTTTCAAAATGATGGAGACCGATTTTTGGCGACCTTTCGCATGGTTAATCGGGACTAACGAGAAAATGCATGTTTTGAAATTTACATGAATATAAGCAGGTTCTCTAGATTTTTGGAGTTTGCAGAATTGTTTTATGTAGGTCTGGTAGAACATTTTGCTTTTGGTACAATGCCTAAAGTTACGGCGGTGAAGGGGTTTGATCTGATAGAGAATAGAACTGTCAAAGTAGGCAGTAATCAGTATCGTTGGTGAAAATTCCTCATCAACACCTCAGTTTTTACTACTTCATCAATTTTTCATCCAGCAGATTAAATTGCACAATTGCTGCGAATTCAGACAGCCGTGCTATGCCACATAGTTTTCTGTCAAACAATAAAGCGTTGAACGTTTCGTTAAATGTATAAGAATTATAGGCCTAGAATGCAAACAGAGGACTAGCACCAGAACATGTGAGCTGTGATGTTTCTTCTTTCTGCATATTCAGAATGAGAAGTATTGTCCTTTAACTTGGCTGCTGGAATCTTTTACAGTGGAGATAAATAATGATAATCCAATTATGAGAAACTTTCCTTGTGGGGAATATCTGATTCCATACTACTGATTAAATAAATAACATTCTTCTATAGAAATAAAATACATTATACCAGGAGAAAGTAAAAAAGACAGTTTTTCTTCTTGTTCAAAATAACTAAGGAAATGGCATTCTTCTTGCACATTTATAAAGTATTTTAGTAGTGGGTCCACCATCCTTTGTTGTCTAATACTGCATGCAGTCCTATATTCATAGAATTTCCAGGGATTCGCATAAATGGGGCCCTTGTTTGATGTTTTCCCAACTTCAAAAACACGATTTATCAGGACATCCGCAGTTCGTTCCTGAAGAGTTTCCTAAACGCGTGTAATTAAAACCAATACAAGTGGGTTCAAATCATGGCTTTTGGCCTGCCAGATAATTACTGGAATTTCTGGATGTGTGCTAAGCCACGTAAGGGTTGCCTTAGATGCGTGGACACTGCTGTTATCTTGCACGAAAGTAATGATGGGCATCTCATTGGCCGGATAAATATTTCGGACGCTTGGAAGCATACAATTTTACAGAATACTTATGTGTTCTTCGGAATCCATTCGAGCTGATACTTGGATCAATTCTCCTGGTCCTGAAGATTACACCCAACCCCAAAATCCCACACTTATGCGGCCACCTCTTTTCTTGGCAACTACGTATTCTGGAACATAGCGAGTATTTTCTGGTCGCCACAAATTAGATTAGATTAAAAAGCATTCTGTAGGTTCGTTTAGGCCAGAAAGCCACCGAACATAGAACTTGTCAAGGCGTATACATGTATACATATGTTTATATACTATGAAAAAATGTATAAAGCTCTAGTGCTAAAAGCATAGGTTACAAAACAACAGAATTCTTTTTTTTTTTTTTTTTGCATGCACATAAAAACAGAGAGTATCAAAATATAGTGTTAAAGTGTATAAATAAATATAATTTCATTATATGTAAAACTAATGTTATGTCAGATGATAGTTTTCAAATTATCGATATAATAGTTACTAGTAGCAATCATATAAATTAAAACATGATTATTGTATTATGTACTCTTCATAAATGTCAACAAATTATAATACATATTTACAAATATGTTACACAATTTCCAATGCAAAGATTTACAATTATGTACTAGAGGGTAAAATATCAAAACATCAGGCTATACAGACCTTGTATCATTGCTAAATACTAAAAAATTCATTTGACTTATTCGTGCAAGTCAAAGTATAAATCAGTTTAATTTTAATATAAAACACACACACTAATATACACAAAATGCAATACATTGTAATATTTATAAATACAATGATTATTAACGGTATTGCCAGACAGATTTGTCACTTAAATATTCATCTACAGAGTAAAATGATTTATTGCAAAGTACTCCTTAAGAGAGGCCTTAAAAGCCCATCCACATCAGAGCAAAAAACCTTTTCATGTGAGAAAATATCTAGCTGCCGAAATCAATCTTGACACAGTATTCAGGTGCAAACCCCATTCGACTGTTGCAATGCTGTTCAGTCAAGTCTATTTTCTTTGCTGACTTTGATGATGGACGCTAGCTTCATGGAGGCGGTTTCTCACCGCAGTAAGGGAGCAAAATAGCGGCGGTTATACGGTTCATCTCTGCTTGAAGTTATAATCTTAGAATCGACTTCCGTCTTTGCTTTTCTTGACTTTCCCGATTTTGGACGCGTCTTTAATCCATCTTCACCGCGATGCTGGAAACCTTTAACCCAATACTGCACAACAGATCTACTCATTTGCACAGTATTTGCAATTTGTTTTACCGTGCGCCCAGAGTACGGCCGCGGGTCACCTCGCTTGTGGAAGGCATTGCTGACTGTTACCAAGCACAATAGAAAAAGTATAGAATTACAACTCCTCCTCCTTCACCAGAAGGGCCAGCGGTAATCAGAAGACACGTCCTATAAATGCCCTTACAGACAATCAGAAATTCGATGTCTATTACTATTTGTGCTCTGTGTTCAGATTAGAGAGCTTGAATTTAGCTCAATGCTTCTTGTACAGAGTAGGGAGCTTACATTTAGCTCAATGCATATTGTAAAGAGCAGAGAACTTACATTTGGCTCAGTCCAAAGTGTATAGAGCAGGGAGTTTACATTTAGCTCAGTGCTTATTGTGCGGAGTAGGGGACTACGTTTAACTCAATGCATATTCCAAAGCATACAGAAATTACATTCTGCTCATGACATATTGCACAGAGAAGAGAGATTAAATTTAGGTCAATTCATGTTGTATAGAGAAGAGAAATTAAATTTAGCTCAATACGTTTTTTAGCTTAATGCATATTGTACAGAAGGGGGATTGCATTAACTCAATGCATATTCTACAGGACAGGGTCGTAGTATTTAGCTCAATGCACGTTGCACAGATGAGAGAAATTAAATTTAGCTCAATCAATACTGTACAAAGTAGGGAGACTAAATTAAGTTCAATATGCATATTGTAAAGAGAAAGGAGATAAAATGTAGCTCAATGCATATTATACATAGAAAGGAGACTAAATATAGCCCAATGCTTATAGTAAAATGTAGGGAAACACATTTGAAGAGCATCACTTCAAAACGTATTAAGTGCACGGCAGAAATTTTTTTCATAAATCAAGAAAAACGTTTTACTTCCAAATAAGAAACCTTATATTCAAAATTTAAACGAAAATTTTCAGATACCAAGGCAATGTTTGAGAAATCTCAAAAATCGAAATTGGTTTTTATTGGCTAGCAATTTGTTTTAACTTAAAGGTTTCACTTCATACGTTTTGAACCGACTTACTGTACATGATACGTTTTGAACCGTTTAGCCAGTACAAACTAAGCGAAGATCAAATATTAATATAATTTTAAAGAAATGTTTCATCAGCTGTTTTTCAATTTGAATTTATAATTTATAATAATATACTTATAGAACAATGTAATCAGAAAAAAATAATATCGATAACACTGATAATATCACTAAATAATAAATATACTCATTTTGAGGTTAAAAATTCTGCTGTTTACATAAAAGCAACAACTCGAATTTTACAGCAGAGCTAGAACAACATATTGAAGCCTTTCAAGTCCTGTTTCCTCATCCAGTCACAATCCTCAGGTTTCGCACTACTTTATACATCTACGGACCATCAATTTTTCTCCAGTTATCACCATATTTGGCTTTCTGAAGATCAGCTATATCTGTCTTATCTTCATTTTATAAAGCTTTAATTTTATCAGCCAAAGGAGGTTCAAACACTTGGTCCAGGTTTGCCACACGTTTCAGAATTGTTGTAAATGTTTTCGATGGGTCATCACACTATAGGTTTACGCTCTATTTTTACTCTGACGAGGGGCTTCCCATTTACTATACTTTTCTTCAAAATTACCCTCTTCATATCCTTTATTACATGCAATTTCCTAAATTGTGTTGAGAGTATTTTGTAATCTCTGATGGCCCAATAGTTTCCAAACGACCTCACTTTTCCCGGAGACGTGTAAAATTCTCTGTATTCTGCAGCAGTGAGAGGATATCAGAGCATTTTCGGAGAGCCTTCTCTACAACTCCAAACAAGCGATCTGCAGGCAAATAAGAATAGCAATAATATTTCTGTGATGGGTTCGTGCTTTCTTCTATTTGCCATCCATACCACCTTCTGTCTCATTCCAGGTAAAGAAAGTTGCATCCTTATTGGTAATGCCGGCTACACACAACGAATAAAATGATGTCTGCCGGGAATAATAGGTTTCGCCAATTGATAATTTTGGAAGGTGCTGTACCTCTTGCAAATCGAAGCAGAAACCTCTTTTATCGGAAGGACGCTCTCACATTAATTTGTGGAACTTTTGGATCGAAGTTTTTGTGCTACCAGATTAGCCAGTATATGATTCTTTCTTTGAATTCCTGCTTCGCGTTTAATTTGAAATATCACGTGCGTCAGTGGCAGGTAATTCAAAGCTAATGTTAAATTGTGTGCGGAAAATATTATGGAAAAAAAACTTTTTGACCATAAACTGAGCAGAAACACTTGCATTGTACATCTTGAATAATCTGTTGATGCTTAAGTCAGCTGATAAGTACCTGTAATGTGATTCTGTTGCCTTAGTTTTGAGATAAACTCAGACACACTTTTTTCTTGGCAGCAAATAAAGCCTTTTTCCTATCTCCTCCTCTCCTCTCTTTTACGCCCTGGCCTCCCTTGACAGCCTTGGCTATGCTATTAATTCTGGTGTTGAAAAAATGTTGGGAATACTGATTTCGTTTGGTCATTGTTTTCACCTGAAAGGAAATAACCAATTTAACAAAACATTCACAAGCTTTTAAAATATAATATAAACTAAATAGAAAACATGGGATCGGCTGCACAATCATACATATTTGAAGCTAAACAATGCAAGGAATAAGCTACATGTACATAGATTATTTTGGGGTAGGCTGTACTCTGCACAAAGATGCTGCATTGTTTATCGTTATAAGCATTTGAGGAAGTATCAACTCAACAGCTAGCACGTGGGCGTGAGATGTCAGCATGCCTCCACATGGAACAATTTTTCGCGCGTATTTTAAACTCAAGCCGTATAAAAATCATAGAAGCGTTAATTCTAGAACTTACTCGTAAAGACAACGATTGAAGAGCGACTCCGTTTGCCCAGGAGACGTAATCTTTAGCATGTGACTTAATCGACGATCTTGATCCGGCTTATTAGATGTTGAGTATGCTAAATTCTTCGCCTTCGCTAGAAAGTTCACAGGAATGCTGCGACACCTAAATCTCCCTCCTTTGGTATTCATTGGTTGTTATAAACTGTTACGGCATGCATCAGTTTTTATCAACTTCCTTTAAAAATATGCCTTATAGTATGTAATTTATTGGTAGTTATCTATAACAATATTTCCCATTGGTTTCAACTCAAAACGAGCATATTAAAATATAATAGAAAAATAATGCTATGGTATTGAATAAAATTTATCAAATATAACAAATTTATTTCACGTACCTAGCCTCAATTTCACGCTGGCGTTTGGTTTTTCTATTCTTGACTCTCTTCCTACTTGCTGTTGATCGTTCTCCGATAGGCTCACTTCCCTCCATGATGATCACAATGAACTGACATACAACTTCTAAGCTTACGGACGCGTGGGCGTAACAATTAGTGGGAAATATAAGTTAAAGCGCGCGGGTTGATTACAGAGGGTAAAACTTAACAGAATAAAACTTGTACATAATACGTTTTGAACCGATCATTCACGTGCACATAATACGATTTGATCCGATGCATCCACTTGGATAGTAAAATAATAAGGGATACAATATGAAATGTTCCATTCTGAGTTGATAGGGTTAAAGAGCGCACATAAAGGGGGGGGGGGATTCATATCAAACTCAATTTTGACCAAGAGTGCACTTAATACGTTTTGAAACGATGCTGCTCATTTAGCTCAATGCATATTTCACAGGGAAGGAGAGTACATTTAGGCCATTCATTGTATACCGTACACAGTAGGGAGACTACATTTAGCTGAATGCATGTAGTAAAAGAAGGGAATTTTATTTATAGTGTTTAACGTCAGCTTTCATAGCTATGGCATCACAGGCGATGACACTGATGCTACATGGAATGAAGATGGAGTACCGGGGGATAGCGGGGGAAACTGGCGAACCCGAAGACAATCCGCTCCTGCACCACAAATCTCACATGCGGTCGCAAAAGAAAGGGACCACACTTAGCTCAATGCGTATTGCATAGAGAAAGGAGACTAGGTTTAGCTGAGACCATATTGTACATAGAAGGGAGATTACATAGCTCAGTACATGCTGTACAGATAAGGGAGACTAAATTTAGCTCAATCCATGTTGTTCAAAGAAGGGGAATGAATTTTGGTCAGTGCATATTGTACAGATAAAAAAGACTAAATTTAGCTCACTCCATATTGTACAGAGTGGAGTGACCACATTTAGCTCAATGCATAATGTACAGAGTAGGGAATTATATTTAGCTCAATGCATACTTTACAGAGAAGAGGAGTACATTCTGGCCATTGCATACTATAGAGAAAAGGCAGACTACTTATAGCTCAATGTGCATAGTACGGAGAAGGGGACTACATTTAACTCAAAGCATATTGCACAGAGTAGAACGACTACATATAGCTCAATGCATGATAAACAATCAGGTGCCTGGTAATATCGGCCGTAGATAACTTCAGTTGTTGGTGATTCCAAGAAAACGAATTGAGAAGAAATAAAACTTGCTCATTTTTTCTAAGACCTCTCGTTTAATAATTTAAACACCGATGTATGCAAGGAATTAAATATTATAAATGAATCCATTTAATTTTCAGATAATTTTGTTCTTGTCAAATTTGGGTCTAAGGCAGAGAAAATTCAGAGACGGGTATTTATTTTTGATCTAATTCACTCAAATGTCCAACTCGATCCGTAACATCTATATGATAATGGCCTCTTGTAGGTAAAGTGTCAACTCTAAGATGCGGTTCTATATGAATAATGCAGTTTATAATATTCACTATACTGAAGTATGCAAGTTTAGTACAAAGCCCTGTCCAGCAGATATTAAAAGGAGGTTTCTCATGTTGACAGACACCCTAGCTTTATACCCCAATTAAGACAAACGTCTTTCTTCTAAAATATACTCAGCTTTATGTCCGTATAAAATTAATTCCGGGATTTAAATCCAAATATAAAAGATAAGAAAAATGCAGTGTGAATACTAAGAGCACTTATATAGCAAGTTTTCTAAATAAAGCAAGACCTGCATGTCCTAGATGTTTTGTTATAGTAATTGATGACCTGGTTTCAGTACCTCGAATGCAGTTAAAAATAAATAATAATTAAGACAAATTTCCTAAATTCTCTTTTTCGTAGTAGGCTTACCCTCTACTTATGTAGGACTGACACTCCCCTAGAATATAGAAGCGGATACCTAGGAATCAGAAGCCTGTCGGGGAACCAACGGCACGAAACCACAGCAGGAGAACCTGGAACGAGTGGTCAGGTACGTGAGGAAATGAGAGATGTGAATGTCAAGCGAAACAGATTTTAGGAATAGTGATAATGGAGCAATTGGAGGAATGAATGGCAGAGGAAAACCCGGAGAACACAAGCGCAGACGTCATTTCGTCCACCACAAGTATCACATGCGGGCGCTTGAAATCCAACCCGGACCACCTAGGTGGAAGGCGAGCGGTCTAACCACTCGGCCTCGGCGTCGCCTTCTTAAATTGAAATATTTTGCACAAAGGTTCTCAGCTTTTATGATAAAACGCAAGATTCTACATGCGTAGTAACACAGAAGTTAAACGAAAGAAAAACTTAATCTGATAAGTATGCTGGCTGTAAATCAAATGAGGAGAAGTATCTCAATGTCAGCTCAAGATCTGCTGTATAATGTAAAGAGCTTTAAACTCCATTTTTGCATGTTTATAACCTAAATTATCTTTATAGCGAAGCTCACCTAGATGGCCCGGACTCGATCCCAATGGACCACATGTGAGATTTATGGTGGACAACCGGCACAGGGGCGGGTTTTCTCCGGGTTCTCTGGTTTCCCCCTCCATCGCATTCCACCGGTGCTCCATCTTCATTTCATGTATCACCAGTGTCATCGTCTGAGGTGCAACAAGCAGTAAAAGCGGACGTTAAACACTATAAAAAACTATAGACCGGATACGAAAAAACTATAGACCGCTAGGTATCATTACTAAGGGAAGTATGTGTTATAGTATTATTTGTAGTATCAACTTAATCTCAAAGAATATGAACTCTAAATTGTCACGGGTAGTATGATATATAGTTGCAACTTTTGTAGCAACTGAATGGTAGAGGATGGAAAGCTTCGTTACTTGAATCTTACATAGACAATTGCATGTCACGTGCAAGTAGTATTGAGGATGTTTGAAGACTTCGACAGCAAAGTAATCAACAACTAGTAGTATGCTCAATATTTTAAATTTATGTTGTATTAATTCCAGACATCTAAGAGACCGTTTCGGAGTAAAGAGAGAGATAGTTAGCAGTTTCTTCGCCATTTAAAATTTATGAAACTTTCAAGGCGATAGGTTTATATTGGTATTCAAAGGCCTACAGATCTTAGACCCCCCTCATACAGAAAGGAAGTGTAATCTCTCCTCGAGTTAAACAGACAAAGTTTTGATAACGTATGTATTCTGATGGGTGTTAAGTAATATGTTAATTACAACTGAGACGAAACAGGATTTTGCGGCATGATGTGCTTCCAAAAGAACAACTTATTAGTCACAATATGGTTTGTGTGTATATATATATATATATATATATTAAAACATTGTGACACAACAAATTTAGCTCAAACTTCGGCGCCGGACAGTAGGAGGGATAAACAAGGATAAGCAGCGCACTCGTCCAGCGTAAAACGGTGCTATCAGGAAATAACTAGAATTTCTGGAAATTTCCATTTTCCTTCGCCTCCAGAATGCGTCCAAAACGTTTTAGAAAGCTCTGCGGAGATATCAGTTGCTATATAAGCGAGCGTGTTTGGTGGTCGAGTAAACGAGAAAGCTAATACGTGAGTCGGTCAGTGAGTTGAACAGTAAGTTAGTAAGCGAGTTGGTGAGGTTGTTTAAGGTGTAGTAAAAAGTGCTGTTCTCCGAGTGAGTTCCTAACAACTGTTGTAACGTGCAGCGAGTGCTGCTTCTGCGAGATATGGGAGAAGTATTGTGTTCTAGTCCCCAGAGAATAAACTATCCAGGAGAAGAGGCTACGTCGTACATATCTCATTGCGCGACGATGTTGTGGAAGAAAGTGCAGCAATAGACTGATAACTAGTGAAGTGAGAGTGAAAAGACAGTAAAAACTAGATCATATTAACGTAGAGACAGATAGGAGTTAGTGGAGTTAGATAAAAACTAAACAAAGTCCAGTGTTTACATAAATAGACTTACGCTACTGCAATGCATCCTCAGATATAGTTCCACGTTTTTTGAAATCTCAAGTGCATTTCAACAGATCATAGCCAAGTAATTGCTTATCTGCTTACGCTTCCCAGACCAGAGCAAAATGGAGCAGTTTCCTCGCTCTGATTGTTTAGGAAGGCATATACGTTTCTCCTCCATGAATTTATATGTGGAGAAACTACAGTATTGTTCTAAGCATGGAGGACACTCTTAAAAGATGGGAAATACTTGTACCTAATCATGAATAAGAGAACACCTCATTTATTGGAATTATATATACACATATACTTATAGGTACAATCTAGATAAATGCTGAATACATCATCTCAAAAGATTCTGCTTCTTCCAATCTCATCAGCAATCTTTTTAGTGTATGGTCCAATTTGGTCTCAACTTCAGACAGAAATGACCGATGGCAAGAAAATAAATGGTAGCCAAGTTCCTGAAGAAGATATGACGGGTGCCAAATAATTAGTGACTATTGAGTGAAAAGGAATAATTTCTTAGTTGCAATCACTGTTCTCGCGTTGTTTAAGGTTTTGCACAACGCTGAGTGTAAGTTGAAAGAAATGAAATGTCGTCCAATGAGAGCAGATCATTGTAATATGACCAGTGTTATATTTTAAAGTGAAATGAATGTCAATTGTATTCATTCATAAATATTTAAAAACAAACCAAACTTTGAAGCTTGCTCCTTTTTGTAGACAAAATCTTCGCGTTGGAAACGACAGGCAAGTTCCCAAAATGAAATTAATTTAACTGATAAGCTTGTAGGGATGGGTTGACCCAGTTTTCTCTTCATTTTCACTCCTTATTATCAGCCATTCATATAAGTGTATTTGCTCCATTTTAATGAATTAGTTAGTACATGTAGAAATAAAGATGAACGGTAAAGCTCAAGAATGAATCATTTCTGAGTTCCTTATTTCACTATGCTCCAGCTCCGTAGAGCTTCGTAATACAGATTAAGGAACAGAAAACATTCATATATCCGTACACTTAATCACAAAAGGAAAAGATAAGCTGTTTTCTTCTGCCACATAAATACATAGTGATGCTGATTAACTTTGTTTCTATGCCCCTGTTATTATTTCATAGATAATGTTATTGCCAATGACGTTTATATCTAATGTATATTTTGTAAATCAGCTACGCACTATGTAAAAAACTCGCAAATTAGAAGCATAACTGCTTATATTGTAGAGCTTATGATGTAAATATTTTTGCACTACTAATATTAATTACAGTATACTCTGTGTACACTATATGTATAGTGTACTTTGCTTACACAATAACTCCTTTAAAATCAGTTATAAGCGGCATTCACAATGAATTTATTGTAAGATAAATTATGACAAAGAACCGGCTAAATAAAAATGTACAATTACAAGAGCTTCACAAGATTTCATTACACTTCACATGATCTTTATAATTTTTCTATGAATTCCGTGCTTTTTACAAAAGTTTCATTTTCTTTGCAATTCCTCGTTTACGTAAAGGTAAATTGAAAGATTAGAATATATTAATGCAACTATTTGCAGAACAGTTATTTTCTATCCTCTTTTGTACGAAGTAGCACACAACAAGCAGAAGACAAATATGTACAGAAATCACATATACCTCACCTCCATCTATTGCTGTAAGGTGTTCAGAACATTTTCACCTAAGCCCGGCCTCCAAACTGTTTATATTTATTACTGGTTATTGCCTCCTTTTTCCTTTTCATCCGTGCTAGCAAGGTGAACATTTCAGTTCCCTACTAATTCTAAGAGGGGGGAGGGTAATGTGTAATGCAAGACCAGAGAAATATTGGAGAGAAGAAAAGAAAGATGGGAAGCTACAGCTGATGGAACGAAGTCAGAAAGAGTGTTTTATGAAGTATGAGTGGAGTGAATGTTTTGAACTGACAGTTCCATAAAAATAAGTGTATAGCTTATGGGTCCAAGAATTTAGATGTTCTTGTACATTCACCCACTACAAATCACTTAATGTTTATTAAACATCCAGTATTGCTTCCTGCAGATAATTAGACTACAATAGGTAGTAAATTTAAAATCTCATCAAATTAACGTTTCATTCATAAACTTTCCCCAGTTATGTGTCCAGCAATACCAAGCTTATGTTGATATACACGTGCAGAATCACTTTATATGAACGTGGAAAAATTCCGTACCATATATATATATATATATATATATATATATATATATATATATATATATATATATATATATAGATGGGATATGGTATGGAATATATATATATAAATGTATATATAAATTATATAACGACTACTTAGCCAGGTCATTCAATAGTTGGGACGGAATTGCGAAAGAGATCTTGTCCTTCAGGCAATGGATGATACCGCGGTGATGTTGCCATTTCCTATCCGCGGGATTATAATGTTGAAAGGACACACAGTAATCCTTCCCAGCGGGAGAGAGAATCCACACGCTGGTACAGCGAATCGAACCTGGATCCACCACGCCATAGGCAGGAGCCACTGAGCTAACAGGACGGACAATAAATGTATATATAAATCTTGCGAACAAATCGCAGAGAACACCATACATTGTCACTCACTAATGCTTAAATGCTAGACTCACAATTGTTGGTTATCCTAGAGTATCATGTAGCGTATTGCAAACCTTTATACCTAGGTATTGCTTCTAATAACAGGCGTTTCATTGTGAAACTTGAAGCTATGTTTAATAAACAATAAATTATACAACCCTGTTGCACAGATAAAGCAAAATAAGGCAAACATCTTTCTTTGAATAATTGAATTTTAGATCACGTCCACAGATATGAGGTGTAGTGTCTCATTTTATGATAATGCAGCGCGGTTTTGGGATACCAAAATTCTGTCTAAAATTTTATAAACTTAACTACAGAACATTTATGAAGTTTGGTCCATACTAAGTTTGAAACCAATAATGTTCTATATAACTTATCCTGGTTGGTTTGTTAGCTGCACTAATTTTTTACGATTTCCTGAAAATACGTTTTTCAAAATATAATTCCTTGATAGTGAAATAAAATACAATAAGATAGTTGTCCTCACATACAACCTTTTCTTTTAATACTTTGACTTACTCTCACGTAGTAAGTTGTTATTCCGAAACGTGGATATTTCAATTCCCAATTTTTCAATGAAACATAAAAACACATTTTTAGACAGCATGGCCTAAAAGTAGAACTTTTAATATAGTGCACAGGAACAAAAAGTTTTAGATTATACACTAGTACAATAAAAGTTTTACATCATTCCATTGTGTCCGACTTCCACTTCAATTCCAATCACGTGGCAATTAAGCTTTGCATTTGCTCATGTTTAATAACTCAACTTAGTTTGAATAGGATTTACTTTTCGCTACGTAGTTTTAATGATCAATTTCCAATGGCTCTCGCATTAACACGTTGCACTTATTTTTTGATAATTCTTCACTTCCATACTATTACTTGTTGACTTGCATGAGAAAGGGATTCGAGAAACAGGAACCTTCAGAGAAAACCGGACGTAAAAATGCCTACTAGAAGAACAAATAAAATAAAAAATCAGTTCAAGGCACATTTGACTATCAAATTAATAAAAACAGCAACACTGTTGTAACCAAATTGAATAGTAACATTGTTGTATACAAATGACAACATTTACACAATGTCATCTAATGCAATATGCATATACCCTCTACATGCTCTTGCGAGGTTTTCTCAAAAGGAAACAAAGAATATCAAACAGTCAAATATCATTCATGAATATAACAAAAGCATGAGCAATGTAGATCGATATGATCAAAATATAAGTCTGTATGGAACAGGTCAGCCTGTTTATCTCACTGTCCACTTTCGAATCTTGCTTAGGACGAGTTACCGGATAAGGCTTTCTACGTGGGTTTCCTTATTGTGAGAAGACGTAATTTTAAGCTCCATGGAATCCCATATCATCTTAGCATCATATCACTAGTTTCATTCATCCTCCAATATTACCAACCAGGTTAAAGAACCTTAAGCCACAAAATAGTATTTCAGCCCAATAGCACATTGTATTAAAATAATGTAGTTGAGCAAAATGCATGGTAGCTTCACTTATTTCGAGGAATTACACACCGACTACTTAGGATTTCGGAGGCGTATAGAACAGACAGTTTTGAAATCGAATACTAAAACTTCAAGATCAAAGGAAAGACCATAAAATGTCATCATCAAAAGATCCGGGCCGCGCCGTGGCCGAAAGATTAGACCACTCGCCTCTCACCTAGACGACTCGGGGTGGATCCCAAGCGAACGTATGTGAGAATTGTGACGGACGAAGCGGCGTATGGGCGGTTTTTCTCCGGGATCTCCGGTTTCCCCCGCCACCGTATCCCACCAGTGATTCATCTTCATTTCATGTATCACCAGTGTCATCACCTGCGGTGCCATGGTAGTAAAAGCGGGCGTTAAGCACTACAAAAATCTAAAGTTCCGTTTTATCATATGGATCATTCTTGGTGCCTGAAGGTAAGTAAATACGCTGCAGGCAATGCCTCACAAAGGCGGAAATGTGATGTAACGTTACACGTAAAGTGGTTTGTTATATATCATATAAAAATTAGATAAGCGTAAAACATTGACATTTTTGTGTCAGTTCATTATTTGTATTTCAACGGCATTATGACTAGTATTAATGTATGTTTAAATCTCTAAAATCCATGCAAACTGTACATATTGTAAATTGAATTTGTAGTGCGGTACATAAGGCAGACTTCTTAAACATAGGGCATCCTATTTCTTGAAATTTCCCCAAACGAAAATAATAAAAATCACTTTATGTAGTTCTACATGAATAAATGAACGTATTGAAAAAGAAAAAAGAAAGAGTATAAAAAGTGAGCCCTATTTGTGTTATCTGTATTTATATTATTGTGTAAAATGCTGTTTATTTTGGATACATTTTGGAGAAACAACAATATCAGATTTTAATCATATAAAACAATGCTCTGCAGACATACAATTCAATTGCACCTTATTATTCTCCAAAAGTTAAAGTTAATTATAAACTTGTAACGCTAATTTTATCACAAATAATAATTGAGATATGAAGATATTCTTTATATCGTTGATAGCTGTGACAACGCTGAATTTAATGCAGTAAAAAGCTCAGTTTTGATGGGAATGTCACATGGAATTATTTTTATTCTGGGCCCGTGATAGATTAAAAGCTCTTCAGTTGAATTGCAAATGGCCTCAAATATGCCTAATCTATTTAATGCTCATTATAATAAAATAACATCTTACTGGCTAAGGGAGTCACGGTTTTCCAAGTGAATTCTATCCATTACAGTACTGAAGATCTGCAGCAGGCCTGTATAAAATTATTAACAGCTGTTTGGTTATTACATTGGATTTCATTATGGGAGCAAACAGTTCTTCATAAAACGTTTAAAAAAAAATAATAGAAAAGGCGATTATTTCCTTTTACCAACTTATAACGTTCCCCAGCTGACCTCCCGGCCTCCAAACCGTTTATAGGTATGTATTACTGATGGATTATTTTATGCTCTATACCTGAATTAGCAAGGTGGACATTTCAGATCCTTTACTAACCATAAGAGGCGAAGAGTAATGTGTAAGGCAAGGCCAGAGAAAGATCAAAGTGAACAAAACTGAGATAGGACGCTACAGTTAATAGAAAGAAATCAAAAACTGTGTTTTATGAAGTGTGAGTTGAGTGAAGTGATTGTTATGGAGTGAGGTTTTTGAACTGATAATTCACTAAAAATAAATGCTTAAGTTATGGTTCCAATTTACCCATTACATATCACAAAATGATTATTAAACATCCAGTATTGCTTCCTGCAGATAACCAGACTACATTAACGAGACATAGAGTGGTGAATTTAATAGCTGGTCAATTTAGTGTTTCACTCAGGAAATTTCCTCAGTTAAGTGCCAAGCAAAAGCACACGTTATGTCAATATAGACATGCAGAATCGCTTTATAAGAAAGTGGGAAAATCCCATACAAATAACTTTTGGTCATATACATAAAATTGCGAGAGACCACAACTCGACCCAGTTCTTCAGGCAAGGAAAGACACCGCGGCTATGTAGCCGTTTCCTTTCCGCGTGATTGCAATTAGAAAAGACACACATCCAGTGCTCCCAGCAGGGGAGAGAAACCCACACTGGTACCGAGATTTGAACCCGGGTCCCCCACGCTAGAGGCAGGAGTTCAACCACTGTGCTAACATGACGGACAATAAATGTATATAAAGCTTGCGAGTAAATCGCACAACACCTATAAACGTATAGAACAACCTAAATTATCACTCACTAATGCTTAAATACGGGAGCCCAATTGCTAGTAACCCTAGAATATTGTGTTGCGTGTTCCAAACCTTTATATTGATTCTATTGACAGATGTTTCATTGTAAAGCTTGAAGCTATGTATAATAAACAATAAATTGCACAATCCTATTACATCATAAAGAAACATATGACGTGGTCAGTTATACCGGGAAAATATTTTTTGATGGCAAGGCCCGAACGTAGAACTTTTGATATGGTGCACAGGAACAAAACGCTGTGGACTATCTCACTATTGCGATCAAAGCTTTATACCACCCCATTGTGACCAACTTGACGACGACGATGATGATGATGATGATGATGATGATGGTTGGTGTTTAGGGGCGCTCGACTACTATGGCCATTAGCACCCTTATAAAAATAAGTTGCAATTAAAACACCAGAGGTAAAAGACCATGTAAAAGCCAAAACAGACTAATCAGGAGCGTTAGTCATAAAATCCAGATAAAACTACTCATGGCAAAGGCCACGGATAAACTCAAAACGGATTTTGTTAAAAGGGCTATATAGGACAAAACAGGTGACTAAAACCCGCCCCTTGGTTAAAAGTAACTGGTGAGAAAAAAATTAAAATACAAGAACTGTAGCTCCATTAAAAACTGTCTGGATAAAAGAAATAAAAGCTAAACCTTTATTGGAAATGTCTCCTGTGATAGAAACAATAAAACCTTATTCACCGCGCTGTGGTCATCGGACAGAACCTCCTTAAGGGAAGCCGCCAGCTGCAAGGATGAACGAAGGGCTACTAGGGCAAAACACTCAAGCAGGATATGCCGTACTGACAATGTCGCTCCACAGAGCTGGCGGATAGGAGCCGGTTCATTCCTAAAAATGTGGCTATGTGTAAAAATACAGTGACCGATCCGCAATCGAGAAAATATCACCTCCCGACGAGATATACGAGAGATGGTTACCCAGTTTAAAGGCAGATTCTTAACTTCCCTGGGCTTGTTCATGCGGAGAGACGACCACTCGTCACACCAGCACGAAAGCTCTACCCTCCGCATAACAGGCCAGAAGTCCTCCGAGGTCATAAATGGAATCATAGTAATGGGGTGCGTTGCTGCCGTTTTAGCTACCAAATCCGCCAGTTCATTACCCGCCAGGCCGACGTGACCAGGAATTCATACACACTCCACATTGACACAAGAAGTGTGCAAAATGTGGAGGAGGTCCTGGATGCGCTGCACGATAGGGTGGTGGTGGTACAACTCGCGAACGCTCTGAAGGACACTAAGGGAATCGCTCATAATGAGGCTCTCACCCAAGTCCCTACGGCGAACATACAAAATGACTCGATAAAAGGCACACAGATCAGCAGTATAAATGGATGTGCTACTATGCAAGCTAAAAGAATATGTATCGGTCTCGGTAACAAAGGCACATCCAACACCGTCGGCGCACTTACTGCCGTCGATGTATGTATGTATGTATGTATGTATGTATGTATGTATGTATGTATGTATGTATGTATGTATGTATGTATGTATGTATGTATGTATGTATGTATGTATGTATGTATGTATGTATGTATGTATGTATGTATGTATGTATGTATGTATGTATGTATGTATGTATGTATGTATGTATGTATGTATGTATGTATGTATGTATGTATGTATGTATGTATGTATGTATGTATGTATGTATGTATGTATGTATGTATGTATGTATGTATGTATGTATGTATGTATGTATGTATGTATGTATGTATGTATGTATGTATGTATGTATGTATGTATGTATGTATGTATGTATGTATGTATGTATGTATGTATGTATGTATGTATGTATGTATGTATGTATGTATGTATGTATGTATGTATGTATGTATGTATGTATGTATGTATAGGGGCGGTCGCAGTAGTAGGATAAAACCTCTATACAAGTACGATACTAGATAAAGGCATCGCAGATTTCTCGTACACCGTCACACCGAGATCTATGTGGGAGGTAGTACGTAACCACGGGAGGTACAAGCTCTCTCCGTTGGAAAACATGCGAGGAAGTGAGATGTCGTGTTTCCGAAGCAGCTCGCGAAAACGGAAACGTGCGGGTGTGGGACTGAGTGACAAGTTGCCATGTCGCTCGCCCAGCACAGTATGGAATAAAGAGTTAAACGTTGGATATGGCGAAGGCATGCTCCGAAGCCCACATCCATTATTACCCTCCAGGGCATCACGCCGACATCGCAGAGGGCGTTCTGCCCATTCGGCGTAGAGGCTAACAACTGGGCTGGTGGGAAAGGCTCCAACAGCCACACGGATGCCCTGATTATGCCCTGGGTCTAATCTTCTCAACACAGATGGTCGTGCTGAAGAATACACAATGCTACAAAGTCTAACTTGGATCGAATCAGCGCACGATAAAGACGGAGTAACACTGTCCGATCTGCTCGCCAAGATTTGCCACTTAGTATCCGTAAAATATTAAAAGAACGGTCACAAGGCGCTTTAAGGAGTGCTATATGTGGTAGCCAACATAGTTTCCGATCGAATATCAACCCCAGGAATCTCACTTGATCTGCGAAGGGAAGTAAATCTGGCCCGAGTCGAAGAGAAGGCGCAATTCGCCACCTACGGCGCCAGAAGTTAACGCAGACTGTCTTCCCAGTTGAAGAACGAATGCCGTTTTTCAAGCTCCAATCATAAAGATTGTCCAAACACCGCTGAATTCAGCGTTCCAAAAACGGCGTTTGCTGAGAAGTACAAAAAATGGCAAAGTCATCTACGAACAAGCAGGACGAGATACCCCGGGGAACACCTTGTGGGATAGAATTAACAGCTATAGCAAACAGCGTCACGCTCAAAGCCGAGCCATATGGCACACCGTTCTCCTGATTAAAAATATTCGAAAAAACGGATTGGACCCTTACTCGGAAGACACGGTCCATCATAAATTCCTGAAGAAACAACGGTAGGCGTCCACGCATATTTCAGTTCAGGAGGGAACGTAAAATCCCTCCTCGTCAACACGTATCATAAGCCTTCTCCAGGTCAAAGAATATACCAACTGTTTGACAGCTCTAAAGAAATCCGACCATGATCTGCGTCGACAGCAATACAAGGTGATCAGCTGCTGATCGACATCGGCGAAAGCCACACTGAGTGTTGGTCAACAATGTGTGCGTTTCAAGCCGCCATACCAACCGCCCATTTATCATGCGTTTCATCACTTTGCAAACGCAGCTGGTGAGAGAAATGGAACTGTAGCTGGAGGAAGGTGACGGTCATTACCAGGTTTCAAAATTGGAATGACGGTGGCCTCCCGCCATCTGAAGAAGTGACTATTTTAGACATTGAGTAGGTAACCTTTACCTCCAGGAGAGAGATGTTGCAACATTTCGCCGTGGATGCCATCCCGAACGGGTGCAGAGTTACGCGAAGATGAAAGTGCGTGGTCTAACTCCGCCATGGTAAAAAGGCGATTATAGTTTTCAAGGTTGCCAGAACGGAAGGGGAACCCTTGAGATTCCACCTGAGCTTCACAGATAGAAACTGAGGGGAATAATTAGCCGAGATAGACACTTGAGCGAAAGTACTGCCAAGTGTGTTAGCCATCTCGAACGGATCAACTACAGCGCCTATCGCTGTTTTTAGACCGGAAATGGGCATATGGGTCGATTTTCCGGCCACACGTCTTAACTTATCCCATACGACAGAGAAAGGTGTATGTCTGTTTAAAGATGCTATGAATTTGCTCCAAGATGTCCTTTTGCTATCCTTAACAATTTTTCTAGAATGGGCGCGCAGCTTTTTATATTATATGAGATTATCCCGTGTAGGGCGATGCTGGAAAACCCTGAGATCACGCCTCCGGGCGCAAATAACATTCCAGCATTCATCTGTCTACCAAGGTACCGGAAATCGACGGGTTTGGCCTGTCGAATGCGGAATGGATTGCTCAGAAGCAGAAAGAATTTTCTCTGTAGATGGTCAACTAAACGGTTCACAGAGTTGTGCTCATCGTGGGTAAATTTAGTCAAACGGAAATTCATTTCCCTGTTAGCTTGATCTAAGTGCCATCTAGGTAAACGGATGGAACATACATCGTGCGTCAAGAGACTAATAACACATGGAAAGTGGTCACTACAGTGCAAATCAGAGATGATATTGCAGGATAATGAGACCGCTAGTTATATCAAGGTGTGAAAAACTATGAAAGGCGCCAGAAAGAAAGGTTGGATCTCCGGTTTTCAGGAGAGCGAAATTTTTAGTGTCCAAGAAGTCTGCAATAAGCTGGCCTCTCGCACAAGCCCGAGGTGAGCCCCAAAGTGGGTGGTGGACATTCATGTCGCCTACCAATAGAAAAGGTGTTGGTAATTGCGAAACTAGGTTTCTTTGTCAGTGAGCGAGAGGTCAGCAGATGGAGGCATGTAGATACTACAAATGGTGAATATGGCGGAAGGAAGCTTAATCCTACAGCAACTGGATGTCGGATGTTAAGGGCATGGATTCGGCGAATATATCATCACGGATCAGCATCATAGTGCCCCCATGTGATGAAACACCCTCCTCCGGTGATAAATCACACTGTACGGAGGAGTACTGCCTGATTGAAACGATGTCTTGTGGACGGAGCTTTGTCTCTTGTAAGCACACGACCAGAGGTTTATTCTGACGCACCCACAATTCAAGCTCCGGTCGATGTGGTCTAATGACGCGTATGTCTAACTGAAGGATAGCCACTGTGTGTCTCTGGGCATAAGTTCTAAATAGAAAGACGTTTCTGCATATTAGTCTCTGTTGATCTTTTTAATTTATTCTTCTTGGGAGTCGGGCTAACATGTTCAAAAGCACGATTCTGTCGCTTACGCACTGTCCGCCTGGCAGTGGGGTCAGGATCGTCCTGTTCCATCTCCTCCACGGGAAACAGTCCTTATCAATAGAACATTTCGGTTCAAGTATCTCGAACCGATTAAAGGTACTGATTGGCGAAGGTGGTCGACGACGATCTAAGCTCCCCCCAGATGATTCCTCAGAAGAGGATATACGTGGAGAGAGGAGGTGATAGTTTGGGAGAGGGCTTAACACTGTGTTTAAGGAACAGTAACATAATTGGTGTTGAAAGACTTTGCTGGCGCAAAATTCCCTGTGGATGGACCGTTGCTATTGCCCAAGGTCGACGGTTTGTGTGACGCGGTGCCGGAGGTGCTCCTTCCGTTGGTGCTCTTTCCGGATGCGAGTTTGGCAGATGGTAATGCTGGCAGAGATCCTGATTTTGCATTTGGTACTGGTCTGGCTACAATAATCTTCTCTGCGACGGTGGCTCCGTTAATATCGCTGGTCTGAGTTACGATTTCCCGATGCGATACTGGTTTAGCGGCAACTGAGCTGTAGGTACCTGTTCGCGGGATGGAGGGTTGGTGGAGGCGCAGGAGCTTATGGACCTCTGAGAAGAGAACCTTCTCTCGCACCCGTATCTCCTGGATCGCTCTCTCCTCCATAAAACGGGGGCAATTATGGGCACTAGATGGGTGTTCCCCGCTATTATTCACACAAGATGGAGTGATAGTACAAGCTCCATCGTGTGATGCCTCTCCACTGATAGCACAGGTAAAATGACCAGTACATAATTCACTAGTACGCCGAAACTGCTGACATTTGTAACATCTGAGTAGTTTTGAAGATAGGGCCTAACATCGATGGTTTCATATCCTGCCCTGATCCTTTGTGGGAGATCTACCCGATCAAAGGTTAGGAACAGGGTACGGGTAGGTACGAGTTCACCATTGACTTTACGTTGAACCCTACATACAGATTGAACACCCTGGTCTGCCAGATTCTCTTGAAGCTTCTCATTGGACAAACCGTCCAATACCGCCTGCGGTGCCATTAGTAGTTAAAGCGGCCGTTAAACACTACCAAAAAAAAACCCGTCCAATGCGCGGGTGGTGATAACGCCGTGCGAAGACTTCAAGGTCTTGTGCGGTTCGACCTTAATCGGGTAGCTGCGTAGCATCTTGACCTTCAGTATTTTACCTGCCTGGGATGTTGTAAAGCTTTCTACCAGGAGGGTGCCATTACGTGTTTTAATACAAGAGTGTACCGGACCAGCAATGTTGTATAAACCCTTTTGAATTGCAAAAGGGCTAACAGACGTAAATTTCCGACCTTCCTCTGTCCTAGTGACTACTAAGTAGCGAGACCACTGCACTCGACTACTTCTCTTCCAATTTTAGTTGGTTTTTTTTTTTGTGTTTTTGTGCCATAAAAAATATAATAAATTTCATCCCCCAGTGGTCCCCACCCACCATGGAGCCCAACGAGGGGTCACCCCACTAGGGTGACAGGACTACACAGGGGATATAGCAGGATCGCCGTCCCACTCACACTGGAGTTCGGTATAATACCTAGTCCTGGCCGATTGACTAGGGGTGGGCTAGTCCCTAGCCTCCCGTTTATGCGAAGCAGAAACCAAGGTGGTGTATTAGGCTACGCACCCTCCCCAGTTGGTGAAAATCAGAAGCTCAGGTACGCAACCCTCAACCAACCAGGATATTCCTTTCCACCGACACGGGTCTCCACGCATTACTATATGTGGGTGGGCATTTGTACTTACTGATTCCCTCACCACTCAGAGGTTGCCCACAGAGGGAGTCAAGGTTGGCTTGGGAACCTGGGTGCGCCATCCGTACCTACTATGGTAGGCCCCTGGGGGTGTGACCAACTCCGGGTTTCATGTCCAATACATGGCAATTATGTTTTGTATTTGAACATGCTTAATTATTCAACTTGATTTGAATAGGTTTTACTTTCCATCATATATTTTTAAAAGATTAATTGCTCCTGCACTCGCATTAATATATTCCATTCATTTATTGATAATTTCTCCACTTCCTTACAATTACTTTTTGGCTTGCACAGAAAAAGTTTCGAGGAACAGGAACCAACTGAGAAAACCGGACGTGCAAATGTGCACTAGAATAAACAAAATAAAGAAATCAGTTCTTGTCACATTTGACTATCAAAGTGATCAAAACAGCAACTTTGTTGTAGGCAAATAGAATGACAACATTGTTACTCATAGTGGCATTCAATACAACGTGCATACATCCTCTACATACTATTACGAAGTGTTCCCAAGAGAATAAAAAAATAGAAAAAGAAGAATAACAAACAGCCGCATGTCATTCATGAATATCACAAGAGCATGGGTGACGTAGATCGATGTAATCAAAACTTAAGTATATGTGGAGTATCAGTAAGAGGCAAGGACAACTTTGTAGTATGGGCGTAGTGCGTCTATCTCACCTTCAAGAGGTCACAAATTTGAATCTCACTTAGGATGAGTTACCCTGATAAG
Organism: Hymenopus coronatus; assembly: GCA_030762935.1. Classification (NCBI taxonomy): domain Eukaryota; kingdom Metazoa; phylum Arthropoda; class Insecta; order Mantodea; family Hymenopodidae; genus Hymenopus; species Hymenopus coronatus. Next base: position 356,326,916 of record CM060900.1, read on the forward strand.
TTTTTTTCCCGGTTTTTCCCTTATTCTGAGATATCAAATAGCAAGTAACTTAAAGCTCTATGGACCCCGAGATCACTTGAGCAGCCTTTCAACGATTTTACTCATCTCCTGATATAACCAACCAGATTAAAGGACGTCAAGCTAGGAAAATTAAAGACGCGAAAATGGTATCTCAGCCTAACAGCCCAATGCATTGATGTAGCTGGGCAGAATGCATGGCAGATAAACTTATTTCAAGGAAACGAGACACATGACCATACAGCATTTCAGCTTTACAGTCGTAAAGCACAGTCAGTCATGGAATCGAATACTAAAAGTTCAAAATCGAAGGGAAGACGATCAAAATGGCATCATCAAAAGTTCCATTTTAAGCATATGGATCATTTTGCGGTGCATCTAGGTAAGCAAATTCGCTGTATACAATGCCACACAAAGGCAACAACAAGATGGCTGAAATGTGATGTAGGGTTACAGTAAAGTATTCCGTTATTTGTTATATCGAAAAATATATAAGTGTAAAGCACTGACATTTTTGTGTCACTTTATTATTTATATTTCAACGTAGTTATTGCATTATGAGTGCTAACATATGTTTAAATCTCTAAAGTGCATGTATACTGAATAGATTGTAAATTTAACTCGTAGTGAAGGTACATGGTGCTGACGACTTATACACACACACACACACACACACACACACACACACACACACACACACACACACACACACAGAGGCTCTCCCAGGATTCGACAGCACAACTTCACAGGATTGTAGAGGAGTCCAAGATAAACAGTTTATATATTGAATCTTTGGGCCATGTGGTCTAAATCTTTTGCTACAGCATAAAATGTATGAAGAGTTAGCACGCCACTGATCAAACCGCAGTGGACCATGACATGAGCAACTGAATTGCGGATGTGGTGGCATTATTTAGTGCTAGGTATGGATAGCGCATAGGCACGTGGTTGAGAAGTCGAAGGTTCGAGTCTCCATAGATATGTTTATTTTTAGATTGTCTCCGTTTTTGCATTTTATATTGAGGCATTCATATTTTGCTGCGTTACTCACTATGGCTTATTTGTACTGAGAAATACAATAAATGTAATGTACGATTAGCATGTAGGTACAGCAGAGAACGTTTCAGTAACAATTGCACGTAATACCTGAAGGGGTACACTTCTCCCTACCCCTCATATATAGGTTACTAAAATAGTGTAACCACATTGGCGAGCTATGTACATTACAATTGTAGGCACAGCTCAAATTAACGAAACAATATTATTATTGTGTCAAATGCAACTCAAATGAAATGAATATAAACAGCTATCTCTGTAGTAAAAAGTACCTACATAAAACGAATTAAGAAGTATGTGCTAGTCAGGAAAGTGAACTTTACCTTTTCATATATGCATGAAAGGCAAATAAAAAGAGACTCCCTGATACAATATCCACAGCACAAAATACAACAGGTCACCAGAGGATTTTTTTAAATGTGAGGAGCTGCAATATTCCATCAGAGGTGCACCTACAAAGCTGTGAACCTCGCAACCTGTCAAAAATGTTAGGATTGTTGTGAACCTCACCTCAAGAGGCTAAAGATCGTGTCAGTAATTCATCTGATTTAACAGAAATCTCATAGGCGAGGATCTTAAGCATGCAGTGTACCTCGTGGCAGTAAAATGCACATGAGCTCAGAAATGTGCTTAGAATTATCTTAGAATATTCGCGTGATCTCCGTTTTGCACCTCGTTGAAACAATTTATTTTCTTACACATCATATGTATGCTTTTACAAAATGAACAAGTAGATCCTCAATTGGCCTCCCAGGGATCTCAGCATATAACAAGAGTATCAACATATTTTTATAAATGCCATTAGATGCTAACACAAAACGAGAAGTTTGCCTCAGCTCACATATTAACAAACTAAGCTGTTGATATAACCTGGTCAATAATTTTCACAACAACCTAGGTGACTGTTCAGGTTCCTGGGTTAATTTCCGCAACAACCCAGGTGAGCTGCATACTGTAATGAATACCATATCTAGAGCTTATCACAAACTGACAGCCTTCCCTCAGCTTAAATATTTACAAATCGAGCTGTTCAGGTTGGCCAGTTATTTCCGCAACAACCCAGGTGAATGTTCCGGTTGTCTGATTAATTTCCCGCAGTAGCCGAGGTGACTATTCTGGTTGCTTGTCGTAGTTTACTCCTCGTCGCCAAAGCAATTGCTGCGGTAATGCAATCTACAACAATTCTCCTTTCCCGCATTTCGTTTGATTTAATTTCTCTTTCATGTTTCATGTGTGCTTTCAGGTCCTGCACTGTCCACGGATGTATCGGTTGCTTGCTCTATGGAAACATGTTTACCCATGGCCACCTGAGTGAGCTGTCTCGCCTGTTAGGATCGTTACATCGCTCTCTAAAGGAGCACGGTTGTTCGAACTCGAAATGTTAGGGACATCTGCGCGTCTCTGTGGGATTACCTGCTGGCCTAAGACCTCCTCCGTATCCTTGACCTATCCCTACCTCTCGGGGGTGTAACCAAAATCGATTTAACATGGTGTCGCAAAGAGCGAGCGGTCCCAGTCCTTCCCAATACACTAATCCTAATCCCTGCCATTAAAGACTAGCACAGATTAATAGCTTCTCAGCTTGCATGCTTAGAAACAGGGGTGTATAGTTTGGCTGTTATGTTCACATTATCCAGGTAAGTGGCTCAATCTGATGATACTCTTTGAGCTATCACAAGGCATTAGCTGCTCAACTTGCATGCTTACAAACCAAGAATATAGTTTGGCTGGTTACGTTCGCATTATCCAGGCAAGTGGCTTACTCTGATGAATGCTATTTGAGGTTATCACAATGCCATACCGTGCTCCATTTGCATGCTTACAAACCGAGCTTATAATTTGGCTGGTTACGTTCGCATTACCCAGGCAAGTGGCTTAATCTGATGATTGCTATTTGAGGCTATTACAATGCCATACCCTGCTCCATTTGCATGCTTACAAACCGAGCTTATAATTTGGCTGGTTACGTTCGCATTGCCCAGGCAAGTGGCTTAATCTGATGATTGCTATTTGAGGTTATCACAATACCATACCCGGCTCAACTTGCATGCTTACAAACCGAGCTGGACAGATTTTCTGGTTGTTTCCACCTAAACCAGACGAACTGCATATCCTGATTAATACCACTGGAACACTGTACCTGCCTATTATAAAAATGGTTTATTAAGCCTAGCTGTTTCCCGTGAGACAGCCAAGTGTCCTTACGAATCTATATACTTTTCCATTCGATGCTAATGCATAAGTTAATTTGGATTTAGCAGGCATTTCAGCTAGTTGTTCAACGTGTTCTCGATAAAATGGAAAAAATACAGTACCGTTCAGTGATTCGCTTTCTAATTTTGACGGGAAGATTTGCAAAAAGATAAAAGTGATATGCGGACTTTTCGTCTTCTATGACAACAGTTAGATTTGGTTCAATGAATTTAAACGTTGTTAAACATCAGCTTTTAAAGACGAACGCCCAGGACACCCGGCAGTTCTGGTAGCCGTGAAAATGGTAGAAAAAGTCCATAATATGATTCTCGCTTATCTTCTAAAGGAAGTTCACGAAATGGCAAAGGTCAATAGGAGCTGCAATTCATATTGTGCATGATAAGTTGGAGATGAAAAAGTTGTCGGCTCGATGAATGCCGCTATTGCTCACAGTGGGAAACTTTCAACTTTGAAGCTCTGTTTGGAGCTATTAAGCCAACTCCGAAGGAGGTTTTGCGTGGAGTTATCAGCAGCGATGAGACCTGGATTCATCACTATATTCCGGGAGCCAAGTAATCATCAAAACAACGGGTTGCTTCCGATAAATCTGCTCCAAAAAAACAAAGTCGGCCGGAAAAGTGTTGACCACGATATTTTTTTTTTTTTTTTTTTGTTACAAGGGCGTATAGTCATTGACTTCTAAAAATAAGGAACACTGATTACTGAACAATATTACAGTGAGTTACTGGCCCAATTCGACAAGAGGTTGAAGGAGACACGACCCCATTTGGCGAAGAAGAAAGTGCTGTTTCATCACGACAACGCACGGCATTCATCTGGCTTGGCTCCCTGGAATTTCTTCTTGTTCCAGGACGTGAAGAAATGGTTCCCGGGATCAACATTTTATATAAAATGATGAGTCATCGTCGAGATATAGGCGTACTCTTCTGAGCTTGAGAGTTCCCATTTTTCGGAGGGGTTAAACAAATTGTAGAACTTATGTTGATAAATAAATAATTTGTGTTTGAAAAATAGGGTGTTCATTCTTAAATCCTACTGTGTTCTCCATGCCGCTACATAAGATTTATACTATCCCTTTGTGCTAGTTTAGCACTGAAACATTTCTTTGTATTATATATCAATGGTGGAGAAGACATTTTCAGTGGCGGCCGGCCTTAAGGGGAGCAGGGGTAGGTGCCCTCCTTACAAAAATTTCAGACAATAATTTATTTCTTTATATTACTAGCTAAAATGTTATAATGCACAAGGAATTGTTGTATAAATTTAAACCTATTGTGAGTTCTTTGAGCACTGCACAGTTGCAGGTAAGATGACTGTCAGAAATAGTAACCGGCCGCATTTCTCGAACATAAACTAATTTGTGCGCACGCATAGAAGAACTCAGTACTTTCAAATGCAGTTAATATTTTTTTTTTTTTTTTTTTTTGTAGTGTTTAACGACCGCTTTTACTGCTCTGGCACCACAAGCGATAATAACAATTTGTGGGTGCGGGGTACAAAAGGCTTAGAGGGGAAGCTTCTCTTAGACCACGCGGGCCTCTTTGGTTATTTGCCGCGCACGCGGATAAAGAAAATAGGAATCGACAACAAGCAAAGATTAATGTTTGACTCCTGTCCCTGCCAAACATGTTTAGCTAAAGATCGCTTCCGTAAGATTAAATAATATCAAATAAATCTGTAGTTTCAATGTCTTCTTGCTTCGAAAGAAAGTTGATATATAAACCTCCCGAAGGAAACATAAAAATAGAAGCTTATGTGGTAAAATTTTACAATGTTGGTACTTGGTAAACCAAACAAAGACAACGTACGCCCGCGCGCCTTCGCTCACTGCGGAGAAACTGTCTTTTGTGACTACCGTAAGTCTAGAGACAAAATAAATTCAAATTCTGAACGGTTCTACCACTTAAAATATGTTAGTAGTAGTTCGGATTAATGTTTCCTTCCTAACCTTATACATATATTTTAAGTTTCATTTGAAAAGAGGAAAAGGTCAAATAATCAATAATTAAGTGTTTATTGCAATTATGAATAACAACAAACAGTAAAATGCCGCTTTACTTGCGAGAGGCAATTTGTAGCGTGTTATGAAAATAAGTGCTGAGAGTTACAAAACCTGCCTCAAAAGGAAAGTGATACGAAAAAGGAAAGTGATACGAAATAGTGAAAAATGAGCCTTGAATTATTTCATGTGCTAATGAAACATAACTGCAATATGCTGGTGAATAAGTTGAAGTTTATTGCAGAATATGCCGGTTTATCGGTTGAGAGCCTTCAAAGAAATGGGAGTATTAAAACTTGCCTTAACAAGAAATATCCTAAACACTGTTAAGAAAATAGACGATAGCTGTAAAGTGTACAATTGGTAAAATGCTTAAAACAGTTACTAAAGATCACGATTACCTGAGGATGGTTGAGAGAAATGCGAGCTTCGTTTATGAAAAGAAATCACTGTGAACGTTGTAATTGACATGCATATGCTATTAAAGTTGTTAGGATATTTTAAATAAAGTACATCAGCTGTAAAGACCTGCTATGCAATAATTTTGATATATGATAAACAGAAACATAATTATGAAAGTGATGATTTGCTGTCAAATTTCTATGAATATTTTGTCTTCGGTTCCCAACTTTTCTACATTCTGGTGTAAGGTGCACAAACATTTCTTATATTTTAGACATACAGTTTAATTCCAGCGAGTTATCGAAGTATTTGCTTATTTCTTTGGTAGTGTTTAACGCCCGCTTTAACTACTTATGACACCGCAGGCGGTGACACTCATGATACATGAATGAAGATGGAGCAACTGTGGAATGCGATGGCGGGGGAAACAGGAGAAGCCGGAGAAAGCCCGCCTCAGCGCCGCTTTGTCCACCACAAATCTCACATGTGGTCGCTTGGGATCGAACCCGGGCCGTCTAGGTGAGAGGCGAGTGGTCTAACCACGGTGGGGCCAAGTATTTTCTTAAGGATCGAACAGAAATGCTAGTGTCTTTTTCACAAATTAGGATTACATTTCCACTGATAGTTTTAGTATCCACTAATTTCAGTCTTTCGTCCTCCGTGGTCTAGGAGTAACTTGCAAGCCTGTTTTCCAAAGTCGCGGGCTCAAACCTAGCGAAAGGCGATGGATTTTTTCGGGCGAAAAATCCCTTCCTTAAGAAAAGTAAAGTCGTTAGTCCCCTGGAGCAGATTCGCGTAAAAAAACTTAAGTCTGATAAAGAGGACTCTGAGCAAACTTAAGTGGTATATCATCCGAAATATAGAATGCGACGCTGGGAACGCTGGAAAGTTAAATAGTGTCCATAAATAACACTCAATTTAATTTTAGTCAATCTTTAAATTGTGCCCCACCAGAAAATTTGGTCACGAGCCGTCACTACTCGTACTGTCTCATTAGCTACACACTATTCCTCCATGGTTTCAAATAAATACATGCCTCCTTTCATGGCATTCGGACCCTGGCGAATACAAATGGGATTTATCTGGGTTTTCCGGTTTCCCCCGCCATCACATTCCACTCGTGCACCATCTTCATTCCATGCGTCTTCAGTGTCATCGCCTGCGGTGCTTATGTAGTAAAAGCGGGCGTTAAACACTATAAAATAGTAAGTAAATACTATTTGATTTAGTGTTAATTAATGTTCTTTTCTTTCACACTAGCCTGTGTAGGTTGAGTTGCAATGTTACAGTCAAACTGAAAAAGTCTGTGTCAAAGCCGTGATTTGAACCTCGGATGTCCTGGATTCCATCCAATGTCAACATATTACCCTGGTAGCTCAGTAGTTAGAGCAACTGGACGGAAACGTTGAGCAAGTTTACTATAGAGCATAAATACAAGGTACCTTTCATCTAACGAACCACCAAATGAGTATTATATCTCCAGCTTCCGGTGGGATGGTATTCAAATTAAAATATTCAAGAAAATGTTATATCAACCTTTCGTGCTTTGTTGCAAAAATTCTGCTGCGAGCGACAACATATTTCATTTTTCCTACTTTAAAAAGTACAGGATTGTTACGTTAGGACGCAGCAGTCAATATTTCCTTTCCTTGTCACAGGTTTTTCCAGTATTTCCTTCACATTCCCGCTCATCACATTAAGTTTTGCTGTGGCACCATGTTTCACTGAACTACTTGTGTGTCGACTTGTTCTAACGCCCCTTTCCCCGATGATACGCTGCGAGAAGCTTCTATTGCTGCTCCCCTCCCCCTAAAAGTCTTCTATGCTCGTTTTCTACCAGGACCGGGACCACTTCATCATCTTTATGAGTGTAAAGAGGAGAATGAATGGTCGTTTCTTGCAGATAGCCAGAACGGATGTCGTACATTCAAGAAAATAAGCTTATTTTATCTCCGCCATAAACTGTAATTTATCGTGGGTCGCTGGCGATGAGATCGCATGGACGGCCAGAAGGAGAAGCAAAAGAGGGGAACACCCAAATGTAACCAACATGTGCCACACCACTTCTTTCCTTTCTAAATTTCCTCTTTTCTCTCTTTCGTTTCTTGTGCATTTCTTCGCCTTTCTGAAAGTATCTCTGTCCATGCTTACATTTTATAATTCTCGTCTGCAACTCGCAACCTGAAACAATGGCATATAAAGATGAATTAGTACCTGCTTGATTAGCGGTTGATTAGGATGGGTTTTAAAAATGACACCTCAGTCATTATTTATTCACTAGCATTGGTTATGGCTGAGATAGTTTTAAGTTATACATTATTTTGCAGTTGTAACCACTGTGCGAAACACAGTTATGAAGATATATTACATTATTTAATAATATGCTACTTATCAAGCTTACACGTATTTTGTAGTTCATTGCGCGATGTTGAAAATTCCACGTTACTGCTAAAATTAACCATTTTCTACGCTCGATGTTTCTAAATTTCCAGTATAACATATTATGTATTGCAAATGAAAAGCCTTTTAATTGTTTCACACTTCGTTTTAGATGTTGGTGTTGATGTATTATACTATAACTTTTATTCATGGGGATAAATTATTGTAGATAGATCTCAAAGAATGTTACATTATTTAAGGTTTGTGAGTTCCTTTGAACTCCAAACGGAATGCATCTTATAAACTAGAAGTGCAACGACTGCATAAAATAGATCTAAATACTAATGAGTGTTACAGCCGTAGAAATAAATGACTCCCACTGTTAAAAGACCACGCTTGAGGAGACCGCTGGATAAATCATGATGTGCGGAAATATATGCAGAATATGTAAAAGGTGTTGATGTATATTCGTCCACTGCACTTTTAGGAATTGCAGGTAAACTTTCTAATATTAAATAAAGTTAATTTAACTTTGAAACTCAAAACCAGTGCACTTATGTTATATGCATTTTTTGGCCTCCATAATCATACCAGTTTATTTCACAGCTTTGAAGCAACGAGGTGCTCTGAAAACACACTGTAGAAAATGCACTAAATGATAAACGGGTTACCGTATATTTAAATTATCAATAAAGGTCTTGAAGAGCATTAGTTCAAGAAACTTCACTTTAATAGAAACAGTAAACATATTTAACAGAAACATACCAATAGAATTACGTAAACGGCAAAATCTCAGAGTATCTTTAGGCCCATTTATAACAGATATTTTTGTCAGAAAATCTATAAGGTCTGCGTATGCTTATAAGTCAACTACAACATAGAGCCCTGAGATACATAGTGATGGTAATTTTTTCATTTGAATGTTCAAAACAGTTTCAGCAACCAAAAACAATATTTTTAGAAACTGCAGCTTTTAAACCACAATAAACATTATATTTTGTCTTCAAATTAGATTTTTTTCAATACCAATCTGCTATATGTTATAACGGAAAGTAATAGTTTATAAATACATTTTTACAATTATTTTATATGAACTTTCACACTCAGACTGAACATGGGTATTTAGAGCTTCCTATGCAACGATACACATGTGTATAAAAATTGTAGCTTTTAGCGTTACTAAAACTATTAAAGTGGCTTCCAAATAGCTTCAAGACTGAAATGTGAATTCAAACTGCATTGAATTACCTTTCCATTGATACATGCCACATTTAGTGTTTTAGATATTCAAAATGAGTAATTATAAAAATATAAGATGCCTATTTTACACAGTTTGTCTTATCTGACTTATTGAAATTCCAAATTACATTAATCAAGAAGAAATAAACATTTGTTTTGTTTGTTTGTTTGTTTGAGCAATTAATTTATAAGTCCAAATAAACTTGACTCAAACCTAGAGCTTATTTTTGTTGGTACCACAGGGAATTGTTCCTGCCTAATATTAAGAGTAAGAATTGTGGTGAAAGAACCATTCCTTCCAGTAGAAGAATTTCGGCCTAAATTGTTAAGCCTTTTCTGAAATACGGTTTCTCAGCTTAATAAAGAAAACTTATCACAGAAGAATAAAATGTATTAAATAAGGTATTTAGCAGCACTCGAGTGGTGTGATTTTGAAGGCCTACCTCGTAGAATAGGAAGATATTTTACCTAACTTAAATTCGCTGCTATAGCTTTTCTTAATTAAATTAACTTCGTTTAATATTACATAAGTTCAACTATAATCCCTAAAGATGCGGTGAAAGAATAAGCGCCATGGAACTAACTTAACATAGTATTGGAGGTTTGGAGACGCTAACACAGCCTGAATGTAGGAAGTGAAGCTTTAGTCTTATTTTTTTCTGCATTTTTATGTCATTGAGGCTGCAGTCAAAAGTCGATTTAAACAATTATATTAATTGACACTGTTGCCTAGCGTTTTGATTCCCTCTGTTATTGTTAATCTATTAGACAAGAACTTGTTAGTTCTATCTTATTTTTACAATTATGGTTATATTGATATACTTAACTAATTCTTATTGGTACATATGTGTTAAATTTGGTACGGGGATATTCTATTTGTATTTTTCCCTAAACTCGGGTTGATTCAACTTTGTAAAATAAATAAAAATAAATAGACCTGTGCTATGTTGCTAAGGAAGGTTGCTCTCGATGTCGTACTCAGAGATGTTAAGCGCTAGATAACAATTTTACGAATTAATACTCGAGCAATTAAACCATATCCCCTGGTGCCCGAGAACTAAACACCTTTTAGCAGACTTTGCAGGTCAAAAATACGTAAATACGAAATATTTATTTCTTACCTCGTATTAATTAAAACTTTGAAACTTTCCAAAAGTCTTCTATAGTATTTGAAAACATCTTAGTTAACATTTCCTGCAATAGAGTGACACTTAATTTGCAGATTTACTGGAAGTTCACCCTGTAATTCACAAAAAACTAGCCCATCCTAACAGAGGACATGTTTTCTCTTTCAGGTCTAATTCTTTTAGTTTTTACAAATCACCTGGAGGCGCGAACTTCTCTATACGCCCATTTATTCTTTTAGTACAAGATCTTGTCCTATTCAAGATTTTAAGTATCGTTTTTTTTTTAATGTATCATTTTTACAGCTAACTTAAGGTATTTTTAACTCTCGGAAACAATACTCACTGTAGCATACATAACCTAGCTGGAGCAGCTATTTTATTTTCCACAAAGCAGGGAAAATAACTGGTACTCTATGCAAGTGTCCTTGCTATGATCTATAGTCATATTTTAATGAGCAATGCGATTTGAAAACATCGAGCCAGGAGGCTCAGGCGTTTCATCTAGGATGGTATTCGAAAGGTTCTGGGATTGATTCTCGTGGCTCACCTCTGAGACCCATATTTTTGTTGTTGTTTTTTTCAGCTCACTAGGCAAATGATGGGAAAGTTTTTTCATTTCCTGAACGTCCTGTCCCTTCATTTCATTTCCATTTAATTCAATCGGTCTCTTTCAGGGTTGCAAGTGTCGGCGAGGACTACTGTAGTGGCGCTCTTCCGTGGTGGTGAATGTGCTTTGACAATATTTACAGTTATCCGTGGCTGGATGACGTTGCATGTCTTCTGAAGACTTAGGGAATTTGGTCAGATATGGGAAATGCCGGCTCCTTGCCGCTTTAAGAACTGCTTGAAATATGTCAGGGATCCTCCACGGTGGCCTCTCCCCGTAATCCGGTTTTTGCCGCCCTTTGAAATGAATCTCATCTCATCCTATTCTCCTGGGGTCTGACGTACCATAAGCCACTGGCTGCAGTGCGGCAACCCCTCGGATGTTACAAACATACATACACACACACATGTGAACGCTGACCTTCATTTTCCATCCAACTAGCTGAGGGCATACCATGGAGCTTTATAGCACATTGCGGAAAAATTAAGAAATATATCGGACCTTTTCAATTTTAACACAGGGTGGCCATTCATGTATTTTTTTATTGCTGGAAGTTGTAGCATACAGGGAATCATTACTAATTGCTAAGGGAATCACATTAACTGAAACGAATAACTGTTAGTATAAATCGTTTAGACAGATATATAACCTAAGGTGCAACAGAACGGATAATACTGCAAATATAAGGCAATCTATATTAAAAGGCAAAAATACACACTTGGAGGGATCCACGCAAACCGGGTAGGTGCCGCAATTTAGCCATTTGCTTCCTTCTGCTTTTAACGTGCCTCTGAGATAGCGGAATGAGAGGAGAGAACCGAAGGGCGACAGATCCGAATGAAGACGTGAGCAAGTTTGGAGCCTGTCCCTGATATTTCCAGTTGGAACGCCGCCGACGCCGCTCAAGTTTACTCTCAATCCCCGAGCCCTCGGTATTCACTGAAAGGAAGCCCGCCTTTCAGCAGTTTTTTTTTTTTTTTTATTGATGATGGGGGAAAAGGCAACTAACGCCCTAACCCCAGGCAAGCCTGGGAGTGTGAGACTCCCCACCCTGGACTCGAACCAGGGTGGCACTACTCACAAAAAACCCCCACCGGAAGTAGGAGGCCCATGCCTCTCTGTTGCAGTACCGCATTAAGCACCTGCATATTTTTGGTGATACTGAATGCTGCCTGCCAGTGGCAGTAACAGCGAGTGATGGAGATATTAGCCAGTGGACACACATGACTTACGCCCTGAGTGCCCCGCTGGAGAAGTAATTGGTGTAAGTGATGGGTAGTTAGTGGTGATGTCTGTTAAGTTTAAGGTGATTCTTCCGGGTGTACCCTTGCTCTGATTGGTATTCTCTGAGCAATTGCTGCGGAGTCTTAGGCTGCTGAGGGAATGTTCCTTCAGCTACCTGCTGTTGATAATTTTGGACGCTGGCTATCCGGTTGGACAGCTCAGCGGTGGAGGCCTGTAGAGTGGAGATGGCGGCGGTGTTGGCAGCTTGTAGGGCGTCGATCCTGGTGGACAGGTCGGCGGCTGTAGTCTGCTGGCTGGTGGCTGCTACGGCGTTGGAAGCTTGCAGTTCCTGCAGCTTCTGTGTGAGGAGGCTGCATGTCTCTTCCAGAGCAGCTAGTCGAGCGCCGACGTTCAGGATCTCCGCGTGGAGGTCCTGAATGGCTTCTCGCGTCGCTGCGTCTGTTGAGAGTGCAGGTGGTGAGGCCTCGGTGGTTGATGTCTGCGGTGGAGTGGTGCGGCGCGCAGGAGGTGGTGATGAAGTGGTGCTCCTTGGGTAGAGAGGGCACTGCGCTTGCCCTGTGAAATGTCCTGTGCCACGGCAGGTGGCACAGAACCGGCGGCGACGGCGTAGATTGTGCTCAGTGCACTCTGCGGTAGTGTTGGCGGAGCCACAGTAGTGGCACCGCGGCGACGAGGAGCAGGTGTCGGCTGTATGCCCGAAGGCACAACAGCGACGGCAGGGCCGGTGACGTTCCATCTTGCTAGCCTCGACGACCAGGAGTTGCCCTAACAAGGGCAACCCTGACGCCAAGGCAGCGTCGAGGTCCGAACGATCCTGTATTTCCAGCCTCACAAGTGGTGTAGGTCCCCGGTTGCAAATTATCCTTGTGGCCCTCAAACAAGAAGGCCACTTGGATTTCGCTGCGGCGAGGAGGTGCCGGGTGGAAAGGTCCCTATGGACCCCCCGTACCACGGCACTGAACCGGGGCGGCGGCGGTGGCGGTGATGGCGGCAACTGCAGCAGCAGTTGCGGCGAGGGTGTGATGGCGGCCGGCGGCGAAGCAGGGCTTGCCGGGACCGGTAGCAACGGAGAAGCTGCCGGCTGCCGAGGAAGAGGCGACGGGTGCTGCCTTAGCAGCGGCGAGTCTGCGCAGTCTCTTCTTGGCCATGTTCAGCAGCCAGAGGCGGGTCCTAGCAGTTAAATCGACGCGGACGCAGGGGGAAACACTGTACAAAGCGTACCTCTAGCGCCCTCCACACGCCGAACCCCAAAACCTGCTCCTACAAACCTGGAACGGACGACATTAAAGGAAATAAATGATGGGTATAGGAAATAAGACACACGAGGGTCTTGGTCAAAACGCAATCACCCCAGCATTCGCGCACAGACAAGGAGAAACCACAAAAATCATGGCCAGCATATGCGGACACCGGCAATCCAACCTAGGACCTCCCGAAAGCGAACCTCACACATTACCAAGAACCATGTCGTTCGGTGACAAGTAGTGGTCCACAATATACCAGTACCCTTAGCGTCAACATGTCGTCCTTCGTGGTCTAGTGGTGGCATGCTAGCTTCTGTTTCCCACGTCGAGGGTTCTGACCCGGTGGAGGGCGACGGACTTTTTTTTTTTCAGGCGTAAAGAGCCTTAGCATGTTTTCCTTTGGGAGAGAAGTAAAGCCGCTGATCCCGTGTCGTAAATATACGGCAGGTAAAAGCACCTCAAGCCTGATAAAGAGGCCTCTGGGCATAATGAAACGATCAATCGCGTCTGATATAGAATAAAGCACTAAGAGCCACAGCAGTTACAGAGCGTCCATAAATAAATCTCAGTTTCAGTTTTCGTGGTCTAGGAATAATGCGCTGTCCTTTGTTTCCCAAATTCTTAGAATAGTTTCTATCGGAACGGAAGTATAGCAGGTGGTCCTTGCCGTAGATCTACGGCAGATAAAACTTCTGAAGCCTGATAAGAAAGCCTCTCAGCAAAATTAAGCGATATCTCACGACCAATATAGAATGGGACGCTGAGAACCATAGCAGGTCATAAGATTCCATAAACAAGACCCAACTCAATATAATTCTAGTATCTATATGGCTTTACATACTCCAAATAGTGCGATTGAAGTTTCAATATATGTACATTGGATGAAAAGTAAAAATGTAAAATGTTCTTACAGTTACACGTGAGTCTGCTTGATGCCATAGGGTTTGAAACAGTTCAGTTCACCATAGTGAGGTATTTCGGTACAAATCACAAAGCAATTGTCACGCTTGCCAACGACATTGAAGCAAAAACGGTGAATTTTTTTTTAGCCATATGGTTAAGCACAAGATGGGGGTACCCTCCAAATATATGTAGTGATTACTGTGGCCTCGCCGGACAAACTCCTTAATGCTGAGCGGCTAAGTGAACAGACACAAGGGGACATGTCACCATCTGACTGCTCTTTGCCTAAAGCAGAGTAACCTTGCTCATTGTTCGCACTGAAGCAGTTACTGTGCATTGCGTGACCTTCAATTACTCGGAAATTAGATCAGTGTAGTGGCGCTATGGAACATTTTGCGTTTCAAATACACAAGTCACCACACTTATAGATCAATATATTATGTACATACCTACGTAGATTCATAATCGGTAGAATAATTTTCAGTATTATAATAAATCTTACATTACTATTGAATATTTTGGACGTGAACATATTCATATATTTTTAGGTCTGGTAGTTGTAGCATAAACAACTGAAAAATAATGATATTTTTTAGAGCTTTAACCTATTAAAGCAACAAATTCCTTAAATTTGCCACCACCATTAGTAGTGAGAAAGCAGGGCTTCTGGCACACTTTATTTATGATTTGTTCATCACCTGCCATGTGAAAGATGAAATGCGCCACATTTCAATTCAGCCTAGAACAAAATAACAATGCAAGATATTAGGTAAATTAGCACCATGATTAATTTATTCAACCCTTTGATCGTTTTATCATTTTAAAACTTTCATCGGTGGCCCTTTAAATCCACCAATTATGAAATATATCAACTATTTTAAGCTATTATAAACATTTGCATGTATAATCAGACCGAAGTTTTGTGGAGAATCGGAATATGTAATGAATATGAAATTAACAGTTTCAGTTAATTTTTGCGCCTTCGTTTCATTTTATGTAATCTTTATATCCCTTGTTAACAATGTTTGTATGCACACTCATACAACAAATATACACTTATACGCCTATTAATGCGCAAAGGCAAAAAAAAAACACATACATTCACGAACACACACCAACATACAGTCACGATCGCTCATGCAAATATAGACATTTTATGACTGCACTAACTTAAGAGAGGCAGTAGCTTGTAAGTTACACTGAAGTAGCTTATTTCCTCTCTCCACACAAATTGATCTAAGATATAGGAGAGAGTGTTCTACTTTAAGCTTCAGTTTAGCACTCCCGTCCTGATAGCTGTCAGGCCAAGACAGATGATGACATACTTTCTTGGTGAGTAAAAGATCAAAGGCACGACCGAATTCAATGGACCATGAAAAAAATTGAGAGGCCAAAAGGAATGGAATGCATATATACTGTGGGAGTTGACTATCCCAAGCTAAATTTATGCACGGTTTTACAAACTACTTGGTCTTTGTTTTAATAGGGTGCCAAGCCTTGCCATTTCCAAGGTTGATTAAATCTCACACAGATACATCTTACAACCTTTCAATCAAAAAATCATCAACTTTTTGTCTCTCCACAGTAAATCAACTTTATTTAACATTACCTTCCAAATGGTATTATTGATTTATTAATAATTACAGAAGCTTAAAATACAGAAATCTCTACCTTCATGACAGTTTCATTTCATAAAATCACACTCGCCTCAATCAGATAAGTCATTTTTGTAGAGCTTTATGCCCGCTTTTACTACTTGTGGCACCGCAGGCGAGTGAGATAAGCTGTTATCGAAATAAGTATTTCCTAGCATTACAATTTCTAAACAATATTAATAGTATATATTTAATATTACTTATGAACAAGTAATTGAATATAAGCCAATATCTCAATTTATTTCTCAGAATCTAGTATTGATAGCAGATTTCGTGGAATATTTTATTATTATTATTATTATTATTATTATTATTATTATTGCTGTTGATTTCAACTGCAACCATTAATTATAACCCTTTCTTAAACGTCAAAACTCATATGATTTTCAAAATCGATCATTAATTCAGTAATTTAAGATTTTCATTTCACCAAAGAATTTTTTCAAATGTAAATAATAAACATTTACTTATTTGAATACAGAAATGTTGCAAGTTTTCGCTTCTGCTTTCTCAAGTATTTGGAAAAGTAACTCATCAATTTTAACATAGAATCTAGGTAGAGAATGTGATTTGAAGCTGTACAAAGGACAATTCCCATAATCAAATACTTACAGAATATTTTTAATAATCAGGAAATTCAAAACCACAATAAAAATAATCACGTGACACATGAGACAGGGGAAGTATCACAAAAGAGAGGCACGTAGAAGGAACAGGAGAGAGAAAAATCGAGAAAGAGAAAAACAGAAGGAATGAGACATACATATCCATATAGATAGATTAAAGAAGAGAAGCAGAGGGAAAGAGAGAGAGAGAGAAGTGTGTGTGCAAGTGTGAGTATGAGAAATGAAGCGACAATGAAAGCAATTTTGCACGAATCCAACTCCGGGTATATCTAGTATAACAGAAACTTAAAAGATTTTTATTGGTAGGAATTATTGACAGCTTTTAGGCATATAATCAGATACATACTTAAGATTAACAAAGATTCTAGAGATTCCGAGCATTCTAACCCCTTCTTATACTGACGAGACGCTGATAAATTTTCACCACTACCACTCATGCCGAGAAAAGGACAAGTAAATGCTTGGTATTTCATTGCCTACAGATTCATGGCGTAGTCTGAATTACCTTAGACATGTACAAAAGGAGAGGGATATGAAGGTCACTATGTGTTATCTATTATTATACAGTGGCGCAATTAAAATAAAATCGACTTTTCAGCATTCATTTTCGCGTCTACTCCGGGCTCAAATCAGCCAGATATAAATTTACTTTTTACTTAATAGAAATATTTATACTGAACTTTTAGTTCACTCTGGCTCACAAATTGAGACACACCAGCCTGTAGTCAGAAAAAAGTTACAATTAAAAATACCTGATTGGACAACTATTCCATATTCTCTCTATTAAACGCATTTAATAGTCACAAATATTAAACCAGGTTAGAGATTTGCTTCAATATGTATCCAACGCATTTCTCTATAAGGCACTTCATATACAAAAAAAACTGATAATGCTAACAGACATGCTGCAACGAGAATCCAAACCCACAAATAAGAACATTTGATTTGCAAAATGAGTAATTTAGGGCTCACAGGCATGCTTAAACAGACATGAGATTTTCATTCTAAGATGGTTTAAAAATGCGTACACATAACCCACACAAATTATTTAACTCATTTGATTCGCATACTTAAGTTACCAATTGTTGACATCCTGATATGTATCTTAAAACAAGGAAAAATTTTATTTATTTCTCTGGCAAGTTGATACCAATTTAAGAGTTCGGGTAAAATTATGAAAATCACGAGCAACTAAACCCGATGGAGCAACATCCACAGGTACCTGTTTACAATATTGAATTGAATAAGGAGTGGAATGATAATTAATCTAACGACAAGCCGGTGTTAGTACACTAACTGTGTGTGTATGTGTGTGTAGGCACCACTCTACGAATTACTTAAGACATTCGAAAGTAATGGACCTATTATTCTTATTCTTGTTTTCCGTTTCAACTTTTTACATATTCTTATTCACTCTAATAACTTTCCTTCAATATATGATTAGGAATGACTTTCTATTATTTCAGGAAGAGCAAAGCAATGAATCCAGAACATCTCTCAGCAATTTAGAACAAGGTACGGGACAGAATATGGATTCGGCAACGACACCATGCTCAAAACCCAAGCAACGACGAAAGGTTCACAAGCCTACCAAGACGGCTACATCTTAGACACTGCAAGAAAACAAAACACAAATTACACCGAAAAATGTAATGTACAAACGGATTTGACAGAAACATTATATAGTCAGAGCAAACCCAAAAATCCCCATAGACGAATACTATTTCGTCCAATCGAAAGCCAAAATGCAGAACCAATTGTTCAAGTCAAATGTCTTAAAAATTATTGTAGAATGCCATATATAACCATACTTAAATATAACACAGCACGTAGTACTATCAAAGTATATATCTCGCAATATTATATTTACCTAACATCGATTCCAAAACAATAAATCCGCATTCTCTTCTCCAACAAACTTAAACACGGCCATATACGCCCAAGCGTAAAATTGTACAAATTGGAACTACACGGATTAAGGAACTGAAATTGTACATTTGAAATGTAGTCCGAATGACTATTACAATTCATCGATACCTACCTTTCCACGTGTGTTCCATAAAAATTTAAAATCTGGATGGCTCAATTTTTTTTTTTTAAATTCCCGTTTTCCCCCTCTTTTTCCTTTCTCTCCAGTTTCCTATACTTCTTTTGCATTTCTATTGGTTTTACTCTTCTGTTTACCACACATACACAAACATATACACATTTACAAATACTCAAACACCCATGCCCAAGGAGCCGGTCCCCATGGCCACGCTCGCTAAAGCGTCTCGCTTTGGTGCTTCGTGGGCAGGGGATCGTGGGTTCGAGTCCCGCCTTGGGCATGGGTGTAATATGTTTGTGCAATGTGTATATGTTTGTAAAAGAAACAGTAAAACCAGTAATCAGTAAAACCTACGGGGGAAATGTAAATAGGGATACAGTACCGGATTCCTGATCAGACTCCGTTACTGTTAAAAAAAAAAAAAAAAAGGAGACTCGAACCCACGATGATCTGTTCCACGAATCACCGAAGCTGGGCACTTCAGTGAGCGTGGCCATGGGGAATGGCAGTTGGTTAGACGCAGGTCTTTTTCTTCTTCCTAAGTTCGTGGATTCAGATCTAGCATGAATCGGTGGATTCAGGGCTGCCAGTTCTAAAGCTTGAATAATTTAGAAAGTGAACACCGAAAGAGAAATTATCAGAATAACGAGAATTGCAGCTACACGAATTGAGAATGAACACATGTTTTGACCAAGAACAAAACCTTCATGATACGCGCATCCTGGAAGAGCCGGAACAGAAGCCACTTAGCCTGATCCATATACTGCCATACTAATCTAAGTAATCGACAGAGACGCCGGTCACCAGCCAAACAACTGAGACTGGGTTCATGCGGCAAATATCCAATCCTCACTTTGTGTGTGGAGGAAGAATGATCATACACCATTTGTAAACACCTCATATTTCCACATATTAATAACTCGTGTTTGTGTCTCTGTGTGATTTTCTTTCATAATATATCGCCTAAAATTGTCCCCCAATAGTACTGTATTACTACTCAGAGTTGATAATGCATATTTAGGAAAACCTCTTGCTTCTCAGGTATGAAGGTTAAATAATACTGTAATGTAGGTGTATATAAACATATAAACGTACGACTTGACCAGTCGAGTTGGGTTCCTGATCGTGGAGACCGACGGATGCAAGGAATGTCTTCCGCACTCTAATAAAATCCTTGTTGTGTTTCGCCTGCCTTTGCTCGTCTGTTTTATCATCATGTGATTCATGTCCCCCGCAAGTCATGTTTATTCTCCCCTTGTCGCCCCGCCTTGCGTGCAGAACACCCACACATATATCCACATTGTGTTTGACCCTTTAATTTATCTTTTTCTTTTCCTTTTATTTCAACATTCGTTGTGCCCATGTGAGGGACACCTTTGCATCTTTTTGTTAGTGTTTAACACCCGCTTTTACTACTTGTGGCACCGCAGGCGATGACACTGCGGATACATGTAATGAAGGTGGAGCACCAGTGAAATGCGATGGTGGGGGAAACGATATATGGATACTGATGTGCCACCATCAAATAGTATGCAAAGGGGAAACTAAATTGTTTTGAGTATAAAATAAGCAGTGCACGTTTGTATGCAAATACCTAGTGAGTGTAAGGACAAGCGTGCGTGATTCCAAGCGGAACTGAGACACACTGTAACATTCAAAGAGCACCAGTGAAATGCGATGGTGGGGGAAACGGGAGAACTCTGCGCCGTTTTGTCCACCACAAGTCTCACATGCGGTCGCTTCGGATCAAACCCGGGCCATCTGGGTGAGAGGCGAGTGGTCTAACCACTCGGCCACGGTACCGTTTCACCTTGGTGTGCAACCGAAAACCGGGCAACTGGCCGCTACGTATGTCTTTGCACGTACCGCTGTTGAACTGCTGCTCCGAGTGTTATCTCACAATAGCGATTGTGTCACTCTGACAGCATACCGAGGAGTCTGACGCTGGGGTCATATTGGTAAAAATATGCCACTCGCCCGTGCTGGACCAATGTCCCAAGGTCAGAGATGACTGCAATAGTGGAAGACTTGGCCCATGAGGTAGAGATTTAACCCATCTAACAAGCACCGTACAGTATTTGAGAAAGAAGTAGCATGAAGCCATCTGGTCGTTACTTAGTAATAACATGGACTGAACAGGGCTATTCTTTTCTAAAAGTGAACCTCTTGATTATACAAAATAGTAGCGACAAAATCAGGGTAATGTAAAATTGGGCACGCGTATTCTGATTGGTTCTCTATTAGAAGACAAAAGACGAGTGGCTGACCAAGACCTTACTATAGACTACCGTTCTCCATGATTATTCTATACTTGTGGAGAAACACCGCTCGTTGAACTCATCAAGAATCGTCTTCTCCAACGTCTTTGACGACATATCAGATGAAGCGAAATGAACTGCATCGCATACAAATCAAACGTGTATACATTTACGCCCTTTTCTTACTTCTGAGGAGTTAGCTACACAAGAGAATGAAGGCAGCTTGCCTATATGTAAATGTGTTAATGATGACTTCAGGGGATAACAACCGAGTAATCATTCATAACCAACACCGAGAAAGCTTCAAATATTTAATGTAAATGTGTAATCTTATATACCGCGTGCGTGAATATGCTAAAATTCCATATTTTCGTTCATACTTGCCTCAAGTAAGATGACTATTTCTACCTTAGCCAGTCATGAGGCTACTCGTACATGCGCTTGTACGTCAGTGTACCAACTTGGTAAGCAAACAAGGCGAACTGCGATACTTATTCCAGCCTAGCCATTTTCAACGGCCATCATTTCGAACATGTTGCCCAGGTGGTCAACTACCTGACCCCTGTTATGCTCTCTGTTGCCGAACTTCGTATTTCCCGAGAGTTTTCCCATCCAAGAAGTTTTTCGGTCCCTTGTTAGACGAATGAATGTCGGGAAGCTGCTAAATAATATACAGCTACGCTTTAGGTCTTTCAACGGTTTGAAAGTCTCGATGCATAGAAACAACTTATGGCCAGGGCTCAACGCATTAGTCAGATTGGTAAGTAACCATGTTTAGCCCAGGTTTAGAATACTTTAGTCGCTTCACGCATTTTTCGGTGGTATAGAATAAGCTTCGTCCTGTGCTTAGCAAAGTGGCGAAATACACAATATGCCATAAGCTAATTAATGAAACCACCGTTGATGCGGTTCAGGTTGCTGATCGTCTGGGTAATGTATTTAATGCCATTTCCAGCTCCTCTAATTGCAACCATGTATTTGGTCTATTATGAATCGTGTTGACTGGTTGCAGATCTGTTAAAAGCTTTTAATCCCAAGTGATTCAATGAATTATTCGCCTACAGTTGGAGCAGAGGTTATCCTCGTCTAAGAATTCGGTTCCTGACCCCGTAAATTTAATTTCTTAATGCTTCCTCTTGGAGGTCTAATACCGCATCTGAAGAACCGCTACTTTCATCAACGAGAAGTTGTAATGGTTACTTGAATCACAGAAAGTGCGGTTTGTTTCCCCAACGTTTCAAAATCGACCACTTATTCTCCTCATTTACGAACGTCATGGATGCATTTACGAGAAATAGCCTGATGTTTGCACTTTTTCTGACTTCAAGAAAGCATGCGGCACTTGTTGAAGCGAAGAAATTCTTCAAATACTCCACAACTGGTACATTGGTAGTTGTGTTTCCTTCTAATTTCAGGAGTTCATGAGAGATAGGGTGTTAGATGTAGCGTGGGCTTGGGTTTTATCCCGCATTTTTATTTAGGAGTACATTGAACTGCTGAGCTTGACATGTAAAGTCAACATTTTTGCTAGTGCCGTCAATCTTATTGTAGTCTGCGTGTGGCCTAGTGTTTTGTCTTCGTTATTCGTAAACGGTTTTGCCATATACTGTAGTGCGGTGACTCTAACGGTATTTTGACCACATCTATATTTTTAGTATCGAAAGTAGTATTAATTTCTCCGCCAAGAAAACTGTCCATGTGAACTTCTGTCGCCAGAAGTCATTTCCTTCTCCTTCTTTGCATAATTCAGGGCAAAGGCACACGAGTGTGAGCAATCATATGTCGAAAGAGATCCAAAAAGGCGAATGGCGAAACCAGTTTAGATCGCTTGTTTGAGCGTTGGCTTTTTTATAAGTTTATTTTACGTTTTTCCCCATGCTTCAGCTAATAACATTCATTTGCAAAATGACTATTACAAAGTCTGTATTTCATGGTTTAATAAGATTTTATGCTGTTTGCATCTACAAAAACTTAAAAACCTTGGGTGCCATTTTGTACACACATAAAACAATGCATTCCTATGATTGAGTGTAAATTCTATCAAAATAAACTGTACCATATACTCCATAGTTGAATCCATGCGGGTGTCCTCTTTGCAAATTCTGGCTCGATTTCATTCGTAATAAGCCGGTTTAGCGCTTTCTGCAGTTAGTGTTCTACCTCCACGATCCAGTTGATCACTTGAAGTTGACAAAGTATATTTGCAAGTGATAGCATATGGTATGGGTATACTGACGAGCATAAAAGTAACTCACAGTGGAACGCAGCTACTTATGTTAGCATCTACAAATGTAGGCTCACTCTCTGTCAGACTGAGCTGTTCTATTCGGAGAGCATAAATTCTAGCCACTGAATTGACAGGTGCTTTACCTTCTCTCAAATATAGTCCAACCGCTTAAGAGTAATAGAATACGCTATACGTTCTCACTGCCTTAAAATAATGCTTCGTTGAATTTAGTTGCAAAAATAAAGTATATTATAGTAAAAACACACAGATGAATACAAAAACGGTTTGTCTTTGTGTCCATAACGCTCATGAAATTTTCCATGTGAATATCGCAGCGGTCGTTCAGTTTAATGTCATACTTCACCCTTTCCTCTCGAAGGCCGAGCTATCTCACATTGGTCTAACGTTTTCTTGTATACCAGTTGCAGTGAAACTTGATCATAGAGGCTATATCCGAACCACCCTTTCATTTCGCATCGATTATAGCATTGTACTTTGGTTCGTTTTTGTAGCTTTTGATTGTTCTTCAGGCCAAGCGTATAGAGAACTGATTGTGATCGGAGGTAATTAAAGGTTAGTTACAGTACTGAGGACAAATAACATTGCTATTGGGAATGGGCCGCTTTTTATGCACGTTGGTGCACCGCTAAATCCTTATCGGTAACATGTAGCATATCATTCCCATTGGTCATCAAGCTTTGCAAAAATCAAATAATTTTCTGAGTAAATGTTTTTAAGACTTTCAACTGCCTAACAGAGTTTACGTTCTAATCTATGATACCGCCCATATTTGAAAGTAACACTAATTCCACGTGGCTGGTTTCCTGTTCCTGTAACTAACCGGCTATCTATCTCCCTTCCGCTCTCTCTCTCTCTCTCTCTCTCTCTCTCTCTCTCTCTCTCTCTCTCTCTCTCCCTCCTTCTTTAAAGGAAAGTAAAGGGGGGAAATATGAGTTTTGATTGTTTCTTTTTCTGTAGGCAATGTATTATGACAAACGAAAGAATAATGTCTAATTTATTAACTGAAAATTCTAAGAATAAAGCAATTGGTAAAACATTACTATTCTTCCTTAATGCATTTCCAACATAGGTTTCTCCGATTCGCAAACTTGGTATTATTGCATCTCAAAGGGACACAGTATTGTATGTGTTTTTATTTCTGTTGAAATTAACTGACAGAAATACGCTGGACACTTTTATTAGTCTAGTGTCAGTAATTAACAACAACACTGGATTGTTGCTTCAGTGTTATATCCTTTAGCGGTCTTTATTGGTAAAAATAATATATTCATAGCTATTGCATTTTTCTTTGAAAAAGGAGTAGCTGTAAGTTACATTATTCAGTTTCATAATTCTGGAAAGCTGTAGCAAGAAAAACTAAGAGATATAATCCATGTAGTTACCAGAAATCTTTCGTCTTCAGTTAGATTAGATACAGAGAACTGGCATGTAATTATGGTACAGCATTCAAAGGGATTACGAAGGAAGAAGCACTGGACATTGCTAATGAGATTGATGATGAATGCGAGACAGTTGATGTTGCTCCGAATATCCTGACTGATGAAGATTAACCACCTGCCGTAAATATGAACAATGTTCCTGTGCCAATCGAGCTTCGTTTCACTGCTTCTGCAAATATTGACTTACTGGGACGGATTAGCTCTAAACCCGAATAATGAAATTAGAAACGAAAGCTCTCATAATGGAGACTAACCTTTCATACCATATATTTTCCACTATACCAACTTTCCAAACATTACTGATTAATTTTCAGCTGTTAAACTATTAAAAATGACAGATTGAGGGTGCAGTTTGATGTGCGAAAGAAAATGCTGAACTATGCATATTAAAACTGTCAGTTCATTGTTTTATAATCTATCGTATAAAGAATGACGTAAAAATATTTGTAAGCTCTGCTTCATGAAACAATCTGCTGGAATCGCTTGATTCTAAGAAAGTTAACAGGGACACATGATACATTATCATATTTTATCGACTGCTAATAAATTTGCTTACAGTAAGAACGTGGTAGAGAAAATCATCAAAAAGGGTTGTCAGGTAATATTGCTGGGTTATCTAGAGAGAAATACATGCATAAGTTTCTCTGGGCTTATTTGAATTCTGACGTAAGCTGCACTATATCTGAAGAAGTTTTCAAAAAGACAGAACGTGCGGCCCCAATTTCATCTGTTTGTGTAGTGCAGTTTGATTTGTGGTTTGAATTATAGCTAAATCCTCTTCATAGAGATACTCTCAGATACATTCCTCAACTTTGACATAAAGTGTGATGTAACACTACCACATATGCCTTGAAACTTACCGCAGTGTATAATGGCTTTTGAGAAACAAGGCCTGTGTCAATAATTATATTACCTCGATTTAAGTTCCTAAACTTCCTTTAGCGAAGCAAGGTTAAACGTTGAGCTCACGTAATATTCAGAAATGTATCTGTTCAGTATTACTGTTAATCGGAAACCAAGCTAGAGAAGGTTGGAATAAAGTAAACTCTAGATATGTGGTACACTCAAATTAGGCAGTTTATACTTTCTCCTGTATCTTAAAAATATAATAAATACCTAAGATTTAATGCCCTATTGAAATGAGAGCCGAGTGAGACAATTTAAAAATATCAATTAACTTTCCTATAGCTCATACCGTAGAATTAATATACCAGTGTTGTTTTTGTTGTTTTTTTTAATTTACTTTGCAACCTTGAAATTCTCTGATAGATATTAAAATCGCTAAAATTTTCTTCTTTATGATAAAAGTTCATAATTTATTTGTATGAGAAAATATGAACATAAAATTTCTTCTATGTACAAAAGAGTAAACGCCGGAAAATGCGAATCTCTGCCAATCATAGGAGCTATCTTGTACACAATAATTGAATTAGGGGATCTGAGATTGGTGTATTTTAATCTTTTGTTTGGTACTTTATAAACCACCTTCGATAACTAGTTTTAATTTATTGTAACAATTATTAGAACAATCTTCTTCTGTTTTAATTTTTAATCGTAGCTGAGGCTAAAACTTCGTTTGTGCTGATATTTTGGAGAACAGAAGTATACTTGGTTGCACCTTCTAAATTCAGAATAGAGATCCATAATTATTTTGAACATTTTGAAGCTGCAGATACTTCTAGGGCATCTCTTTGGTACTACATTTACGGAGACGTTGTTTACCGGTTAAATTAAATGGCTTCATGCTCGTTGCGCTCCAGTCTGTTACTGTCCACGAGCTTTCAGTTGCCACTTTTTCTATTGTCCTTGTCTAACACGGCTACGAAAAATCCTTTGGATTTCGTTCCCTTGAAAGATCAGTCATTTTAATACTCTATTGTGTTCTCTAATTACCTGCGGTGGTATAAGGGGAAGAAGGAATCAGTGGCGGTGCAACTCTTGCAAGGTAGGTAAAATGAAGACAGGATGAAGAAAGATAATGCGCCACTGGCGTTTATTCCATACCTGGTTTGCCATAAAAGAGGGACGGTGCATGAAGAGAGAGATGGTGTTTCGTTTATTTTTTTATTTTTTTTTTCTAGTAGCCAAGGGCCAACTTACACCTCGTACACATATGGTGCCGCCAAAGTGAGTCTCAAAAATGGCGTACCTTCATTCAAAAGTTAATTTGATTTACAGAGAATTACATAGCTACGAGTAGGGATAGAGAATTGACATAAATATTTGTAATTTACGCATTATTTACACTGCATTTTCTACCTAAGATGACCATACAAATGTGAAGAACTTTTTTTTTTTTAGAAATGCCTCACGAAGGATTGCATGAACGCAGTGTTGTATACATTCTACTTCTTTGTATCGAGTTTATTGCTAACAGTATTATACAAAATTTATAATCTCGCTGATAAAAACATTTAAGCTTTATTTAAATGAGTTAATTGTTTCAATCAGGGTGTAGTCATAACAGTAAACACACACCACCACAATGCTTTATTGGAAAAGAGCATATTCGTGTATTTTTGCTAATTACTGCGATTATTATTATTATTATTATTGATTTCATAAATATTGCTCATTCGCACTTATCAATTAATACAAATAGTTTGAGAATGATAGGTGATTGGTTAGCAGCTAAGTGTAAATTAATTCAATAGCATAAGTTCTCTATTGTACACTCAAAGACAATAAAAATACGCCTGCTGCTGTAATTTTGCTAAAAATATGAACATTTGACGGGGACTTGGGTCTTGCCACGATTTTCACTGGCGCCATTCTCGTACAAAAACCACACGTGTAAGAAAAGGCAACACCGATTGAGCAATCCACCCCTTCATCCCTCAACCCCGCTCGTCGCTCCCACAGAACAGGTTTATTTGTATAAGCAGTATGTTAATTTAGACAAACACGTGCGAGTACTGCCTTGGCATTAGAACTTCAGTACGTAGTGCAAAGAAAAGGTTAATCTAATTTTGTATCACCCGGTGAGAGGGGTCGAGGATTGTCCAAACAGAGAGTTTGGGGATCACCTGTTCGTATCTCAGAACTTCATTTATTGCAAGTTATGTTTCATGTCTATCTGCCTCTCTTTAATAACGCGGCATGCCCAAT
Organism: Hymenopus coronatus; assembly: GCA_030762935.1. Classification (NCBI taxonomy): domain Eukaryota; kingdom Metazoa; phylum Arthropoda; class Insecta; order Mantodea; family Hymenopodidae; genus Hymenopus; species Hymenopus coronatus. The sequence continues at coordinate 356,354,730 of CM060900.1, forward strand.
TGGCTTTTAAGAGCATACCAAACAGGTGAAAGACTTGGGCGGAGTCAGCCAAAAGACCCCATCTTACGATAAGTATTCTCAGGCGTATTTTAATGTCTTTTGAGTGTACATCGTTTTCTGTGGGCCACGCCGTGGCCGAGTGGTTAGACAACTCGCTTCTTACCAAGGTGCTCCGGGTTTGATCCCAGACGACCGCATGTGGGATTTATGGTGTGTAAAGTGGCGCAGGGGCGAGTTTTCTCCGATTCTCCGGTTTACCCCTCCATCGCATTCCTCATTCCATATATTATCAGGGTCGTAGCCTGCGGTGCCATATGTAGTAAAAGCGGGCGTTAAACAATATCAAGATAAAACAAAGTCGTTTTCCCTGGGCCCTGCTTCTGCCAAGTGTGGACGGACTTTAAAAAGCTAGTACCTAAGGCCGTTATTTTAAAAGTAAAAATAAAAAGGTGCTCCCATGAGACCGAGAGAGTACCTGGGTGGCATCACACTCCCCTGCTTAAAGTACACACTCAACAATTTGCACTTTCATGAATTTAAATAGTGGTCATAGTAGTATTGGGGGACATTTGAGGGTGCATACCTCGAACATTCATGAACAATTTCACCAAATTAGCTAATAAGTTTCCTTTTAATAGGAAGCTAACGTGCTTCCTAAAAGTTACCTCAGCATGTTGACCAACATTCCTGTAGGGTGTATAAATAACTTCTATTAGCTGTGATTCATTCCTAAGGCGCATTATCTGAGATTTCTGAGGTACAAATGCCTCCAACACATGTGTTCCTGATGATGTTCTTAGAAATCCTAAAGTTTATGGATTACTTATTCGGCTAAGTTATACAGGCTAGTCATCTCAATTCTATTAAGATTAACAGTAATGGTGTAGCTAAGGGGCTGTCTGCTACAAGTATTATAGCAGCAGCGCCGAGAGTTAACTTCACTAAGAAACTGAGGCTATATTTTATACATTCAATTGATTTTCGACTAGAAACAAGTTACCTAAAAGAGCATTCATCCTAACTACAAGAATTGAGTACCTATATGTACTGTGCGATCCGAATCACATGTATAATTTGTTTCAGGAGTGGGATGACTCACCAGATTCACGTAGTACTAAGAAACAACTTTCAACACAGCCTGTTGACAATAACTTACTTAGTACACCTATATTATGTCATTAAACCTCGTGAACTGAGTTCTTCATGTAAATCTAAAATGCTTGTGAAAGATAGCTGCAGCAATGTTGAATTGGTTTCCATACAGTTTTATTTTGAAATGTAAGTTTGGAAACCATTCAAAGAAGTTTTCAAATGAGGTACTTAATCACTGTTTCTGAGTGTGAGAGCATCAATTTTATTTTACCTGACATTATGTCAACACATTGCACACTTCTCTGATTATATTTTGGGAAAACACACTATGATACCATTCGATGATTTATTTCTGCAATTTGGTGTAGCATAATATCCAATGGTAAGGCTTGGTTACGCCCACATTTTAGCGATATTAATGCTCAATAAGGCTGCCAACGCAAACAATTGTGGTATTGTGACCTGACCTGTTAATACAGACCTTGTGCAAGGAAACTTCAGCTACTTCCATCTGTTGTCCATCTCTTGATGTGTCTCGTTTGCTGCAGCAATTTACAAACCTCTTATGATAAACATAACAGCAATAGTTAAAATAACTAATGGGATCACGCGCAGCGAAGGGGTGGTGGTTCGGGATTAAGACTCCCAGAGCCCCTCAGAAAACATGCTGCTTTAGTTTTAAACAGTATTAATATGCCTTTATTTCTTTATTTTATAACGTAACGTTGGCGTGCTTCACAGGCTTTTGACAGCAGAAGAGAAAAGTAGAGATTTTTTTTCTTTAAATATCACACTCTCCCCAGAAATAAACCTTGGTTGCACTACTGTAATAGAAGGTTGATGTTGGTGTTTTTCTGGACAAAATTATGAAATTTTGGGGATTTCTGGTGGGATTTTATAGCCAATATGGTGGTTTTAATTGAACCCGTTGGCAATTCTAGTCGGTATATTTTTCGTCTGATACGTCAAGGGATATGTAAGTGCGGATGGAAGTTGCCTCTTTACAGGATTGGTACAGGTTTCTTGGTGATCCCTTCTTGTGGAACTCCAGGATGTAAATGCCTCGTTTGATGACTTGAGCCTAGCTGTTTTACCTCAATGAATCCTCTACACATTCGTAATGTACTAGTAACTTTATTCCAAAATCCGTTATCACACCCGTCACCGCGTGAATGTAATGCACATTGTGTTAATTTGTCGTATTAATCCAGAACCAACATTTGGTAGAACTTTTCGGATGACAGCTCACTAAATCGCGAAACAAAATTCTATAGAGAAGTGAGTTGAACCGAATTGTTAATTAGGAGTCGCATGCCAAATTTATAAACCTAAGCTTTCTCACCGGCGTACCGCGGCTGGCCACGCGTAAATGTATTATAGGAGTGATGTGTTCAAGAAAAGTTATCTCGGTCATGACACAATTTCCCCTTCTTTCGCCTCTTTGCTAGTTTCTTCTGGTCAGGTGGTATTGTGCATAAATTGTATTTGCATTTTCGAAGTTATTAGTTTTGTTCTGTTTGACTACCATATTTTGATGCACTGACACATTTGAAGTTTTCAGGTTGGTGTTTTGTAAATCTTAAAATACGACACATACACTTCTAAACGAACCGAATCCCGAGCTTATTCTTTGGATGACGCGCGAGAATTATACTAATACCACAAGAAATATCCCGAACTTTCCAAAAGAGCAAACAACCTTCGGCAGAGCTTTGCCTCTACCTGGCGCGTAATTACTTTATTGCAGGGACGGATACCTCTCTAGATTCCTACCCCTCCGCACGCGCGCGCACACACACACAATGATCTCCGTGGTCTAGGGGTAACATGCTAGCCCCTGGGTCCCAAAGTCTAGGGTTTAAAGCAGGGGAAGCGCGATGGATTTTTTGGGGAGTAAATAAACTTGGTATGGGTTCCTTCGGAAGGAAACTAAAGCCGTTGGTCCCGTATCGTAGATTTGTGGCAAGCAAGAGAACTTCACACCTAATAAAGAGGCGTATGAGTAAAATCCGCGATATTTCACGCCCAACATAGAATGGGACGCTAAGTATCACATCAGTTAAATGCTTTCATAAATAAAATTCTGTTCAATTTACTCACACACTATTCCTTTATATAAAATTCAGGAAATTCTGTTCATTTTTAACTCACGGAAAATCTATTTTCATTCGTTATCTGAATTCAGTTAATTTTAAATTATATTACTTTTAATACTTAATGATGTGAAGTTAGAAATTACCGTTTAAACTGGATGGCCGCAATGACGAAAGTTTTTCAGTATGGTAGTGACTTCAATAATGGTGCAGCAGAGTGCTCCTCCACTTGTGCCAATAGAACACTCTATAATAAAAACCTACAGCATAATGGAATATGATATTGTGATTTTGGCACACACTATTTTTTCGTATACAAATGATCCAATATTGCATAATATTAACATGCCATTCTTCGTAAGTAATTCAGCCTGTATATTTAACACTCTGAATTGGTTTCGTCTCGAAATTAGAACTAGAAGGCTACGCGAACGATTATCTTCTTCACAGGCTATCTCGTTTTATTAATGGTAACTTGTAATCATAGTTAGTGTTAACTAATGTTAAAATTTAATAATTGAAATGTATACGTTCGATTATTTTTTTTCCCTTACAGACGCATCGATACAACACCATGCTTATAACATTTACGTCACAAAACTCCTTTCTGACTGTAAGGAAAGTGAATTGATGTCGATGATGTTAATCGATGGGTTAATCTAGTTTACTATGATCTTTACAAAATTACATAGATATACTTTTCAGTCACAAACCTAA